>CAJQZJ010031983.1:4363166-4394102 GCA_907164525.1 Lophiomys imhausi | reverse complement strand
TACACACACTACACAAATATATCACACACATATACCATACACACATACATGCACCACACAAATATATCACCCACATATATCACACACACAACACATATACACATATATATATACCATATATACATATGCACATATAACATACATACACACACTCACACACATATCACATGTACATATATAGAGCATATATATGCATATATAACATACCACATATACATACATACACATATACCACATGTGCATATGCACATATGGCACCCCCACATAGACATATACATATACCATATATATATATAAAACACCCCCACATATACACATGCATATGCTATATATACATATGCATATATCAAAAACTATCTTCTAAAACATTTTGGTTTTTCAGTGTGTGCATGCATGCATATTTGTGTTTGTGTGTGCACAGGGGCACCTGTGTGTGGGAGTGTGCATGTATAAGTGTGTGCTTATGAATGCCAGAGGTCAACCTCAGGTGTTGTTCTTTGGTGTGGTGTCTACCTTGATGCTGATGTTTTTGTTTTGAGACTGAGTCTCTCAGTGGCCTGGAACTCATCAAGTAAGCTGGGCTGACTGTCCCATGGTAGCCTATCTCTTTGCCCTTTCAGCTCTGGGATTACAAACCCATACACCTCATTGGTTTTTCAAGACACTCCTTTAAAGAGGCCGCTCTATATAGAGATTTCAAATCACTTCATTTTCGCGTGGGAACTTCTCCAGGGGGGACTGATGTAGCAGAAGCTTAACCTTTGGAGGGTGTCTCCTCAGCTTGGTTGGGAAATTGGTATTTTTTGGGTAAAGCACGCTTGTTGGGGGTCTGGGCCTCCTGGAAACACAAGACTGCTTGAGCTGCAGGCCTTGCATGTGTCCTGTAGAGCCACAGAGAGAGCAAGTCAGAATTTATGTGCAGAGCTACGTGGGCACCATCACCCAGCACAGGGACACTTGGCAGATTGACTCTGCCTCTTATTTTCATCCTGGCAAGATCTCACAGGGCAGAAATGCTACCTTTTCTGTTTAAAGAGAGTGCATATCTGAAGATGATGAAAGACAAGAAGCCATGTGTAATCTTCATCACTTTCTGGACTCAGGACTTTGCTTCAAGTATTCAGCGGTGCAACAGTCTGCCTTGGGCTAGAACCTAAACTCTGCCACCCAGAAAACAGTAAAAGAGGTACAGTTATGTGCCTCCAACTTGGTCAATTTCCAAATACCTCTAACTGCAGCCTCCTCTTCGGAGTTGAGCAGAGAGGGCTCATGCCAGGGCCCTGAGAGGCACTGCCAGCCCTGATTTAATTCTGCAGACCTTTTGATTCATCCTTTGCAAAGTTTAGGACAAACAGACCAAAAGTTCATGTGAAGAGCTCATTGAACAGTATCCAGAGCCATCTCAGTACCTGGCACACAGATGGTGTGAGAAAGGACAGATTATCTCCTTATCCTTCACTGGACGTGAGTTTCTTTCTATTTGTGTTTGTTTTCTGCGTTCTAAGTTTCCCATGGATAGCCCCACTCCATAGTGCAAGTATGGCAGTGAAGTTGGAAGCCACCTCCCTGGGAGAGAGTTGAGAGTGTCCTTGTGAATGTCTTTATGAGTCCTGAAGAGATTTCATCTTATATTTTGGAAACAGTTTCTCTTCTGACAGAACATTTATATATTGTTAAATAATAGATTGAGAATTTACAGTTTCTATGCTGCCTTCTTGGCATGTGTGATGATGTGAATAAAAATGGCCCCCATAGGCTCATCGGGAATGGCATTATTAGGAGGTGTGGCCTTGTTGTTGTGGGTGTGGCCTTGTTGGAGGAAGTGCGTCACTGAAGGTGGGTTTTGAGGTCTCAGATGCTCAAGCCAGGCCCAGCGTCACTCTCTCTTCCTGCTGCCTGGGGATGCAGTTGTAGAACTGTCCATTACTTCTTCAGCACCATGTCCGCCTGTAGGCCGCCAAACTTCCTGCCATGATAGTAATAGACTAAACCTCTGATTTGCAAGCCATCCCCAATTAAATGCTTTTCTTTGCAAGAGTTACTGTGGCCATGGTGTCTCTTCACAGCAGTAGAACTTGGACTGAGACAGCATGCATTGCCAAGAACATGCTTTATGGTTCTCTTGAGACTCTCCAGAGTCCTAAGCTGTGGTTTTACTTGGAGTTCACAGCCTGCACATTGACACCATTTCTCAGATGAATTTCACCAAGTGTCAGGACCGGAAATTGGAGTGTGGTTGCCCCATCTTGTGGGAGGGGAAAACAATGAAGTTTTTTTTTTTTTTTTCTCATGGTATTGAGTTTACAAATAATCTGAAAATTATCAGGATATTTCTGTGATTTAAAAAGAAATCATGTGATTCCCTGGTAAGCTACCAAAACAAAACAAAGAAAACCTGAAGAGACAAAAAGAAAAGCCACCTCAAAACAAACAGATTATACCCTTGTTCTTCATTTTTAATACTTCCGAAGAAACAGCAGGTGGGTTGTGTTTCAAATGTAAAGGGTAAAGAAGGATTGCTCTATCCTTGATATTTTAAAGATTTGAGGAGCTGTTTGCTCTGTTTTGTACATTTGAGAAGCTTTGAAGTTAGAATTCATGGGGCTAGTGATAGCCTCCACAAAGGAGCCCTTACAGTCACTACAGAGACCGAAGTGTAGCTGGATGATGGTATTTTGACACAGTAACCTTCACACCTGGACTTGTTGAACTGAAAGAAAACCGAGACTAGAAAGAAGGAAAAAATGGTGCAAAGAGACCAGTCCTTTGCCGGCCCCTGGACGTCTTTGTAAGACATGCCACTCATATGTGTACCTTTCTGTGTCTCACATTGAGGGAGGTTCTGATGGACAAACCTTTGCTTTCAAGGACCCACTTGGGGTCTGGAGAATTCCTTAGCTTTATGACCATATTGTCACTAAATGACAGAAGTGTGAGGAAGATATGGGGTCTTCTTATGGAGACGGTAAGTGTGAGCTGGTCTCTTCTTTCCCCAGAGTCACAGAGCATCTGGCCTGGACTGAGAGTTCTCTCCTTGTTCTGTCCTGTGCTGCTGTGGGCAGTCCATCTATCCTGGAAGTGTGTTCTTGGAGTACAAGAGGTCAGTCTCACCGGTTCGGTTCACAGACACTGCAAGAGCTGAGGGAAGCCAGGACGTAAACTAAATCCTGTGCAGCGTTGGTGTCACAGGAATGCAGCTGGGCAAGACTGTCGGCTTGAACCCATGTGATGATTATTCAGCTACCCCAGGAGGACTTGAGGTTTCTCTGGGATGGACCGCCTGTGGAACACCCTGCAGACAAGCTCACCCTAAGAAGTGGGGCACTACAAATCCATCAGGAGTAGAGAACGGAGAAAACACTGGGGATTCCGAGTGGAGGGTGCTTCACACATCTTCTGCAACCTTCTACATGCCCCATTCCTGTCTCACGCATGAAAGGATAGCTACAATAGAGCGAGAAAGCAGAGAACAATCTCCAAAGGCTCACGGGGAATGACCCAGAAGACATCAACAGGGCCCTACCTGCCCACTGCAGCAGCCACCCCAAGGATGGCTGGAGCTAGGGCAAAGCCAAAGGGTAGAGATGTCCTCCCCAAGAGCAGGAGCCAGTGTCCTATTGTACATGTCCACATCTTTTAGGTCAGTGGTTCTCAATCTTCCTAATACTACAACCCTTCGATACAGTTCCGCATGTTATGGCGACCCCCAATCATAAAATTATTTTGTTGCTACTTCATATCTACAATTTAGCTACTATTGTGAATCGTAATGTAGATATCTAATATGCACAGTATCTGATATGCAACCTCAATGGTGGAAAACTACTGTTTTATGGGAACTTGGGCTGGAAATCTCAGTCACGAGAGGCAGACGGGTGAGGGGCATCACTGTGGCTGATAGCTCCCCAAAAGGCCAGGAAGGGAAGAAGAGACAACAATGGTATCTTGTGGGCACCAACAGAGCTTGCTTATGACTCTGTCCAGCTGAGGACTTTAAAGACTGGAAGGAAACCCAGCTATTGCAGGAGAAGGCTAAAAAGAGGGATATTTGAAACTTCTTTTTTCTTAATCATGGTCCTTCCTGTGTACCTTTCTTGGAATGGCCTTGGGAAGCACCTGGCACAGAGACAGTTACTTGTTAGGGATATCTAGTCCCCAGATACTGCCTTTAAGACAAATAGGTGTGCATGTCCTCTTGTCATTCATTGACGCTTCCTGCCTTCCTCACACACATCCCAAGCGGGACTGAAAAGTGGCTGTATAGCCACAGGATTCCAGGGGGTAGCCTAGTAGCAAGGTTATGGTTGGTTTCTTCAGCAAGGAGTTTGGACCCTGAAAGAGAACCTTAGGAAGTAAGGTATTAAAGGACTTGCAGCATGGATGAGAAGATAAACACTTCCCATGTAGAAAGCAATCAGTGTTTGCTCTGAACTTGAGAGCTGGCTGGTACAATAGAAGTGGAAGCCTTGGTGTCATTCAGTTATTCACAGAGAAACCGGCCATGTACAGGGTGGGGGAAGCTTGCTGTCACAGTCATCCCCCTATAAGAGGAAGACACAGTGTGGCTTGAGCATGGGAGGTACAGTTTCATCACAGCCTAAAGAATATTGCTATGAGTTTTAATATGCCATTAACAACCATGCCATTTGTTTCAAAATGAGCCTCAGAACCGGTTGTGACAGGTGTCTGTGTGGTGCACATTTCTAATAACTGCTTTGGTTCATTCAACCTATCCTTGTTCTCCCCCTCCTCTTTGGTATATATTTAACATTCCCATTATTGCAGAGCAGCCTGAGATGAGCCACTTAGGAACTTCTCTGTTCCCATTACACTTATGTCTCTTATTTAAGGATGCTAATTCTCCCAGCAGCTCCTCATCTGCCTCTTTGCTTTTCTGGATTCTACAGGCGATGCTAATCAGCACTGTCTCCCAGCAGCTGCCTCAACATCCCACTGGCAAAGGATGGAGACTGCTTTCTCTTCACGCCCCACCCCATTCCTTCCCATTGTCTCTCATGAAAGACCTCCATTTGGAGACTCCCTTCCCCTCTGTCTGTGTCCCTTGCCAGGTCTTTGCTCTAAGGGTTTAATGCTGAGTGTGTGAACCTGAGATTTGGATGATGAATGAGGGAGAGAGTGAGCAGGTGTTCTTTGTAGTGCTGTAGCCAGGTCTCTTGTGTGCAGAAGGAAAGGGCTCTGCAGAACTGGAAGGCTGTCATGACCCCCTGCCTCGAACTCGATTCCTTCATCTCACACAGCTCAGGCAAGCCAGGCACATGTTGCTAAGAACACCGGTTGGTTTCTTTAGGAAGAAAATCCCCTCTTTTGCTGTTTGGCTGATCCAGCCCCCAACACAAACTCCAAGAATGGTACACACAAGATCTCTCAAATTTTTGACAGTTGTTTCTTCACTGATGTATTGAGCCAGCCCCTATACTCCAGTATCCCATGTCTGAAAGAGAGAGAGGAAAAAAAACATTAGAAAGAAGAACACGGGGAAGAGATGAGTTCATTATCTAGCATCAAAAGCTTGGTTGTCGGATGATGTCCCAGTAATGGAATCATTGTGTTTGAACTCTAGCACACCCAGCAGGCACCTGCTCAGGCAGGCCACACCGGCAACCTTGTGCCTTTTCTTGAGCATTGGAAGGATTTTCTCTCCTTGAGTTCCCATTAATTTAAATCAAAACTAAAGTTCACATTGCCTCTCCTCTGTGGGTGACATTTTCCACTTCACACATTGTCAGCTTCGTTTAACATGTTGTTCCTCAGCTGTGGGCATCTCTGTGGGAAACCACACACCTCACAAAGCAACAGCTATGCTCCCTGCCTGAGGATGCCTCTTCTTCTCTCGGCCCTGCCCCTCCCTTCGGGGCCATCCCCCCTCCAATAGCCCTCATCCAGGTGGAGTTAGTAATCCAGGTGTGGTGGTACACAAGGCGTCTGAGAGGCACCACTTGCCGTGGAGGTCATCAGTGTCCCTTGATGACCTCTGTTCTTGAGGGATTTCTAATGAACCCAAATGCTGGGGGACCTTCATAACAAAATAATCTCAAGCAACAACTCTAATAACTGTTCACAACGGAGCAGTTCCTAGAGGTGGCCAGCTGTGAAACTCAGAGGAGGAGAGAACAATCCATTGAGTGAGCTGATTGTCCATGGGACAGCCATACATTCAGAATAAGTTGATATATTTCAAAGTTTAGATTCCTCTATAAAGATTGTTCTGTTGACACAGCCCACATCTCAGGGAAACGAGTACTGGCCTTCCATACAGAGCCATGCCATCTTGGCATGGCTTACCTTATACATTCCCTTCCTCAGGCAACAGCTCTACTGCTTCATTTAAACTTTGAGCTCCTGACATTAAATTTAGTGACACAAAAGACACCCCCCCACACACTAAATGTTACTTTTGGACCTGAATCCGGAGGAAAAACTTGCACACAGTGTGCATTTGTGTGAAGTTCATCTCTTCACATTTCATACCCTTAGAATGGTCCTAAGAAGATGTTTTTAAAATTGTGATGCAAGTTAGTATGAAAGCTGAGTTAGATATAGAACTTTAAACTCATGGGGATGGTTAGATAGTAGAATGTTAAAGTCAGGTGCCAAATACATATGGACTGGACATTGGAAATGTATGCTAAGCCATATAACTCTCATAATTGTGGCCTATTTATTTCTGTTGTCTTGTATTGTATTTATTGTTATAAGAGAAAGAACCATTTGTTGGATTGAAAGGGGGAGCTGTTGGGGGGAAAAAGATATACCTTAAAAAAACTTTAAAAAAAGGGAAGAGGATGGGCGGGTTGAGGGGGAAGAGGGTGGGAGGATGGGACTGCAGGAGGGAGTAGGGAGGGGATTGTGATTGAGATGTAACTTGAAGAAATAAAAAATAAAATTAAAAAAAAAGAATGGTCCTAATGAACACTTCCCTGGTATCATCAATGCTAAGTATGACAAAATCAACTTTGGAAAGGAGTCTGCATTTCTTCTCAAATTCAAACATCCCACGCAAAACAGAGTTCAATGAGCTCAGTCACACTCTGATGTGAATTATTCACATTGCTAGCCCCCCTCTCTCATGAGGCTCCATTCCACATTATCTCAACCACTGCCTCACTCAGAGCCTCAGTAGGACATGACCTTCTTGAATATTGAATGGATAGAAATGTATTAGAAAACATGGAAATACATTCCCCCCCCCCAAGATGAATATGTTAACTTTAATCAAAGAACAGGGAGAATGAGAATGGAAGAATGTATAATGTCTGTGTTTGTGTGTGCACTGTGCATATGTGTGTGTGCACGTGTGCATATGTATTTGTGCATGTGTGTATATGTATTGTGTACACATGTGCATATGTGGGTGTGTGTGTTCTGTCTGCTGGGAGGAGGACTGAGGGCAAAGGAACTGGCTACTAGTGAAGGGAAGAGTGGCTACCACAGGGGTTCATCAACTACATCAGCTGATGATCAGTCCGGGTGGAAGATGGTGGGAAACAGCAGGATGAGAGCGGGCAGAGCAGGAGAGAAATAACCCAGGAAAGCAAGGATGAAACAGAGAGTAAAGAAATCTTCCTTTCATTCTCCCAGTGGCAGAATTAGTAACTTCCAGGGCTAAAGGGCATTATACTTCTGGGTGGAGTCAGGTAGAGGTAGGACTGGAATGCAGGGAAACTCAGACTTGTGAATCATGCAGCCTGGACTTAAATGTCAGCATTCGAAGGAATCTGATCCTAGAGGGAAATCCTTCCCTTCCCAGAACCTTAGTTTTCTCACTGGCAATGTGAAGGAAATTATTTTCTGTACTAGTAGATTTTCTTATTACTGTGACCCAATAACTGACAAGGAGCAACTTGAGAGAGGAGGGATTTATTTTACCTCTGAATTCAAGGAGTCTGAGGCGGGTCGCATTCCACCTGCAGTCAGGACATGCAGAAGGATGGGTTCTGGTGATGTTTGCTTTCTTCTTTTGAGTAAGTCCAGGATTCCATCCCATAGAATGGTGCCAACCATAGTCTAGATAGAACCTGCCTCCTCAGCTAACCTAATCTAGATACTCTCTCAAGACATGCCCCGAAGCTTGTCTCCTAGGTGATTCTGGAGTCTACGAAGGGGACAATCGATATTAACAAATGCTTACCTTGCAAGGTGGCTAAGAAGGTTTTATAGACTCATACATGTAAACTCTTCAATGGTAATAATGACCGATGAGTAAGAGCTACTCCTCAGCAGTGAAGCCTGCCATCTTCTCATCTTTTCTCCCCAAAATAAGAAATGTCTCCCAAGAGGCTTCTTTCTTCCTCAGGGTAAGGGAAAACACAAGATAAGAAATCTGGATTCAAAGAACACTCGCCCCAAAAGCTGCTCTCACAGAGTAGGAGAGAAATTAAATTTGGTGTGTGTGTAATTTGTTTAAATGTCTGCAAGAGCATACTGCATGTTAGGTGGTCCCAATGAAATCCATGTGCCATCTTACAATTAGAAGCTTTAAGCTGGAGATAGAACTGTCGGTCTGATATTGTATGGGATTTCACATCAAGAGGACCAGAAATATCACCAGGCTACATCTAACCATCAGCACAGGTACAGCTTCTGCACTGAGACTTCGGACTGGGTGACTTCAGTGTGACCTAGAGGGGAAGCAGTGACAGAGGGAGTCAAACTGCTCCTTACCTCCCTGAGGGACACAGGGCTCTCAGTGACATTTTTTTTTTTTCTGAGTAGGCTAAAGGGTGATAACTGTGTACTGGCTGTGGGCGAGGTTTCATGAGGTCTTCTTGTCCACAGACACCCCGACTCTTATTTGAGTGGACTAATGAGTGGTGACTAATCTAGGAACTTCTGAGGTGTTCTTGATGTTGATACCATCATTTTACATGCATGCCCTGGTCTTTAGTTAGTTTCGACCCTTTTTAATAAGTCTAAGGGAGCGCAGAGACCTGAGATGCTGCGGAAATACAGGGGTTGGGTAAGCAGAAACACATGCCTGTTGTTAAAAAAAAAAAAAAAAAACAAAAAACTAAAATATCCCAGTCATTTGATCTTACCAATGAAGTCTCAAGAGCCAGATGCTGGGTTGAAAACTTGCTAGCTCAGAGAGACAGAAAAATCACCCAGCTGATGTTCCTGCTCCACCAAAGCCAAAAGCCCAAAGGCAAAAAGTTGCTGCTTCTTGTCCACGCTGTCTTAAATACCCTCAGCTCAATGTCCCTCCTTTCTGTTAATCCCTGTCAGTTGGTTTCTTGCTCTGCCTCTTGACCTAGGGTTAACTTTATTTAATCCTGTGTACAGAGAGCTCATGGATTAAAGGTGCATGCTAGGGCAGAGTCACAGCATAGCCATTTGTTTACATAAACAGAGAGTCCTAGGGTTAAAGGCTGAGCCATCCCACAATTAGAAACAGGTTTTTACAGTTTATAATCTTGGGGTTCATAATGTGATCAAATATTCTGCAACATATGCCCACTGTGATGGTCAATAAGTCAAGTTCACTTTGTGTTATAAGCATGGGCCAAACACTCCTCAAGTCACCAGCTTGTCCAATGTGGAATTAATTGACTAGGGTCTGAATCAGGGGTAGAGCTTGTAGAGGGAACAGACACAACATGAAGACGACATTTGGAGCCACTTATCTCGTTCAGTCATTCATTGTATGTTGGGAGGCTACCATGAAGAGTCAGTCTTTTAACAAAAGTGGCCTTCAAGTTTCTTCAGAATAACCCAACAACCGTCATCACAACACACACATTAGAGGTACCACCTGAACCATAGCTACTGAGAAGCCAATCATGTTAGCTTAGAGATGTGACTCCCAAACGAAAGATTTTAGGTCAATGAATAGAAAAGCTCTGTGATCTTGGTGGGATACATGGTTTGCCGTCTGACCTGATCCTTGGGCACAATGAGGCACAAGCCTTTTTTTCTGGTAACAATCCCCCCAATGTCCGTGTGTGTATGTGCGCATGCGTGCGTGCGTGCGTGCGTGCGTGCGTGCGTGCGTGTGTGTGTGTGTGTGTGTATTCAGAGTCTTATGAGCTTGAACTGAGTCTGGTTATATAAGGCTGTGAGTCTGCCAACATTGTACCACGTCTTGTGGTCTAATCCACTGCTATAGCTGCTGTCAGAAACCTGCTCAACCAAGTAGTAGATAAGGATTAGTCTATTTGTCTATTGTCCCTGTGCAGTGGTCTTTGTCACAGGTCAGTGTTGCTCCCCTGAGGCCATGAGAGGATCTGCTGCAGCCTACTCCTGGCTCCTGGGTTTTTGCTGACAAGCCTCAGCATCCTTTTGCTTAAAGAACTGTCATCCTGCTCTCTGCCCTCTTTCTTTTTCTTTTTTTTTCTTTTTAAAATTTATTTATTTATTGGTTGAGGTTACATCTCCATCATAGTGTTCTCTTTCCACTGCCCCAGTTCTGCCCTCCCTCCTCTGCCCCCTAACCCTTCCATCCCATTCCTCTGGAGTGGAGTGTTCCTACATAACAGTCCCCCGCCCCAGTTCAGCAGTCATATGAGGGCCAAGAGCCTCCTCATACGTTGGGGGCCTACAAGGCAGCACCACTAGGGAAAAGTGTCTCATTGACAGGGAGAGAAAAAAAAAGTCTATGTCCATGTTCCCTTTGGTGCATTGGTTGTAGTATAGTTATTCTGTACTATATGGCTAAAATCCGATTATCAGTGAATAGATGCCCTGTGCATCCTTCTGAGTCTGGGTTAGCTCACTCAGGATGAGCTTCTCTAGTTCCATCCATTTGGCTGCAAATTGCATAATTTCATTGTTTCTGATAGCTGAGTAGTATTTCATTGTGTAGATGAATCAGTTTTTTTAATCCATTCTTCGGTTGAGGGACATCTGGGTTGTTTCCAGTTTCTAGTTATTACAAATAAGGCTGCTATGAACATCAATGAGGAAATTTCCTTGTGATTTGGTAAGGAGTCATTTGAATGTATACCCAGAAGTGGTATGGCTGGGTCTTCAGGTAGAGCTATTCTGAGTTTTCTAAGATATCGCCAGACTGACCTCCATAGTGGTTGCACAAGCCTGCACTCCCACCAGCAATGGAGGAGGGTTCCCCTTTCTCCACCTCTCGCCAGCATGTCTGCCCTCTTTTTCATTGGCATCTTCCCTATGTGTCTATCTAAGGTTTCTTTTCCACAGGGACACTAATCATAGAAGGATCTTGTATTCATACCATCTGACTTGCTCTTGACATTTCTTCTTGCACACTGTATGAATCTAGCTTTTGTAGTTGTGATCAAAATACTTAAGGATGGATTGATTAAAATTTCCCACAGTTTCAGAGGTAGCTGTCCATTATGGTAGGCAGGGCGTGACAAGGCATGGATGGGTGTGGCAGGACAGTAGCTCACAATGGAGAGAGCATTTCTGTGCTGGAATATTCTCTCCATTTCCCTCTTTTCAACTTGTCCTCAAGGATCCTGTGTGCCTGCAGAGGACACAGGTAGGCAGAAAGTTGGCAAAGACATAAATGATTGATTGAAAGGCCAACCTAGGTGATGAGGGAAATTTTAACAAGAGATTCAGTGAAGATCAGAGAGTAACTGGCAGGCTGCCCCCTCCAATCTGTAACTCAAAGAAAACTTCTGACCTGTTTGTCATGGTCTAAGGAATTGGGGCCATTTGAGACTTGGAGCGGGTTGTGGTCAGGGAAAGGGAGCACCCAAAGACACAGAAATTTCTAAGTTCCTGAGATCAGGAAATAATGAGTTAGGGTGGGTGGGGTCAGAGGAGGAAATGAACAAAACATGACAACACTGATGAGGAATTTGGATCCAGTCCCGGACACTTGGTAGCATTGGTATTTGGGGAAAACTTAACATGAATGTAAACAAGTACCTTTCTTATAGTAACTCTAGTGATTATTTACAGCATGGGTTGGAGGAGAAGAAAATGTATAACTTTCAAATACGTAAACCACTAGAAACAGGAGTTGCTCAAAACCTGAACCATAACTCTGAGTTGTAAGATCATTGTTATTTGGAGAAATTTGCAAAAGTAGTCTTCCATTTCCGGTTTCAGTTGTCTGTAGACAGGTTGTTAACTATTGGACACTTGGCACCTGGGAAAATACTTGGTGCAAGCCATTGTCTGATAAATAATTGTTTGATGAATGGGCAGATATTTAGGAGAGTGTTTACTTCCCTTATAAGGATTTACAGAAGAATTAAAAATAAATTTAGAAAGCAAAGGCAACTCAACAGGCTGTGACTTTTAAAATGAATGAGTTTAAAATGAATGTTCAAGACACTTTATGCAAATACTGAAAGTATAGGTGTAGAAAATCTCCAGGCTTGGGAAAAACCCAAACTCTGGCCACTCTCCACGGTGCTTAGCAGTGTGTTGGGAGCCCCTGAAGAGAAATATGAGATACACAGAGATCTATGCTGTGTCTCCCTCAGTACATATGACAATGTGATTGCATTTAAAAGTTGGGTGTGTGGGAGGTGATTAAAGTTTGGTGAACATTAGGTAAAAGTTGACCATCTGATGGGATTAGTGTCCTTAGGAGAAAAGTCACCAGAGGGTTGTCTAGCTCCCTTTCATTGTGGAGGACACAGTGAGACAGTGTCCATCTTTAGTTCTATAAAATAATAAAATAAAATAAAATCCATATCCCCAGGAGTTGGACTTCCAGCCTTCAGAACTGTGAGAAAATGAAATGCAGTTGCTTCATTTCTAGGGTGTTTTGTTATGGCAGGTAAATGAATGTTACTTTGTTAAGGCAGTGGAGCAACTGACACAATGAGTCCTCTCAAAGTGGATAGTTTTGCATTATGGTGATTTATTACAGACAGGAAAGTGCTTGTCTATCATCTGTATTAGGACACTCCCTAGAAGGCCTCAGGATCCAGCTTGGTTCATCAGAAATGGCATCGATTTGCCAAGTGGTCCCAATGTCCTTAAGAGCCACTGAGGCTGAGATTTTATGAGAGCGTAGATGCTGTCAAAGCAAAGGACAAGACCAGGTTTAGATGGGCGAATGAACAGAACCAGGACCAGAGAGATGAATGGGCAGACAGACAGAGAGCAGCTAAAGTAGGTGAGAAGGACAGTAGGATTGAAGTGAGCTGAAGCACCTGAGATAGTCAAGTGTTCTCTGCCTGTTGGTCCCTGGACACACAGCTCCTGTGAGTGTGGTCATTTTCCTCACAGTGTCTTCTTTATGAGGTCCACATAAGCGCAATGCACTCGTTCTTCCTGTGTGGTGTGTGTGATAAGTTCTTGGGCCTGATTTTTCAGATATGATTCTATTGTGCCCATATTTCCCCAATTTACTTTGATAAATGTATAGACTGCCACCCTTTTAGTCTTAAGCATAATTTATCAGCCTGTGCCTCAGAGTTGGTGCCAGAGATGGTAGGTGCTTACATTCCCACCAAGGTGCACAGATGTCTTCCTTTGTCATCTGTACACAAAACATAGTCAAATTCTGCTTGTGACATGGAGTTTTGTCAGGTAATTGTCAGTCTGAAAAAAACCCCCACTATTTTACACAGTATTGAGTGGTTTAGAGTAGGGCACAACTTGGGCTCAGAGCAACACTCAGCACTGAAGTTGGCTGTGGCCAGAGAGAAAACAGACTAGTCACATGTTCTAGTTTGGCTCTGCCCAACTACAAATGGAACAAGAAGATGGAAACTTGTGTTTCTAGAAAGAGGAAACTAGAGATACTATTGGAAAGTGGAACTGTCCTCTGCATTGTGCAACACAGTTTGATACGTTCTACAGCATGAAGAATCATTTCTTGATCCTAGCTTGTTGTTTTAACATAAGACCCAGTATTATTTATTTATTTATTTCTTCAGGTTACATCTCCATCTTAGTACCCTCTTTCTACCCCTCCCAGTCCTGCCTTCCCACCCTCTACCCCCTATCTCTTCCAACACACTCCTCTGGAGTGGAGTGTCCCTACATATTAGTCTCCAGCCCCAGTTCAGCAGTCATATGAGGGCCAAGAGCCTCCTCCTACACTGGGGGCATACAAGGCAGCAACACTAGGGCAAAGTGTCTCATTGACAGGTAACAAAGTCTATGTTCCTGTTCCCTTTGGTGCATTGGTTGTAGTATAGTTATCCTGTACTATATGGCTAAAATCCGATTATAAGTGAATAGATGCCATGTGCATCCTTCTGAGTCTGGGTTAGCTCACTCAAGAAGAGATTCTCTAGTTCTATCCATTTAGCTGCAAATTGCATGATTTCATTGTTTCTGATGGCTGAGTAGTATTCCATTGTGTAGATGTACCACAGTTTTTTTGTTTTTTAATCCATTCCTTGGTTGAGGGACATCTGGGTTGTTTCCAGTTTCTAGCTATTACAAATGAGGCTGCTATGAACATAAATGAGGAAATGTCCTTGTGGTTTTGTGAGGAATCATTTGGATGTATACCCAGAAGTGGCATGGCTGGGTCTTGAGGTAGAGCTATTTCAAGTTTTCTAAGATATCTCCAGACTGATTTTCATAGTGGTTGTACAAGTTTGCACTCCCACCAGCAATGGAGGAGTGTTCCCCTTTCTCTACCTCACCAGCATGTGCTATCATTTGAGTTTTTGATCTTAGCCATTCTGATAGGTGTGAGATGGAATCTCAGAGTTGTCTTGGGTTGCATTTCTCTGATGATTAAGGATGCTGAGCATTTCTTCAAATGTCTCAGTGCCATTAGAGATTCCTCCTTTGTGAATTCTCTGGTTAGCTCTGTTCCTCATTTTTTGATTGGATTATTTGGTTTCTTGGCATTTAATTTCTTGAGTTCTTGTAAATTTTGGATATTAGCCCTCTGTCTGATGTGGGGTTGGTGAAGATCTTTTCCCAATCTGTAGGTTGCTGTTTTGTTCGAATGACAGTGTCTTTTGCCTTACAGAGTTTTCCATTTCATGAGGTACCATTTATTGACTGTTGGTCTTAGGTCCTGAGCTATTGCTGTTCTGTTCAGGAAGTTGTCACCTGTGCTGATGAGGTTGAGGGTTTCCCCCACTTTCTCTTCTAATAGATCTAGTGTGTCAGGCCTTATGTTAAGGTCTTTGATACACTTGGACTTAAGTTTTGTGCAAGGTGATATGTATGGGTCTAATTTCATTCTTTTACATGCCAACATCCAGTTAGACTAGCACCATTGAAGATGCTGTCCTTGTCCCATTGTATGTTTTTGGCTTCTTTGTCAAAAATTAAGTGACCATAGGTGTGTGGGTTCATTTCTGGAGACCCAGTATTTGTGCTGACATGTAAGTTCATGTAACTGGAAGTCCAAATTTTTTCTTGCAGCTTTGAAAACTAAGTGCCATTCTTCACATATCCTCATTTATTTAAGGAAATATTCTTATTAGATGTTGAGGGATGAATTTGGGTTCACACCATCCCTCATGCATCCATCTTCCTCATCTCTCTGGAGTTGGAGAACTTCTGGTGAACATCTGGACTTGGGTCTGAAGATCCTTGAGCAGCTTGGTTACTACCATAAACTTTAGAAATCCTTAGGGTATGGGATCGAGAGATGGCCCAGCCATTAAAAGGCTAGGCTCACAGCTAAAAATGTAAGAAATCCCTAGAGTATGTCAAGAGAGCACCAGATTGGTGCTGAGTCATCCACAGGGACCGAGAATGCTGAGTCATGGTTTCTTGCCACAGCAAGGCATGGAAATATCTGGATGCTTGTTGGTTGCTGGGAGTGGCTGCTACCAGAGAGGTGTCTAGGAAGTCTCCTGTTGAGAAGCGCCCATGAACTCACAGAGCTAACTTGAGTTCTGTGGTGAAACATTGCACTATCCTAGGAAGAGCTGAGAAATCGGAGGGTCCCTGGGATCCATGCACACACAATGAGAGCCAGAGGGATCAGATCTTAGGAGTGGGGTGTGGACTTTACTATGCATTAAAGGAATGGCTGGCACCTGTAGGGTGAAGGCTGGGAGTGGCAAGAGGTGGAAATCTGGGTTGTACTTCTTTACTTTTTTTCCTTGAGAGGCTGAGAAAAGATACTTAGAGCCAAGCCCACCACATTACATCCTCCTTTGCCATTTAGGAACCACTTATATTATGTTAATTTGTATTATATAATAGTTCATAATATCTTTGTAGCAATTTTGAACTGTAATCACTGACATTCATTTTGCATATAAATGCATTGAAGGACAAAGGGAAATAAGGAAAAGAGAGAGAGGAAAAAAAAGTATGAAATGATCCTGAGATTTTCAGGTCTTGATCCCTAAGTGTTAACACCAACCAATCTGAAAAAATGAATTATGGCTTGATGTGGTCTGACCATACCCTTGTACATGGCTTATGGAATCTGAGAATTTGGTGGATGGATTGAGAGTCTCCATTTTTCCCATGTATCTGAGATGTGCTATATATGTGTTCCTTAGGATGCCAGAGTGAATTGCTACAGACCAAAATAAGATTCCTCACATTTCTAAAGGCTATAATCCTAAGGTCAAGGTCCTGAATGAGGCCTTTCCCCAAAGAACTCTCTTCTTGAGAAGCTTTCAGAAGGCTCCCTGCTTGTTGCCATTCTACAAAGCCTCACGTCTATGTGCAAGTGTCCAGGATCTTTACCTGTCCATATTCTAGTCTTCTTGTGATAACTCAAGTTAGACTGTGTTGGGGCCTGAACCTATGACCTCATTTTAACTTGACCATCTCTTTAAGCTCCTGTGTCCAAATAGTTTTATTCTGAGCTACTGGGTATTGGGGATCCAACATATAAATTTCCAGAGTACAAAATTAGCCAATAGCAACTGCAAAGCCAACATGGATTGTGTCAACTCGCTAATGTATGAGCATTTTTGAGTGTAAAGGAAATGCATTCTTTTTGATACAACAGGCTCTTCAGAAGTTCAGGAACTTCAGTGTGAACAGAGTCACATCCTGGGTTCTTGAAAATGATGGGCCCTGTGTGCTGCCTTAGGAAACTGTAGAAAGTTAGACTTATGAAGGACCATCTGGTTATGATTTAATGATGAATGAATCTTAAATTACTGGCGTATGAAGTCATCCCAGGAAGCTGAACTTGAGATATGTCTTTTTCTTTTCTTTTTAAAGCTTGGCCATCATTAGTATGACTTGAGAGGGAAATAAAAAAATGCTTTAAATAGAATCCACACTACCCTTCAAGCTCAATTTAAAGATGAGGAAGCAGGCTGGACTGTTTTCTCTAAGCATCATTTGAAAAAGTCTTGTTAACGAAGGGCCATGGCCTCATGTCCACAGGGAATCTGACCACCATTGTAAGAACCCATTTGGCATCTAGAACAGAAGAGTCCTCAAGAGGTTTAATGCCCAGAAAGTTTCATTTCATGGTGCTCTCCGCTATTCAGGATTGGATCTTCATACTTTATGATTTTTTTTCTTTAAGAACAAAATCTTGAAGGCCAGAGGCTCAAATTATTATGAAAAGCAGTTCCCAGGTGGGATGGTCAGGACCAGGACCAATGGGCATGGCTTCTTTGGTTCCTCTGTCAGCAAGTTTGGAGCAGAATGAAAGCTGGAGCGTGGCTAACGATGCTGTTCCGCTTCTCCTCCTCTGATAATCTCACCTTCATGGGGATAAATGCAATCTTAGGTGATGAGGTGAGGCTGCCAGTTTAAAGGGTGAATGGGAGGACCATCAAGGCACTTCTCATGAACATGGGTGAGAGTGTAAGGGGCCAATTTCTTTCTTGAGACTAGAGCCACCACCCCAGAGCTGGCTCCTCTTGTCCCCAAAGATTCCAACTGAACTTTTAGCTGCTTAGGGCAATGATTCCTTCAAGATAGATTCTGTAGTTATTTAGTTCTGTGAGAAGAATGTGTTTGGTCTTGCTATGTAAGGTTTTTCATTTTGAAAAAGGACAGCCAGGTTAATGTAACTATGGGATTTTAAAATTTACTAATTTTAAGATTTTTGCAATGATTTAAAAAAAACACAAATAAATTTGATTAAAGTTAGAGATTCTAAACATAGCAGTCACCTTCAGTGAATCTTAAGACATATCCTAGCTAGTTCTTTTCATGACTCAATGACAGGTTTCCAGCTTTGCCCATTTGTATTTGACACCTGGTAGACCTTCCTCTGTTAACATCTTTACTTGGTGTTTTCATGAGAAACCCCAAGCCCCTCCCCCTGACATCTAAGTTCCTTAGACTTGGCACATAGGATAGATTGAACTGTTGATGTGTCTCCAAAGCTCACTGTCTAGCAAGCCCAAGAGTTCACTTGGATGATGTTTAAGGCATTGTTGAGCTCAAAAAATCTGTAGGAACCAATGTCTCATGTTTGTCACCTTTCTGTTACTGTAACAAAGACCCGAGATAATCAATTTACAAAGAGAAACGATTTTTCTTCTTTTTGAGTTGTCTTTCAGATGTTTCAGTCATGATCAGTGGATCCTGTGGCTTTGCTAGCACAGTGGCTGGCTCAGCGTGGCGGGGGCACTTGGCAGGGCAAAGCTGTTCACCTCATGGCTAGGACTCGAACTTGAGACAAACAAGAGACCAGAGGTCTCTATCCCTGTCAAGAGCACATAACCCTGTGACAGTTAGTAGTGCTGTCACCTAGACAAGCCTCTGGGTGTGCCTGTGAGGGATTTCTTAAGTTAATTCCCATGGGGCCTCATCTTAACTATGATGGGAAGTATTCTACTGGCTGGGGTCTTGGACTCGATGAAAAAGAGATACGAACTGAGCAGCGGCTTTTGTCTCCCTCTGCTTTCTACTTCGCAGGCAGGGTAAGTAATTGGCTCAAGCTCCTGCTGGCATGCCTTCCTGCCATGAGGCTGCCATAAGTTCCCCTAGAACTTAACCCCAAACCAACCGCTTCTTCCTTAAATTGCTTCTGTTGAGGATCGCACCTTTACTACATGGGCCTTTTGCTAGGCAGGAGGCTTGGGACAAAGGCAAGATGTCCTGGACCAAGAGCTCCCCACCCTTCTGTTCTGACCAAAAACCCACTCTTTTGAAAGCCAGCACAGAGTACTGGACAAAGCCAGCTTCTACTTGCTGATTCCAAGGTGACCACTGAACCTAAAAACCCCTTTAAAGAGCCCTAAGTTCACTAAATAAGGTTATAACCCCAGTAACCCACCATCACATCACAACTTCCTCCCATTCCCCCTTAAAAAGTCCCTACCCCAGCATGGCCTTGCCACTTCATGGACCTAGGTCCATGAACCCTCTGCAGAGCTGTGTCCCAATAAACATGCCTTTTTACTATAAATTTGGTTAAATTTCTTTTTATCATGCTGCTGGAGAATCCATTCATAGTGGAGAAGCCATTCCAGACTCAGAGTATGGCAACATCCACATGCACTGTTGTTTCTTTCATATTGTGAGCCTTTCATTAGGGAAGCTTGGTCATTCTGGGATTGGTGCCTAGTGTTCTCTGTCCCTCACATATGACCAGTTATTGACAAGACTGAATCCTACATTAGAGGGTTTTAAATTTTTTTATTTTTATTTTTTATTTTTAGGCTATGAAAGTTTTACAGCATTCCCACACTAGACGACGACCCCCCCGCCCCAGTATTCCAGTAGGCAATGCATTGGGCAAGTCCCAAGTTTAACAGGGTCTGTGAAGTGTCTTCTAAATTTTTCCTTGTTTTCTTTTTACTCTGAGCTAGGTAAGCAATTATTTCTGCCATCCTTTCATCATTTGTCTCTCTCTGTGGCCCTCCTGGGACTTGAGGCCAGACATTATGGTGGTAGTTTTTCTGAGTGATAGGCTCTTCACTATCAGCCCTTCCTTGGGAGGGGCTGTACTCCCTTTACACTCCAAACAAACAAACCAGAATAAAATCTCAGTAATGTTTCTGGCCCATAAACAGCATGCTTTCTTTGGTCCACTTCCTGACACCTCCCCAGGCTGTTTGGGTTTTTACAAACTTCCTCCTGACTCAGGAAGGGTGGGCTTAATTGTTTCGGAGTTCAGGGAGTTTAGAAGTCTCTCCCTTCAGTCAGCTGGGTTTTAAATGAGGCAGGCCAGAAAGAATGCGTGTTCCTTATGGGAGGAGGATGAAAACACAGCAGAAGAGGTGAAATCCTGTCTGAAAATCATGTCTAGAGAACATTGGTGAAAGCCATCGAGTTTTGTTTCTAGCAGATGGGTTTACAGGCCAGCTCAGGACAACCTGTGGCCCATTCTGCCTTCCCATGTCTTGTCCAAAAAAAAAAAAAACAAAAAAACACAACTGCAAAGATATTTTTACCAGACAGCTGTAGTCACACATGGCTGCAGGGGAGATGGCCAACTCTGTCTGAACAAGGGGTCTAGGCTGGGGCAGACCCTCAGCTTAGACCACTCAGTCATCTTTGTGGAGTTCAAGGACTCAGACATGGACAAAAGGGTATGTATAATCCTACCAGAAGAGTACAGACCTGTCCCTTTCGTTCATTTCTATTTCCCTCCTCTATTTAAATGGGAAGGCAAAGAACAAAGTCTAAATGGTCTTTCTGCTCTTCATCCTTGTGACAATAGCAATTGTGGTATTCTGAATGACAAAGAAGGAGCACATTGCTGAGACACTGTACCAGAAGATCAAAATGAAGTCCCTGATTTGCCCATGAAAAAAAAATGTGTGACTTTGGGGGGAATTCTTGGAGTAACTGCAGATCCACATGTTTGCAGCTGGACAGTTGTGCTACATGGAAGCACACACCTTGACATCCGCTGGACAGGTGCAAATCCCACCTATAGGTAGGTTTCTGGAATGCTCAGATTTCGGTTTTGAAGCTTTCTCCATTGATAGTAAATTTCCAAACCTAAAATAGATGGTAAACATTTATATACACACTTTTCTGCCTCCTTAATGTATCTAAGTGCTAATGAAATACTGGCATGCAGTGATGTATATGAAACATAGTTTATTCCCATGAGGAGTTCACAGTGCAGGGGTCTTTAGCACACCTGAGCTCTAGAGCTCTACAAAGTAGCTTTGAAAATGGTCTAGAATGGTTTCGTAATGGCCAAGCGGTGTTTACACTCTCTGTTCTGGCTTCTTAAGCTTCTGGAACTGGCTCCATTGTGCACCAGTTTTTGTTCTGGTCCAGTAGTTTCTATGGTTCACGTTGAAACTTCAGCTGAGTCATTACTTATCAACTCCATCAACTCTTGAGTATGACGTCCTTTAAAGGAAGATGTCAGGTAACGAGTGTCCTGCACACTTCCCAGGAGCAGAGGACAGCGTTGGTCACTCTGCCCTTCTTCCTCCCTGGGGGACCAATGGCTCTTCCACACAACCTGAACTTTATAATAGCTGAACTCAGGAGGCAGAGGCAAGTAGATGTCTGAGAGTTCAAGGCTAGTGAGACCTATGCCTCAAAAGTAAAAAAAAAAGTCAACTAGATGGTAGCATAAATACCTTCTGTTGGGCTTTGACACTGGGTCCATTTGTCTCTTGACATGGAACTGGATTAGTTCTCTCTCTTGCGCTCTCTCTCTCTCTCTCTCTCTTCCTTTCATTCTTTTCTAGGAAATGGTCTTTTAAAAGTGGAATGATGCCTCTGCATATTGCTCACGAGACAGAACCTATGAAGGCTGGGCTGACAGCCATTATTCATCATGCCCCAGAGCTGTTGGCAGTTCCAGATCGTATTAGGCACATCTCATGGGAGGTGCCAACTGGTCCTTGGTGATAAATAGGGCTATGAGAAGGAAGAGGAGACTGTCACCCTATTCTACGGGTAGATGCCAATGCACCCCATTCCCTCTAGAGCAATGAGCCTCAACCTTACTAATGCTGAGACCCTTTAATACAGTTCCTCATGATGTGGTGACCCCCAAACCATAAAATTATTTTCATTGCTACTTCATATCTGTAATTTTGCTACTGTTATGCATAGTAATGTAAATACCTGTGTTTTTCAAGGGACTTTGGTGATCCCTGTGAAAGGGTCATTTGACCCCCCAAAGGAATTGCAACCACTGCTCTAGAGGTTTGAATGAGACTGTACAAATATCACAGAATCTGAGTCCACAGATCATTCAGGAACTGGAATTTCTGACCTAGTCATTCTGACTGAGAAGACCTTCACTTCTAACCAGAGGTAGCAAGGCAGCAAAGAGACCACAAGGGGTAAGGGTGGGTGGTATTAGAAATATTTCAGTGTCAGTCTTAATAAATATCACCCTCCTCTCCCCAGCATCACAGTTTTGCTCTTGATTAAAGTGTTAGTCAAAGATGAGGACGTTCCAGTCACCTCCCTGGAGTCCGTTTGCAGTATGTGGGTAGAATTCTGGATAGGCAGTAGAAGCTCTCATGGGTTGGTTCGTGGCAGTGTTTGTGTCCCTCAGTACTGGGCAGTGGGTAGAGGCAGCGGGATGCAGGAAGCAACAGTTGGTGGTACTCTCTTGTGTTAGTCCTTCTGTAGACCTTGGGTGTCAGGACCCTTGGACTTACAAATGTTACAGCTTGTGGGGACAGGAAATGAAGATTCCTGAGCATTTGGCTGTGGTTGAATCACACCTTCAGGGTAGGCCTAGGTATCAGGATGCCTCAGCCCTTGTCAGCAGCCAGCGTTTCAAGTGGGATTTCCTTAACGCTTAACATGAGCCAGCATTACAACTCTTGGTCCTAAGGGCTTGATGACTGTCTAGAGTTTTCCAGTGACCAGGGCCTGTCACTTCCTTTTTCTTGATCTTTATATACTTTTACCTGCCTTCAACATCAGCTCTCTGCCCTGTCTTGGTGTCATCTTTTTGTCTCCACAATGTCCTGGTTAGTTCTATGTCATCTTGACACACAGCTATAGTCATCTGAGATGAGAGAACTTTGAGAAAATGCGCCCATAAGATCAGGCTGTAGGGAGGCCTTTAGAGTAGTGCTCCTCAACCTGTGGGTCAAAACCCCCTTTGGGGGTCACAGGGGTCATATCTCAGACATCCTGCATATCAGATATTTACATTACAGTTCATAGTAGTAGCAAAATTACTGTTATGAAGTAGCAATGAAAATAATTTTACGGTTAGGGACCACCACAACGTGAGGAACTATATTAAAAGATTGAAGCATTAGGAAATTCGAGAACCACTGATCTGGAGCATTTTCTTGATTAGTGATTGATGAGAGAGGGCCCAGCCCATTGTGGGTGGTGCCACCCCTGGGCTGGTGGTCCTGGGTTCTATAAGAAAGCAAGCTGAACAAGGCATGGGGAGCAAGCCAATAAACAGTACCCCACCCAGGCACCCACTTCAGTTCCTGCCTCAGGTCATGCCCTGTTTGAGTTCCTGTCCTGTCTATCAGTGATGAACAGTGATATGGAAGTGTAAGCTGAATTAACCCTTTCCTCCCCAGCTTGCTTTTGGTCATGGTGTTTTATCACAGCAATGGTGACCCTAACTAGGATAATGGCCCTTCTTCTATTTGTCTTAGCTACTCTGAAACTGTCCAGTTGATTCTCCAGCTGGTCGCCTTGAAGCTTCCATAGCTCAGCCTGCTGACTTCTTTCTTAGGCGTCATTGTCACAGCCTCTCTGCTGCCCCTGCCATTGCTGTCATTCCATTGTCTTTGTGGCTTCTTTCTCTTTGTTGGCAGCTCAGCCCACACTATTGGAAGTAGACAGAAAGATCATTCTGGAGAAGCTGGAACTGTAGATGCAGGTGGTGCGGGTGCTGGGAACTGAACTCTAGTCCTCCGCAAGAGCAGCATAGTTTTAACCATGGATCTATCCCCTAGCTCATAAACAGTGATTTAATGGTGTTAAACACCTGCTCAGTGCCCCATGGAGTGGTGAGTCTCCTTCTGTCTTACTAGAAAGTTTCTGTAGGACACAGATAGTTCTAGAAGAAGCAAAAAAATGTGTGTGTTGGGTATTATTGAAATTAGGCAATGAGTGCATTGTAGTTTCTGCTGTTATTCTGCTTCCTGTCAAATGTATTTGAAAATTCCCACCATGGAAGGATAAATTGAAAACAGGACTCCGACTCTTCCATTTTGGAAGGGTGAAGTAGGTTTTCATGGGAGCTTTTGCTTGGTGTTGTTCTGTTCTTGTTCGGCACAACCAGATCTCAATGTCTGGGTTCCTCTTGGGGAGCTGGGCTGTGGGTGGGGGTGGGCGGGGAAGGCAGCCGACTCTTGAGCACATTGCTATTTTTGCTTTCTCTGGGTAGGGTGTCTGAAAGTTCTGCCTCTGAGAGTCTCAATACAGTTCTTTCTAAATATTCCTGTCTGTTTTTCTTAGGAAACATTGACAGAAAAATTGGGTCCTTTGTGAGTCACACAGCCTATGGGTAGGTATTAAGACTTGTCTGCTTGTGTATACAGAATGTTCAGTCGGAATGACGCAACACCTTTTGTTCTTCCTTCCCCTCTCTCTTCTTCTTTCCTTTCATGTACTCATTTTAATAGTATTTATCAAACTTCAGTTAAGGCTAGTGTGATGGTTGGTTGACAGTGATTGTCAACTTGACAGGATCTAAAATTATCTTCCAGTCGAGTCTCTGAGTGGGAATTTTTAGATTAGGCTGAGGTGGGACAACTCTAACCATGGTTGGTCCACAGACTGGTGTTTGTAACTGAATACAAAGGAGAAAGTGAGCTGAGCACCAGCGTTCATTGTTTCCTTCCAAGTGTAACCACAACATGGCCAGCTGCTTCATTCTGCTACATGCCTTCCAGCCATGATGGACTATACACTCAAACTGTGAGCCAAAGTGAACCTTTCAATTCCTTAACTGCTTTTGTCAGTGAGGAGAAAAATAACTTCAGTAATATGATCAGGCACCAATGAGCAGAAAAACAGACCTCAATGTGTCTATGCCTTACTTCAAGTTCAAATCCACAATGCACGATAACTCGCCATGATGGTCAGGATCTTCACACTACTTTGTCTCACTGTTCACACCATATCTTACTCTGATAATTCAGCATAAGATATTCCAAAACTAAGTGAAACACCTCCTGTAAACCCAACCTTCAATTAGAGTATATTTCCATGACTCTGTGTTTCAAGTCAAGAATTTAAACTTTTTCTGAAAATCGTTTTTATGACCAGGTCTGCAGATGGTATATTTGAGCCATGTTGATGAACTCCAGTCTAGGGAGGGAGTGCACGCTCAGAGCCTGACAGGGCCTGAGGGCCTTAGCATGTTGGCTTCCTGAGTGCTTCTAGCGTTGATAAACACTAGTGACTGTAGTTTTGCTGGCAGTGGTTTTTCACTTACCACATTTCTGACCCAGATCATTACCACAGAGTTCCCCCCTCTTCAATATAGCACCTTTAGGAATACTGCTGTCAAGTACAGAAGCTGAGGCTGTGTGGAAGTGGCACTCTACCTTATCTCTTAGACTGTCTTCTGGACTCGCTGGTGCTCGAGTCCCTAGAGAATGATCCTGGACTTAGGGACATCTAAGAGGACCAAGCTTGGGACACCCACACACAGTGTGATAGGGTGGGGGGGAAGATACTCATTCATCCTGAAAAACGTAGCCACGCCCCTGCCAAGTCCACTTAGGACAGGAGAAGGTGCGTTTCTGTTTGCTCCCTGCCCTTGTCTATTCGTAACTGCAGACAGTGGCCAGCAAGACTAGGGGCCTCTATGGTGGCTTTGCATGACTGAGGAAGCCTTGGCTACTGTGGAACAGACTGCCTTTCTGAAAATTTTGTTTTAAATTGGACTTTATTCCCAGCATCTGTGCAGATTTCAGCCTTTGTGAGTGTCTGAGCACAAGACTGTTTTGCACTGCTGCTTTTGTTGTCAAGAAGAAAGACTGCTACACCCTGAGGCCCATGTGCCCTCTGGCCAGCTTCTTCTACAGTCTCCTTGTGGAAGCAGTAAAACTATTTTTTAAAAGTTCACAAAACTGAATGTGAAAGCCTGGACTGACAATGGTATGTATATGCATTGAAGGTCCAGAGCAGTGGGTCACACAGCTGTTCACTAAATGCTTCAGTTCTGGGCACAGTGGATCGGCCTGTTAACCCTTCACCTTGCAGCGGGGAATTGGCAAGGTTGAGGTTGCTGGCCCCCTTTCTAGTCATCAGCTATTTTGGTACCAGTAAGCTGCTCATGATTGGCCCAGATGCTGACAAGGGTTCAGTCTTGAGCATCTCTACTCAGAATTCATGTCACAAATAAAGGAGTGACAGTTTGGTTTCTCTAGTTAGGAG
Source organism: Lophiomys imhausi (assembly GCA_907164525.1). NCBI lineage: Eukaryota > Metazoa > Chordata > Mammalia > Rodentia > Muridae > Lophiomys > Lophiomys imhausi. The sequence continues at coordinate 4,367,999 of CAJQZJ010031983.1, read as the reverse complement.
ATGGAACTTTGGATGACAGTGCTGTGGATTGGATCCAGTATGTGACCTTTGCAAGTTTCTGGTCACGTGACTGTCACAAATTATAGACTCCTTGATTTCTTGGGGTTCCTTGTCTACAGAATTATGAAGGGCCCTTCGTGAGGATGTTGTGGGGAGAGGAGAAACACTGCATACAACACTCAAAATACAGCTTGAGTGCTAAGAGAAGCTTTGAGGCTTTCATGAGGATGCACACAGGGAGATGTGTTGTGAGACAGAGAGGGGGTTTACAAGAACCAATATACAAGAGCCCAGCACAGGGGGAGTCAAGGTCCCAGCATCATGCCTCCTGTTGGTCCTCAGATACTAGGTTCTTTATCACTACATCTCCATCTCTTTATAAATAACCCCCATCCTTTCATGAGGCCCCCACACCTGACTAGCTCCCTATATAAGGTCTGTGTACTCTCTGTGAACCACTCTTTGCTGAAGGTTTTTTCCCTCCTTCCCTTTGTTCTTCCCTCCCCTTTCCCTTTCATGTCTTCCTCTTCCTTCCCTCTCCTTCCTTCCTACCCCTTCCCTCCCTTTTTTATTTCTTCCCACCTGCCTCTTTCCCTCTTTCCCCATCCTCTCTCTTTCCCTTACTTTTTCCTATCTGTCTGTCTGTCTCTCTTCCTCCCTTCATCCCTCCATCCTCTCATTTTCTTCCCTTCCTTCCTTCCTTCCTTCCTTCCTTCCTTCCTTCCTTCCTTCTTTTCTTCTTTCTTTCCTACATCTCATGCTGTAAGTTAAACTCAAGATCCCACACTGGTAGAAAAGGCCTCTACCATTGGGCTAGAACTCCCCCCCCCCCAGCCTTGGAATTCCAATAACTTCAACAGGGCCATATCCTTCAGGTTGGAGCTTCATTTGAATGTGAGGTGAGTGTGTCCCAGGGCCAATAGAACAGCTTTGTGTGTAGCTGTGGCTCTCTGCCTGAGTTGTTGCTCCCCTCATCAAAATGTTGATTCAAAGCAGGGGCTATACGAATCTCGAATCTCAGCTATATCTGGCCATTGGTGTGTTTATGTAAGTCCATGCATTCATTTCCTACACTCGCTGTGAAGGCCTCATTGTAGAAACAGTAAAGTAATTATAACAGGGACTAGGTGGCTCTAAGTACAATGATCTCTATTGTCTGGCCCTTTCAGGTGGATTTATTGAGCCTCACGTGTCCCTGTCCCTCTGTACCTCATGTGGGAAGACTATTCTTGGGACAAAAACTTCCTATCAACTTTCCATTTAGTAGGTAGGTACTGCCCATCCCCATCCTGAGACATGCACCACAAGCATGCTCAGCACAGCCTCCTGTAAGATTTACACCCGATTTTTAGATGCCGTTCTGATACCCATCTTAAAAATTGCCTTTATCTGCTACATTGCTAGAGCGAGCTAATTAAGTCATGTCACTAGTTAAATGTTCAGCTGTCCCTGGAACCAAATGGTGCAGTTGTGCACATGGGGCAGGAAGGAAATTAAAGTGGACAAGGTTCAAGCCTAGTACAGGCCAAGCAGGAGCACTCAGAAAGACCGCACACAGATAGATGAGAAAAAGAGCGAATGCAAATTCACTTAAGCATCGAGAGTGATTCTTCAAACATGGGGAAGGACTTCAAAATGTCCTGTAAAATGAATCCCTGGGGCTTCTTATGGAGTTGTCCAGCCATTTGTCTTTGCAATGTATTACTGGTCACATTCCCAACTATCCTGGGACGTGTGTGGTCCATAGGCCTCAGGCTGGAGATACCTGTGGCTTCTGAGATCTGTATGACTCTGAGATATGAAGAATGATAGAGAAGCCATGTTGGTGCAGCTCAGAGACAGGATGGTGCTGGGCAGGGGGCTGAGTGCATTGTGTTGAAGAGAGAGCCAGAAAACGCTGCTGCCAGAGACACTTTTGTAGTCTCATTATCTATCAGTTCAGGCGAGACACCCCCACTGTAAACTGGGTGCCCACTATGAGGATAGTGGCTGGTGTCCAGCTTCTAGGAGGTAATTAGTTGCTGAATGAGGCTGGCAGATTAAATGCTTTAAAGTTAGTTTTGTAGATGGAAGTGAAAATTATAGAGAAGACTAGGATAATTTTGGAAAGAAAGAGGAGTTTGGAGTAAGCAGGAGCTGAAGCTTGGGTGTTGGAAATTATCACAGGATGAGAGAAGAGATGGGGAGGGAAGGAGGAAGGAAAGAAGGGAAGGAGGGAGGGAGGGAGGGAGGGAGGGAGGGAGAGAGAGAGAGAGAGAGAGAGAGAGAGAGAGAAAGAGTCATGTTGTAGTACAGCCCAGGAGCAACATTTCTGAGGAAATAGACTTGAGGTCCCCTTTGTCCTAATGAACCTCTGTGAGTGGGGTGGTCACTTTATTTCCCACAGGCTCAACTTTCTGTGAAATTGGGTTAGCTGGGATATGGCAGATATGGAACAAAATCCAGACACTACCAGGTCCAGAAAAGCCAGTGATTAATGATTGTAGTATGTCTACATTTAACTGTTAGTGGTTTAAGTCTACTTTATTGTCTGTCTATCTTTCTATTTGTCATCTAACATCTATCTAATATTTATCAATCATCTATCTATATCTATCATCTTTCTGTTTATCATCTATCTGTATTTTCATCATCATCACCTAATATCCCTATCAATCTATCATCTATCTATCTATCTATCTATCTATCTATCTATCTATCCCTCTATCCATCTATTCATCTATCCATCCATCCATCCATCTATCTATATCTATCTATCTATCTATCTATCTATCCATCCATCCATCCATCTATCTATCTATCTATCCCTCTATCCATCTATTCATCTATCCATCTACCCATATATCCATCCATCCATCTATCCATGTCTATCTATCTATCTATCTATCTATCCCTCTATCCATATATTCATCAATCCATCTATCCATATCTATCTATCTATCTATCTATCTATCTATCTATCTATCCATCTATTCATCTATCCATCTATCCATCTATCCATCCATCCATCTATCCATATCTATCTATCTATCCTCTATCTATCTATCTATCTATCTATCTATCTATCTATCCATCTATTCATCTATCCATCTATCCATCTATCCATCTATCCATCTATCCATCCATATCTATCTATCTATCTATCCATCTATTCATCTATCCATCTATCCATATCTATCTATCTATCTATCTATCTATCTATCTATCCCTCTATCCATCTATTCATCTATCCATCTATCTATATCTATCTATCTATCTATCTATCTATCTATCCCTCTATCCATCTATCCATATCTATCTATCTATATATCAATCATCTATGCCTATTAATTGTATGGTATTCTTGTCTCATCTTTTGTATCTTTCTTTGTCCAGCGTATCAACTTTTCACTTATCATCATCTATCTATAATCTATCCAGAGAAATACTGGCGTTGGTTGTTTTGTCTCAACAGGAATAAAATGAAGTTTTTCTGTGAATTGAAAATGTCTGCTACTTTTATAACTCTGAATCATTCCACATATGTTAGTGTTGGGACATTGTGATTGTATGAGTTGAATTTTGACTTGTGGTAGGGACTGAATACAATGAACAGGAAACACAAAACACCTAGTAAGTCACAAATAAAAGCCAAGAAAATGATGGACATGATTAAAAAAAAAGAAAACACTTAGACTTGGAAGGTTATAGCTTACGTGTGTCCTGGTGATGCTAAGATGGGGTGATGATACTAAGACAGGAGGAAAGAGGCTTGTTGTTCAGGGCAGGGGGCACCATGTCTAGACCTCCATTGTGCACAACAACCCAGGAAGTGAGTGGGGTAATTACCACATGGGAGAAGCAGAGTATCCTCTCAGGGAAGTTGTCTCACTGTTGACTGAGAGATGTGTGGATCCACCAGGGCCCTTGCTGTGCCTGCCTTTGCTCGTGGGTCCACCTGCCTCTGTCAGCTCTCATTGGAGCACTTTCTGATGCCACCATTATCACAGCTTCAGATTTTGGTGGGATTGGGTGGTCAACAGAAGAGTCACGGACTTGGTCAGCCTTTAGTCTTTCAGTCAGTTCTGCTGTCCCCTCCAGAAGATGCTCCGTTTCAGTGTGCCATTTGCTGAATGGAGGCACAAATGTGGACCTCGTGGAGCTGTGATGAAGACACAGTTGTCATTGTCCCACAATTCCTGGGGGACAGCACACTTCCTCTGCTCCCTGTCCCACACCCATAGCATATTGTTTTAAACTAGGGCACGTGGTGGGAACAGAGTTTCTAGTTCAGTTGAATGATAACAGAACCATGCATAACTGCACGCTGGTCTGTGGACACTTACTTATCCTCACACCTAAGGTCCTAAGTTGACTTAACTGTATTAGGGACTTTTCTTCTGAATACCACCAATGGCTTTAGAAGTTCTTCCAGCCTCTGGATCTCTTGTGACTCAATGCCTGGTGAATCTTTCTTCTTTTCTTTCTTTTTCCCCAACATAGTATTTTTATTGATTGGTTGAGAATTTTATATCATGCACCCAATCACACTTACTTCCTAGGCTGTCCCTGACCCTTGTGACCTCCCCTCACCAAAAAAAAGGAGGAGAAGGAGAGGGAGGAGGAGGGGGAGGAAGAGGGAGAGGAGGGGGGAGGAGGGAGAGGAGCGGGGAGGGGGAGGGACAGGAGGAGGGGAGGAGAAGGAAGAAGGAGAAGGAGGAGAAGAAGGTGGAGGAGGAGGGGGGAGGAAGGAGGAGAAGGAGAAGAAGGAGGAGGAGGAGGGAGAGGAGTGGGGAGGAGGAGGGGCAGGAGGAGGAGGAGAAGGAAGAAGGAGGAGAAGAAGGAGAAGAAGGA
>CAJQZJ010031983.1:4339692-4363156 GCA_907164525.1 Lophiomys imhausi | reverse complement strand
AGAAGAAGAAGAAGAAGAAGAAGAAGAAGAAGAAGAAGAAGAAGAAGGTGTTCTAATTTGTTTGCCCACATACTTTCACTGGAGCATGGCCAAACTCCCAGCTGCCAGCCCCTTAAAACAATAAACCGAGTCCTTCCCCACCTGCACCACCAACTGGGGAGAACTACACTTCAGCATCATTATCACAATTTTTAAAGGATTTCTTCGATGGCTTCCTGTCTAGGCTGTTACTTTTTGGAGGTCCTGTTGGTATCTATGTAACCATTAGAGACCTTTAGAGAGCCAGTGGCAATAGTCGAAAGATAACACCTTTTAAGACTCTGAGAAAAACAGAACTTCTCTAGAGAAACAGCATCTATTTACATCACCGTGTAGTTCCCGTAATAGTGAACTCCAGTCGGTGCAAATCATTTAGAGAATTCCTCAAGGTGTCTCATTGTGATGAGCAAGCACGCTCTTCAGGAGAGATGCAGCTCCCTTAGTAACTATTGGACCATTCCCTTCTATGAAGGTCACCCATAATTTCCAGGCCTCACCCAATCAGGAACTTCTCTCCCTTTGTGCTGAAATAAATAGCTGATGATCCCAAATGCGTGCATGACAGCATTCATATTGTTCTCTCACCCATGGAATCTGCCACCCTATTTTTTTTTGCTTTTTAAAGAGGGGCTTTTGTCATTTACAGTGTACACGACTGCTGTGTGGATACTGAGGTAGGAGAACACCTGATGCTTTTAGAACCTGAAAGAAGCAGTGACCTGGGATAGTATGGTGCTTTCCTGTTGAATTTCAACCTTCTGCTTCGATGAGGAATCAGTTTTCTGTTCTGACAGAACTCCAGCTCTCAGAGCCACTGGGAGCAGATAGCCTAGTGTGGATCTCCATCTCATAGAAGGTTTTATTTGTTTTTTAATAGCACACATATGGGAATTACGCTGAAGGCCTATGGGGTTTTCTGGGATGAACAGCTGCAAGGAAGCTGATATCTAGGGGCCCTAGAATCATGCCGGTCCTGGGCCAACAGCTGCCTGGTGCCTCTGTCTCTTAACAGCATGTGACTGCAGCCATCCTGGTCTTGTGTTCTGGAAAATGTTGGGCAGACAGAACAAATACTTTGGGGGGGGGGGAACAACTGCTTTGAAAGAATAGACTGTTCCACGCCCCTCCAGCTGTGAGGGCCATTTGTGAGAAAGACTCCACACTAGGGTGAGGGGCGAAACAGCTGTTGCCCAGGTTAGATTTCCAACCAGAGTAAATTGTTGGCTCTAGGACAGGATTTTGATTGTATCTGGACATTTCAGCTGTCGACTTCTGTAAGGAATGACTTAAGATGCCAATCCTAGAGTCTGTCTGTCTGTCTCTCATATATGTGCATGTGAGTGTAGAGGCTGGGGCATAGCATTGTTCCTTTTCTCAGTCACTCCTTCACCACCTTGTTATTCTGAGAAAATGTTTCTCATTGAACCTGTAGCTTACCAGTTGGTTAGACTGTCTGGCCAGCAAGCTCTAGAATCCTATCTCTGCTCTCCCAGCATAGGATTATAGGTGCCGACCATTAAGCTCTGTTCTTTTAGGTGGGTGCTAGGGATAAAACTCAGTTCCTCATGCTTGCATGGAAAATGCTTTCCTAAGTGAGCCATTTGCTCGGTCCTCAGAGTCTCTTTTCATTACATGTTTTGAACATAGAACCGTCAATAATGCTGTAGTCCCAGCTGAGGTGTCAGAGCGTACCTTTCACATTGTTACTTGCTCCAAAGCCCACAAGGTCAAAGCATCCTGTCTCCAGCTTCTAGTCAACACTATCCGTGGCAGTGGATCCAGCACTGAGTGTTGACAGTTTCTAAGCATGAGCTTCGTTGAAGGAAAGAGTAAGGATCTAAATCAGAAAGAAGATTGAGGGGTTGGAAACAGGGCCTTGTTAGTTGCCTAGGCTGGTCCCCAGCTTGTAGGCTCAAGTATTCCTCTTGTTTCAGTCTATTCAGCAGGTGGGTTGGCAGGCATGAACCAGCACACAGACAGCTGTATCTTAAAGATCTGTGTCAGATGTGGAGGTGACTATGTGAAATCAGATGAATAAGGAAGGCATTGCCTCCTCTGCTTTGAGAAACTGTGTAACGATATGAAGAATCAGGTATATGAAAGTACATATGCATACACAAACACATATGCATACATCTATATACACACATACATATCCATACATGTACATGAACACACAAGTACATATACACATGATCACCAACATATACACATATGCACATGTACATCCATACTTACACATGAACACACAAGTACATACACACATGCCCACAAACACATACACATAGGCACATGCACACACCTATCACATATACATACCCATACCCCAAATACCCCTCATGTACGCATACACAAACAAATGTATTCACACACACACAAACACACATGCACAAATGCATGTACATACACACAAACATATATACATGTTCATGCACACTGTCCCACATATACAAACACATACACAAATATACACACATACAGACTTTAAAACAGGATATAATTCTTTGAGGGCTTCAGCATGGTCTCTGACTCATCCAAGGCAACATTCAGTGTGGCTAAAAGAAGAGCACATTTCAGAGACAGAGCTAAAATGAAGAAAATTGAAATGTTCGAGATATAAGGATAAATAAATTCAAACAAAAGTTGTCCAGGGGCCATGATTTTATGCCATATTCTAGAACAACATCATTAAACAGGGTGAAGATGAACATGTCAATAGGAAAGTGTGTGAACAGGTCACAGGTATCTGTACAAAGTATCTTAGTGCTCAGATGAGGACACATGCAAACAGACAGAGCACAGATGGGGGCAGGGATTAACTGAGTGAGGAGGGAGAATTCATTCTCTTAACGCAGCACAGATCCATCAGATAAAATTAACATGTTTCATAGGACATATCTGATTAAGATAAATTGATACTATGCTGTAAGAGACAATAACTATCTATCTTTCTGTTATCATCTATTATTTATCATCCATCTATCTATCTATCTATCATCTGTCTATCTATCATCCTACTTATCTCTATCATCTATGTATCTATGTATCTGTGTATGTATCTATGTATCTGTATCTCTATCTATCATCTATATATGTATGTATCATGTATGTATGTGTCACCTATATACTATCTATCTATGCATCAATCATCTGTATCTATCTATCAATCTATCTATCTATCTATCTATCTATCTATCTATCTATCTATCTAATCAGTTTATCTTCAGGTATCACTAAAGTATCCACAAAAAATTCAGCAAAGAAAATCACACAAATTTAGAAAAGTACCAGTCATTGGAATATTCTTTGATTATAGTAAACCAAAGTAGGAGTGAAAACAACAGTACATACCTCTTCCAAATAAAGAATAAAATGGTGGGAAAAAATCATGAGAGTAACAAAATAGTCTTTGAGCGACTAATGAGCAGAAAGGACAATAAACACAGGGCCTCTTGGGAATAAGGATGATAATGGATGGAACAGGAACTCTAGACTTGGTAAGTTGTCATAGCTGTGGGGATGCTCACTGAGTAGTCGAGGAAGAGGAGGGATGATGAATGTGACTCAAGACACAGAAGAATGACAGGATAGGGAAGGAGGCGATGAGAAGATCTGGGGGATTTAGAGGTGAGAACACAGATGAGCTGACAGGAACACTAGGTCAGTGGGCAGGACAGACGCTCAGGCGGTGGTAACTCCGTGTGTAGAGCACGATCCTCCAGCTACTCCTCATTCTGTGTAAATATTTGAGATGCTGGAACAGGGATTTATCAAAACTGGTCCCCAAATGATGAGATCAGATGTGGGGTGAGACACAAATAGCTATGGAGAGCTACCTTTTGGGGAAAGCCCCAGGTCCACCAACCTCACAAGGAAACTACAAATGCTGAAGGAACACTTAGTTCCAGCTTTATTGACTTTTGCAGAAGGCAGGAAAGGAAAGAGGCAGTTTCGAAATTTCATGAGTTCAATATTATTTTGTCAACTTTCACCAGACAGCACATAGGTGGAAATCACAATTCCAACAATTTTATATAAATATTAGCAAAACTCTCAGTAGCTCCATAAAAAAACCTGAAATAAGTTACATGGAGTTAATCCAAAGATAGTTTAATATTAGGAAGACTAGCTGAGAATAGAAGTACACACCTTTAACCCCGGCACCCAAAAGGCAAAGATAAACAGATCCCTGTGAGTTAGCCTAGCTTTGTCTTCATAGTGAGTTCCAGGCCAGGGATACACAGAGAGACTCTGTCTAAAAATAAAAACAAAAACAAACAGAAAAAAACCCAAAAATCCCAATCCACAGTCTAACCAACCCATCAATCAACCAAACAAGAAAAAACAAAACAAAATAAAACACCCCAACTTCCCCAGCAGAAAAACATTAGGAAGACCAAGGTGGCTTATAATTCCAGTTAAGTCACAAGAAGAATGGCATTTGCTTATATCCAGTGAGGGAGGAATCAAGGGTTAATAGAAATTCCATCTAATGCTACTATACTAAAGGCAGCAAATAGCTTGTAGGTCTGTTTCTATTCAATAAAAACACATCATACTATCACCACTGTGACCTTTCAGTACTTCAGATGTGCTGAGCAAAATTACTGAGCAAAGATGAGGGGAAGTGGGGGTGGAGAAGAAGGGAAGAGGATGGAATAGAGGGTTTTTTTTTTTTTTTTTTACAGTTGTTGCTCAGAAAGCCTACAGAAAAACTAGAGATAAGTTGTTGGGCACAAAATTAACTACTACATATATGTTATATACATTACATATAAATATATGTATGTGTACATATAACATGGGATCTCATTGTGAAAAGAACTTAATTTTTAATACGTAAAGAGCTCCTACATATTGATAAGTGTTATTGTAATGGCTAGTGTTAGTGACAACTTGACAGAACCTAGAATCGCCTAAGAAACAAGACTTCAGGTACACTTACGAGCGGTTATCTAGATTAGATTCACCGTGGTGGGAAGGCCCACCCACCGTGAGTGGCGCCATTCCCTGGGCTGGGATTCTGGACTGAATAAAAAGGGGAAAGTGAGACATCACCTCGGGCACAGACATTCCTCACTCTGCTTTCTGAGTGTGGGTGCTGTGTGACCTTCTGCTGGAGACTCTCGTGCCATGCCTTCCCCGCCACTATAGACTGTACTCCCTTAAACTGTGAGATGGAATAAACCTTTCCTTCCTTCAGCTTCTTTTGGCAGTGTTGTTTGTTTTTGTCACAGCAACAGATAGAAAACTAAGTCACCTATCAGCAGTCCATTGCCAGGAGCACCTGAGATGCCATCTGCCCATTGGCTGCAGTATTCAGATGGCTCTGAATGAAAGGTGCTTGACCTTACTCCTAACGGTAAACATTCAGATTAAATCTGAGATGGCATAACATTTCCTATTGAAATTTGACAATAACTAAAAATTTGGCTCATGAGATTTTTTTTTTTTCTATCAAGATGGAGGGATAGGCGCTAGCTGGTTTGTGGGAATTTATGTCTTTACAAGTTTTATGAAGAATAAGTGGGCACAATTCTCTGAAACAAAGGAGATGATGCACACTCTCCCGCGAACTGATAGTTTAACACTGACTTCTAGGCACTCATTCCCACATATTCTCACAGATACGCAGCTCAATGCATCAGCTTACCACAGTGGTTGTTTTTTTCCATGGCCGTGGAGTATCATCAGGCGTCAGGTCCATAGTGGAAAAGCAGGGAACCAGATAAATACAGTATGATGCATCACGGAAGGGTAAATAATCATCTGTTAAGACGAAGGAGACGCTGATAGGAAGTGCTCTGTGAGAAATATTGTGTGAAGAAAGCAGCAACCTCATTTACCTCATTACCATCTGTGCAAGAAAATATTTATTAAGACAGGAAGCAACCAGAAATGATTCATAAAACACTGGAAGCAACAGGGGTTTAGGAGTACAAGGAGCAAGGAAGATCCCCTTTCTTTCTCTCCCTTTTCCTCCCCTCTCCTCCCTTCCCTCCCTTTCTCCCTTCTTTCTTTCTTTCTTTCTTTCTTTCTCATGTAGCTCAGGCTAATTTCACATTTACTGTGTGAATGAGGATGACCGTGACCGTTAGGTCCTTTAATTTCCACCTCCCAAGTGCTAGAATTACAGGCACACTCCTTCATTTCCTGTTTATGTAGTGTTGGGGATCAAACAGGGCACATACTCCTCCAGGGGCGCCCCCACCCCAGATCAAAAGCTGAGTTTTCCATCCACCCTGGTTTGGAACATTTAGGTTTTAAAGCATGTGCATATATTATTTGTTTTCCTGTCATAGATGTGTTTTGAGTTGTTCCTCCAAGGCTCCTATATTAGAAACTTGGACTTAGCATAATGACTAGGAGGTGGTGGGACCCCTAAGAGGCAGATCTACTGGGAGCCTTGCTAGGTTATTGGGGGTGCTGCCTTGAAGGGATGATTGTGTTCCCTTGGGATCTCTGTTTCTTCCTGGCTTCCTGTTTGGTGATCTTACACATATTCTTGTTGTTTAGAAGCCTGTCTTCCACTGTAAGGCCAAATGGCCCACATCAGCTTCCAAAACTGTTGACTTAAGAAACCTCTTTTCCTTGTAAGTGTCCAGCCTGAGGTATTTACTTGTAGCAATGCATAGCAAGCTAATACATCCACTGAGTACTATTACAAAATGAATTTCTTTTCTTCTCTTTTTTCTTTTTCTTTCTTTCTTTCTTTCTTTCTTTCTTTCTTTCTTTCTTTCTTTCTTTCTTTCTTTCTGGTTTTTCAAGACAGAGTTTCTCTGTGTAACCTTGGTTGTCTTGGACTCGCTTTGTAGATCAGTCTGGCCTTGAACTCACAGAGATCTACCTGCCTCTGCCTCCCGAGTGCTGAGATTAAAGGCGTGAGCCACCATGCCAGGCACAAAATGAATTTCTAAGAATAGTTACTTTATAGCATCTCTTGACAATCATTCTCAGCATTAAGAAGACCTTTGCCATATTTTCAAAGTCTGCCTACACCTACACCCAATCTTTATGTTCTACCATCTGAAGACAGAGTTACAGTGGCCTCTGAGAAATATACAAATGAGTATATTATTTCTATTTTGAAATCACTTCAGTCTTTCCTTAACACAGACCAGAGTTCCAAAGAACCAGGGATTGCATCCCTCCCCTGCCTGCTTCCTGTTGGGGTAGTGTTAAGCATTCTAAATGTTAATTAATTGGTGCTGCTTGCTGTCTGTTACTTACCTTGACTCTGATTGGTTAAATAAAATGCCGAGGCCTGAGACTGGACAAAGACAGAGAAAGGTGGGACTTCCTAACAGGAAGCCTGCACTTTAGACAGAGAAGAATTCATTCCAGCCAGCAGCAGGAAGAAGGCATTCCAGCCAGGAGCAGCAGGAAGGAGGCACACACCATGGGTTAGAAATGAACTTGAGTTGTTTAGAATTTAAAAGGATATTTTCAAGTCCGTATGTATATATGGGGTCATATTTGGGTAATAGAATTAAGAGCTAGTTTAGATGGGCTAGGATTGCACAATTCAGGCCATGGCTTGTTAAAATCCACGTGATGTCCTGTGTGCTCATTTATAATGTCTGCTTAAAGATTAACAGCCACAAACCAATTAAAAATAATATAAATACTGGATAAATAATTTAATTAGCCTCATTTTTTTTTTAGAGCTTCCCTCTGCTCTGTTTTCTCCCAACCTCAGCTACCAGCTCATGCTCTATCTCTTGGGAAAAGTGGTGCCCCTCACCCCCTCTCCACCCCTGCTTGGTCTCTGCTCTCACTGCTCAGCTCTGTCTTCAGGTTTTGCTTAAGAACTCTTGTTCATCAACACTCTGAACACTTCCACTGAGTCGTGCCATTTGTCTGCACCCTTTTCTGTCTCAACGACAGAGACGATATCATGTCTTATTTTTGTTTCGCTGTCCCTCACCAAGTTGGCATTCAATAGGGCTCTGAGGGATTCTGTGGAAGTATTGTGATGGCTACTAATGAGAATGTTTGAGCTTCATTAGAGGTAGGATCACTCTACCTTAAATGCTCTCTTGGTGGTCATGGTTCTTATTTCGTGACTGCCTATGCTCCTGAGTCCCTGTTTTCTTCTTCCAGCTGGCATGGCTTAGGAAGTTAGATGCCCCTTGCTGGCACCCTGGAGTTTGTCCCCTCTCTGTAGTATAATATAGGATCAGTTTTTCCTGCCACATGGCCCCACTCACTCACGTTGACTCCCGTATGAACCCACCACTCCGGCTCAGGACCACAAAGTCAAAGTCGGTGTCCCTCCTGCCCTCACCTCCCACTCACATACAAGCTGTCAGGGTTCTTCTTAAACCTCATGACCACCCTAATACTCTCTTCCCTTTTATGCCAACTTCTTGGGATGGGACATTGTAGGGTCACTTTCCCTCCTCCTCACAGGAATGTCTGTCCATTTGGATATTCTTCATTTTGCTTGTTTCTCAGCAGCTCCACAGAGAAAACCATTGATGCCTTGTCATTGGAGAACCCCTCATTCCCCCTTTTCTGATCTGTTCTCATGAGCATCTGGACTCATCTTTCCAAAGGGAGCTCACCATCTCACTTTCCAGCTTCAAGCCCCCAAGCACTTGCTCAGCATAAATGTCAAACTCATTAGTGCAACCTGCAGCGTTCTGCCCAAGTCTTCTGGTCCCCAGCCAGGCTCAGCACTCCTCTCCAATGTTTCAGATGCAGCCGTTTTCCCTGTGTGCTCTGGGGCCTCCCAGCATGCTTCTTACCCAGCCTCCAAGCCATCTCCACCAGAAAGGCTTGCTTCATCTCCACGAATATCAGGAATATCTATTGCCATCTTCTGTTGCCATCTATGGACTTGACCTTTATTTTAATAATTTTGCTAAACATAGGTAAAAGAAGAGAGGGGTGGTGTGTGGTTGGCTCAGTTGCATTCCTGGTCACTCCCATTGCATCTTGGTGCACACAATATAGATGCTCCACTAATCTATATTGTGTCAACAAATAAAAAAAAAAAAGTACAAGTACTGGTTTGGACTAGTAACACAGGGACTGGCAGCCGTGAAAGTCAAGCAGGCAGTGACTTTGGAAGGATCAAGTGGAGTCTTTCTCCTCTCTTGTTAATTATCCTGTCCATGGTTTCATCAGAGTACTTTGTTAAGCTTGTTTTGTTGTTGTTGTTTTTGAGAGAGGATCTCCTTTTGTAGGCAGGGGTGTCCTTGAACTCACTATGTAGCCCATGCTGGCCTCAAATGCGTAGCAATCCTCCTGTCTCAGCTCCCCAGTGTGGCTTTACAGTCAGGAGCCAACACATTTGGTTTAAGTAGATTGACTTATTCTCCTACTAAACTGTATACTGTACATGTGACACCATGTTATATCTCATTCTAATTTATGGTTACATTAATGTTTCACTATCATGTACTAGGGCATAATAGTCTCAAGGACATTCTCAGTAGATACCCCTACATCCCCAGGAGGCTGGGTGGCTTTCTTCAAATCATTGTCTCCTTTATATTCGTTGCCCACAGACATCTTTGATTTCACAGAGATGAAACTCCCATTTTCCTCACATGGTGTATTTTTGAAGACAGTAAAGACTTTATACCCCACTTTCCACGTGCTGAGTTAAATAAGTTTAAATCGTAATGTTTTCTCTAGGCTCTTAGTTTTCATTAACTTAACCATCGTAACTGCTCATCTCTAGTACTTTTCAGACCCAACTCAGTCCTCAGAATGCTGAAAGCAAAGCTGCATCCTCTCCCATGCTGGTCCCTCTTTTGACATATTCACAGAGCAAATAACCCATATTGTTCAGCTGTCATTGTACTGTGGGATGTGCCCCATCGAAAACAGAGTATTTGAAATTTCTAACTTACAAATACAGCTCAGCCAGAGAGCAGTTGTTCACAGTGTTCTATGTTTCTCAAAGGGCTCATGGCACTACACCCATAAGGAGCAAGACTCCTGGGAGATGTAAAATTGACTTGATTGAGAGCAATATAATGTCCACTTGACTTTTGGGGAGCAAAGCAGCCATGTAAAGTGAGGTGTGTTTCCACTGGCTGGAGGGTTGTGTCTAAATTTTGGGTGGCCAGAAGCATGTATCCAGGACTTTTTCCCAATGCCTGCTGCTGTGGAGTTCTGGTCTCCGAGTTGCCTCTTTCAACCTAATTTGTAGGCGTTGGTCATTCTTAGTTTGCAACAACCATGGGATAATGTTTAGACGTGATGAGGGGCTTGGCTGATTTTGTGTTGTTGCTCATTAAACACAAAAATAATTACTTCTCTGGATTTTCATTAGCATCAGGGAAGGTTAATAGACTTTTTTTTTGGTCTGTCGTATAGCTATTTAATGAACTGAACAGAAAGATCTGCTGTGTTTGGTAAAGCTGTATTGGTTAATAGTACGCATTCTGTTTGTTCATTATGCAAATGATTATTTATTATAATCCCTCTCTCTTCTCACCTCTCTTTCAATGCTCAGTGCTAGATAGCAATAGACATTTCACACAGCAGAAAATTACTATTGTTTGATGAACAAGATGGCAATGTTATGTTATAAAAAACACTATGTATTTCTCAGGACTCACAGAGGTACAACTTACAGAGACTGTGAATGCCAAGTACTAGAAGACTCTAGCACTTCTCAGACCCAGCTTTATAGCCTGGGCTATAAAGAGACCTAGCCACAAGAAAACAAAGAAAAAAAAGAACTTAAAGTAAATATAAGAAGGTGAAGTAAAGGTGTTAAATTCAGATAAAACTTAGATTAACTCACCTTCAGGAGAGACCCCCTTCACAAGAAATGTGAGAGAAACCTGTCTTGTAGGGTAATGATCATACTGAGGAACCTGGGTTCACATGAAGGAACAAGGAACACAGGAGACAGACAGCTGAACTACAAGAGTTTTAATAAAAATATTTAAATGATAATCTAACAGAATTTACAACATGAAAAAAATAAAAGCACATACTTCAAACTTGCATAAAGTCAGGGAGGAGCAGCAGGAGTATATTATTTGTGAGTTTTTTTATACTATCTGTGAAGTAGTATATTACTTGAATGTAGATGGTAAAAAAAGATAATTAGTTTATACCCTATAGCAACCCGTGGAATAAAATAATAAATGATTTTAGTTAAAAAAACAAAAGAGATAAAATAGTCTTAAGAATAGGAATCAATCTAAAAACATTAAGGAAAAGAGAAAAATGTATAAGGGGAAATAAATGGAAAATGACAAATAGAACCCTAGTCCTCTCTGTCACACCCTGAGTAATTAAATGTTAACAGGCTGTCACCTCCACAAAGAGGCAGACACTGCGGCTTGCCTGGTGTACTTGTGGCCCTGGGTTTGAGTCCAATGCTGAAGAATCAGGAACTCCAACCCAGCCCAACCAAAACCAAACCCAAATGACGTCCCAAGCTAAGCAAAAGATGTTAGCAAAGGGGACAGCCAAATAAAAGAACTTAAAAAATGACAAATGTTTATGCCTTCAAACTCAAGCTTCAAAACACATCATTGGAAAAATAAAATAACTACAAGAAAAAAATTATAAATCCACAATTATAGCAAAACAAATTTAAAAAATCCAATGTACAGCAAGTATGGAAATTACTGTCAATCAACATGTACTGATTCACATGGAGCATGTCATCCTGAGATGTCATAATGCTCAATGTTATGGCTCACTAAGCAGGTGACATCAACACTGCATTGAGACGTGTCAGAATGGCTAAGGTTCATCAGGAGTAATTGCAGAACGGGAGCTGGCTCAGCAGGTGCTAGTGTTTGCTGCGCAACCCTGGTGACCCCAGTCTGGATCCCTAGAACTTATATAGAACTCAGGTAAAGGGCAGCATGTCTGAAATCTCAACACTGGGATGGTGAAATGCAAGGTAGAGGCAAGAGAATTCCTGGAATCTCACAGCTCAGCTAGCCTGGAGTGCACAGCACATTGACAAATAGCAATCCTCTGTCTCAGACAAGGCAGAAAGCAAGGATGGATAACTGAGGCTGTCTTCTGACCTCCACACATTCATGATAGTTCATGTACTCCCACAGGTACACACACACACACATACAGGTAAACACACAGACACACACACAGAGACACACACACATATACACACAGACACAGACACACACAGATACACACACATACAGACACACACAGACACACACATACACACACAGACACAAACACACATTTTTTTAAAAGAGTAATCATACTCAGTCTTGATGGGGACATGGAGAAAGTGGGAATGCCATGCATGTAGAAATGCAAAAATGACATGGTCTAAGGAAACATAAACAATTTCTTAAGAAGACAAACATCAAACTTATCATCCAACCACTTCTTTTAGGTGTTTAATACACAGAACATGTGCTCACAAAATAGTAGGTACTTGCAAAGACTTGTATACAAATGTTCTGTGTCAGCGTTATTTTTAAACACAGGAACATGGTACTTCTTTAGCATCCTTCCATTTATGAACGATTACGTCTACATTATGAACATTCAACCAAGTAATAGTGAACTGTTGATACATGCAGCAGAAGACTGTCTCACATCACACTGTGTGAGACACTGGGCAAAAATTCTTTATGATTCTTTTACTGTAAAATTCTGGACTCAATGGTATAACACTTCAGGAGTTGACAGATGGAGAGGAGAGTGAGGAAAGGGCTAATTTAACAAGGACCATCAAGAAACTTTTCAGTTTGAACAACACTTCAGTACCACAGGATATGCAGATGGTAGGAAGGAGTTTTGTGTCGGCTAACATAGAAATTTCAGGGTTTCATTGTGAGAGAAGTCAATGCAGAGGAAAATGGTCAATTTTTGTAAAAAACTGATTACATAAATGAATGTTTTTTTGAAGACTGTACATGTATGTACCATGATTATTGGAGTCTCAGAGAAGGCTCTGAATTGAATCACACCTGGTATTAAATGTTGGCATCTTGGGACGCATACATATGAATGTACATACATACATACATACATACATCATACATACATACATACATACATACATGCATACATACCTATGATAGGAGAGTGGGAGGCAAACAAACAAGCTGAAAACCCCTCTTTACAATAAGGAGCCTCCTCAACCAACCCTTGATTGTGTCGTGAGCTCATCGCTCTGGGACTTTATACTGTTAATGGACAGAAAGTCAAGTTCCTTAAATTTTCTTGAATAAAAAAATGGCATCATTTTGTTATACTTTTTTGTGTATTTATACATGCTTGTGTATGTGTACATATGTGTGTGTGCACATGGATGTGCACGTATGTGGAAGCCAGAGTCATCAGGTGGACTTCCTTGATTGTTCTCCTCTTATTATTATTATTTTTTTGAGACAGCATCTTTCACTGAGCCTGAGCTCGCTGATTGGCTAGGCTGGCTGGCCAGTAAACTCTAGAGATCCTACTGTCTCTGCCTCTCCACTGAGTCTGGGGTTACAGGCTCACCCCCAGTGCTCAACTGCTTATGTGTCTCAGGATTTGTGTGGCAAGCGCTTCACCAGCTGTTCAACACCCAGGCTCCTATACTCTCTGGTACTTCCATCTTTAACTTTCCAGGCCTAATATTAATTCTAATAATTCTTGTGTCACAAGAATAATAGGAATCCCTTCGCCTCCCCCAAAGTAGTCATAACTTCTACTTTACCATTTCTTTTACAAAGTCTCATTAAAAGCTTAATCACTTGACCAATGTTTCATGGATCTTGGAACACATAAATCTTCTATAACGTTTCTTTTTTAGCCGACTGGGTTTCTACTTGTGTTTTGCCCCCTACAAAAGCAGCCCAATTCCATACAAATTGAAAAGACCTTCGCACCGCCTTTGTCTTAAGTGAAAAATGAGCCCCATTTGATGGCTGACCTTCCAAACAACTGCAGCTTCCACAGAAATATACTGGCTCTGTCGGCCCACAGCTGTTACCTTCTAAGAATCATTACTTGTGTGCTCAAGGGAAAACTCGTAGAACTGGCGAGGCTGACTTGATGGAACTCTTGAAAATACAATAAAACAAAATGGATGTATATAAACTGTGGGTGAGGGCTTTCATTAGAAGCAAAGATGAGTATTTTTGTCCCGAAGACAGGCTGAGTGGTGTCAGCATTTGAGAAAATTGGCTGTTAACATTCTCAATTACAGGAGAGAGTTAAAATGGCTGTTGTTTTTCATGGCCGCATCTCAAAATGGATACAAGTGAAAATTTCAAAACTAGTGGAGTTTACAGAAAAATGAAGTGTAGGTGAGAGTATGCTATGTTGGATCTTCTTGAGGTCTGTTTTAGTAACTTTTCTGACTAAGCTTAAAATAACCATTGTGTGGTCTCTTGTGGAACGTCTTGGGACAGTAGGAAAACAGTACAATTTCCTGACCCTTATGTACTTGACTGTGGCCTGACAGACCTGTCACTTCTATCTCCATATCTCTCATCCTAGGTCTTTGCCAAGAACTTTTCTGCTCCCCAGACCACCAGGAGCAGGAGTTGTTCTAATTTCTGTTAGAGGCAGGGCGTTTAGAGTTTGCTGGAAGAGGGGGACAGCTTTGTTTACAGCTCTCCAGATACTCCATACTGCACTAGTCACCTGGGGAAGTTTGAGACAATGCTTTCTATTTTGTTGCATTGACAAATTTGACTAATGCCCCAGTAGCTCGAAATAAATCTCAGTCCTCTTGGGCCCCATCTTTAGAGGGTCTGTCTTTGAGTCCACTCTCCTCTTTCTCCCTCCCAGCTTCCCTCTTACTCCCTGGTGGATCATTCAGGTGCTGTGTGAGTATTTGTTTTATTATTCAACTTCAAAGAGGATGAATATGATGCAGAGAATTCTAATATTAAATTGCAGGTACTCTGGCAAGCAGCCCCTGTAGATAAGCATAGGAGAAAATGTAATTAAAACCAATTAACATGAAATTGGAGTTTCTGGTCATTAATTGTGCACCGTCTGATTTAAGCTGCTGGAGCATCTTGGGTTTTTGCAGAAGAGATTAGATCTGTGGATGAAGGACGAAGGATGTTTTTGTCTTTGCAGGTGACTTTGCTTGGAATTCCTGTGCAGGTTGCATTTCAAATTAGGAGTTAGGTGGAGGTAGTCATGCTCTTGATAAAGTCGTTTAGAACTTTCACCCTTCAAGATCACAGGGCCAGTCAGCCCTTTGCAGACACCCAGCATTTTCTACTGTTCTGGAAATAAAGTTATTTTATTCATTCATTCATTCACTCATTCATTCATTCATTCATTTAATTTTTGGCATCAATGACCATTGTAAACAATTCTTAAGTAATAATATTGAAACTTTAATCAGAGCTACTACTTCTTCCCTTTGAGCTGGGTAGCAACTGGGAGTAGCACCTGCTGTGATTGGCTTTCCCTGAAGCAGCACTGTTCTGATTGGTTAGTTACAAAGTCAGAGCTATAGAAGTGGTTCTTGGGTGACAGAGGAGGGTCCATCTTAATTGTCCCACCCCTTGCTGCTTGCCTGACCATGACGTAGATGCCCATCTCAGCATCTTGCCTGCATCTCAGGAGTTGTAGAAAGTAGCTTCTAGAAGTGTCCTGAGTGGAACCTAGCCCTTAGCCATAACATCCTACTCCCATGAGATAGCATTAAGGACAGAATTGTCCACCAGCTTCTAGGCTGTCTGAAGACAAAGATGTCGGAGGTGACCATGACTGACTCTCAGACAGATTTTCCCTTGAGAGCTTACTTGGTGACTTGCTCCAAGCACTTGCTAAGAAGGGCAGCATGAGTCACCACACATAGGCCATGCTGCCCGGGAAGGCTTGATGCAGGTTCAAGCCTCTCAGCCTCCTCAGGCTCAGGATGGAGGAGGGGGTGTAGTAGGCTCACGAGAGTGAAAGCCATTCTTCAGTCCTGAGCTTATTTAGGGTATGGGGTGGGGTGGGTAGTTGGTTTGAATAGAAGTGCACATTTCTATGCTACAACCAATGCACCAAAGGGAACATGAACATAGACTTTGTTTCTTGTCCATGAGACACTTTGCCCTAGTGGTGCTGCCTTGTAGGCCCCCAGTGTATGAGGAGGCTCTTGGCCCTCATATGACTGCTGAACTGGGGCAGGGGACTGATATGTAGGGACACTTCACTCCGGAGGAGTGGGATGGAAGGGATGAGGGTAGAGGGTGGGAGGGCGGGACTGGGAGGGGTGGAAAGAGGGCACTGTGATGGAGATGTAACCTGAAGTAATAAATAAACATTAAAAAAAAAGAAAGAAACTCATCCGTGCACATCCCTAGTCCTGCGGCTGTGGACATTAAGGCTTCAGGATGACTTTGTCATTATTGTTGTTGTTGCTGCTGCTATTATCATCATTAAGTTAGACGTTATAGTCTACAATATATTTGTCCATGAAACATTAACAAAGCATCCTTTGTTTTGTCTTATCTTTGATATACATTTTTTTTCTTTTTTTATGGTACTAGGAATTGAACCTAGAGCATCACGCAGTTTGGACAAATGTTCTGCCACTGAGCTTTAGTCCCGGCCCTCCTTTGACTTTTTATTTTGAGACATGATCTCACTACATTGATCAGACTGGTCTTAAACTTAAACCTTCTTGTCTCAGTCTTTCTAGTACCTGGGATTAAAGGCCCATTCCCCAAAGGCTGGCTATCATACATTTTTTTTTTTATTTCTATGCCCTGCTACATTTTATACTATGAGGTATAAAACTATTAAGTGTGAAAGTCCTCACCATACTTTTATTAATAGACCAACTTATGTGACATAAAATTAATATTTAACCAGTAAAGGCCAGAATAAAGTAGACCACATAAAAATAAAAAAGATGACTACTTTAGAAATGGCAGACTGCGGGAGGTCTTTCTCTCTTTTGATGCTTTTTTCTGTACTTTGCTAATGTCACCTATCAACATGCGTTGCATTTATAATCAGGAGACTCTTCACTGTTACCGTCAGTAACACCAGGCCTCTTCATTTCTAAGCTCAATTGAAAAGAGTGGTCAATTTAGAGATTAAAATGGATTCCAGCCATAAGGGACCCGTTAAGTCTTTTAAATAAATTATCCTCAGGATCCAAGCCAAGAAAGAAGCAGTGGGAGCCCTGAAAGCAGCCTGGGAGCATTTAGACACGAACTTTACCCTGATTAGCTGAGATCTGTGTGATTTCTCCTTCATTTGACAGTGACATGCCTTCTGCTCAAGGCCACAGGAGTGCTGCCGAGCAGTAAGAGCTCAGAGGAGGACAGCAGCCCTTCCTAGCAGCACTTTCTGTCCTTCCAGGGTCTGCTTAAGGTGGCTCTGCTCCCAGCTTCTTATCTCCTCCCCTAACTTCTTGCTACCTTCGCATTAATACTGTGGGCAAAAGTCAGTTGGTTTTCTTGCATTTTTGCTAAGGTTTTCAGTTTCTCAGATGTGATTTCTAGTCATCAAAGCTTTTACAAAGGCCAGTTATCCCGGCATCAAGGATAACTGCCGTAACCACTGGGTTCTAACCGCTCATTAAAAGGCGCTTAAAAGAGTTGTTTTCCATGTTGGCTGCTAAGAGTTTGAAACAGGAACAGATACCTTGGGAAGATAGAAGGTAAATAGAATGGAACCATTGTTGACATTTAGAAAGACAGCATTGAAGACTAGTGATGATCTTTTAAATTGCTGTGTGTGTGTGTGCGCACGCGTACACACATGGGTACGAAGTGTTCAAGTCTCATGGAGCACATATGGAGGTTGGATGACAATCTCAAGTGTTGGTCTTCAGCTTCCCCATTGTTTTGAGACAAAGTCTGTCTTGTTTGTTGCTGCATACACCAGGGAAGCCTCCCACCACATTCATTATTCTCTTGTCTCCCCCACCCCATCTCCTGTAACATCCCTGGGATTGCAGGCACGCATGCGCAGATGTGCTCAGCTTTACATAGGTCCTGAGGATTCAGGCTCTGGTCCTCACCCTCACTTGACCGGTGCTTTATCCACTGAGCCATCTTCTCAGCCTCTCATGATGCTTTGTAAAAACACCTGTTCGATTTTGTGGGTGGGAGGTTCTTCCTAGGTGCATGTAAGGCCTTGAGCCCATGAGGCTTTTCATAGCCTTTCCAGGGTTGTGATAAGTGAGTCAAAAAGTATGGTTTCCATAGGACAGGAAGTACAGGGAATGCAATTTATCTTGTCCAGATTGTGAGATATGTGCTAGAGAGTGGCTGGTACACACAGGAAGTTGGCAGTGGGTCAGGCATGGGGTGTTGTTTGGCTATGAAAGTTTCTGAAATTTGCTTAAGCAAATAAAATCCTCCCTCCCTCTTTCCCTCTTTCTTTCCCTCCCTCTGATGCACAATGCCAGTGAATCTCTGCCTGATCTGGAGCTAGTGCTAGAGGATGAGGGGAACTTTGTCTGAGATATTCTGCCCCTCTCTTCCTTCTCTGAAGGACACATGCAGCAGCGACATTTAGCCTTGACAGTCAGCTGGGGACGTGTGGACATGTCTTCTGTGCACAGAGGCTCCACAAGCTGAACTTTGGTGGTGAATACTGAGATTTTGAATCATTCTAGGCTCACTATATCTCAACTATAAATGTTCCAAGCTGCAGTCCACAGTAGAGCTTTGAACAAGTCACGCATGTTTTAAACCTATAAATGTATGCACATACGTGTATAGTATCTTAAGGAGATTGGTTTAGGACCCTCGAGGACACCAAAGTCTATTGATGCTCAACTGTCTTGTGTAAAATGATTTGGCGTTTGTCTAGAAGCTGCTCGTGTCCTCTCGTGTGTTAAATCATCTCTAGATGACATGTATGTAACTCTCAGCATAAATGTATGCGAACTGTACAATAGGTACCATTCACAGAAAACGACACGAATAAATTGTGTGCCCAGAATTTTTTTTCAAGTATTTTTGAACTGAGCTTGGTTGGATCTTCTGATGCAGAACACACAGACATGGAAAGTTGACATCATTGAAAGCTACACTAGTGGAGATTTATCCAGTCAGATAATGTTCCTCTCGAGTGCTAAGCACATACAGAAAGAGCAGCGTTAATATCTGTCCGTGGTCTATGAGGAAGTGCTTCCCTGACAGGCTATAAGAGGGGATTGTGTACAGACCCTGTAGGATGTAGCAAATTGCCGTGGGTGCTCCCCTGGTGATTTTGATGTGGATGCCATAAAGCTAAAATTATAAGGGCAGCTGATAGCCAGTGGTGCATGTGTGTGCGTGTGTGTGTGTGTGTGACAGAGACAGAGAGACATAGAGAGAGAGAGAGAAAGAGAGAAAGGGAGAGGAAGAGGGGAAAGGGAGGAGGAGAAGATGGGGAGGAAGAGGAGAGAGTGTGATTGTGTTTGAGCCATAAGCTAGTTCTGGCCTACAAAGGCATTGGTGGAATTTATATGAAGATGACGTGTCTGTCTGTGTGCTCAAATGTGCGTCTCTAACCTCTCATACACAAAACCCGAGTGGTTTGCTCGTTATTCATCATGTCAGGTAATGGTGTCCCTTGCTACCCTCAACCCTGTAATCCTCTCTAAAGCTCTAGCTGTAGAACAGCTCATCTGATCCAACCTGGGCTGCGGTTGGCGTCTGACAGGCTGTGACCATTGTCTTTATCATCATGTTAGTGTGGAGTGAGATCTCTGGACTGGAGTGGACTCCATGTGTGCCAGTCCCTCAAAGGCAATGTCCTGCACGGTTTGTCTGAATTGCTGGAATTTAAACAAGAGAAAGGAGTTTAATGGGGAGGAAGGGGTGAAAAAAAAAAAACAACCAAAAACCCGAGGGCTGTGGCACCATTTAAGAGAGTGTGGATTCTGACATTTAGTTTCCTACTATAGGCTTAAGATTCTCAATTATTGCTTTAGGGAAATGAAAATTGCTATAATAAGGGGTAAAAGATTCAATAAAGTGTGTAAATCTTACCCAGTGTTTCAATGAAGATCTTGCAGTTTATAATCTTCATTTTCTTCTTTCTTTTCTCTGTGTTTCCTGAATAAAAGCAAAAGAGGGCACTGACATTTAATGTTAAGATGATCTTCTCAGGCCATCATTCTACCCACACACATACAAACACATGCATGTGAGTGCACACTCATACACAAGCACGCACATGGCATGCACACGTATGCATGCATGCTCTGGTAGTTTTAATTAAAATGGCCCCCATAGGCTCATATATTTGAATGCTTAGTCGTCAGGGAGTGAAATTGATTGACAGCATCACAAGAACTAGGAGATATGGCCTTGTTAGAGAAAGTATGTCACTGAAGGTGGGCTTTGAGGTTTCAAAAGCCCCTGCCACCAGGACCAGTCTCTCTCTCTCTCTGTCTGTCTCTCTGTCTGTCTGTCTCTCTCCTGTCTCTGTCTCTCTCTCTTTCCCACCCCTGCTGTCTGTCTCTCTCCTGTCTCTGTCTCTGTCTCTCTCTCCCCCACCCCTGCTGTCGGTCTCTCTCCTGTCTCTATCTCTGTCTCTCTCTCTTTCCCACCCCTGCTGTCGGTCTCTCTCCTGTCTCTGTCTCTGTCTCTCTCTCCCCCACCCCTGCTGTCGGTCTCTCTCCTGTCTCTGTCTCTGTCCCTCTCTCCCCCACCCCTGCTGTCTGTCTCTCTCTCTCCCCCTATGAATACAGGATGTAGCTCCCAGCTATTGCTCTAGCACTGGTCTGCATGCCACCACGCTCCCTGCCATGATGATAATGAACTAAACCTCTGAAGCTGTAAGCAAGCCCCAGTTAAATGTTTTTCTTTACAAGAGTTAGTGTGCTCATGGTGTCTCTTAACAGCAATAAAACACTGACACATGCACACACATGTACACACACATGCACACACATGTACACACACATGCACACACATACATACACAATGCATACACATATTCTCTTTCTCGTTATCATTCTTTAGTCTTTACAGGCACTGTTAAAGGAAGGCTTGAAGTGAAAGCCGAGAGGTATGTTTTCAAGGGTGTATGGGTGCAGGTGGAAGTCCTAGGACAACCCTGGCTGTCATCCTCAGGAAAGTTGTGAGACAGGATTGCTCACTGGCTTGAAACTCAGCAATTAGGCAGGGCTGACTGCCTTGGGGATCCTCTTGTCTCTGACCTTCCGGGTACTAGGGCAACATGTGTGTGTCAACCACACCCTGTTTTCTATGCAGATACTGGGACTGAAGTCAAGTCCTCATGCATGTGCAGCAAGCACTCTCCTGACTGGTTTCTTTCCAGTCCGAGAACTGCAACGTTTTTCTGGCAAGGAGGGCTAGAATTTTATTATTCAGACATCTGAACAATTCTTCTTTATATCTGAGGCCACATTGACATTATTAAAAGTATTTATTTAAAGATAATTAAAATACAATCTATTAGGAGAAATTGGGTTTCTCAAAAGTTCTGTCAGGCTATGGACAAGGTCAACTCAGGTGCTGTGTGGCTGGAGGCTAGTCATAGCAAGGCATGGCTTGATGACTTCTGTGGAGCCATTTCTGCCATCCTCAATGAGTTCTTAGGAAAATAATTTGCTTCATACATTTTTCTATGTATGTATGTATGTATGTATGTATGTATGTATGTACACATCCATGCATGATACATTCACCATCTATTTTCTATCTATCTGTCATCTATTCTTTTTCATGTGTCTTCCCATTCTGTTAGGTCTATTTCCCTGAAGAATCTTGGCTAACACACAGTGCTTTTGTTGTCCTTGTTGACTATATGACTGCTGTTGTCACATGTGTCTGGAACTCTTTCTCAAAGATTTCTCAGGAATGCATTTCTCCTCCACTGTGTCCTTGTGAGAGACTGCCAGACTTCTCTTCATGTTAGGGAAACTGATTGCTTTACAGTGTGTTGGTTAAGAATTCATAATAACCCATGCAGGTTAGTATGATACTTGCCTTTGCCCTACCCGTAAAGTAAGGCTGTCTAGGAAATCAATGGAAAACAGACTTCAGACCATTTACTGTTGAGTAAAGTTTTCAAACAATCCTCTTGCACTTGGGAAACATCCGCTTATTTTCACAGACATGTTGATGATTTCAACTGAGAATATGACCTCAGAGAAGAGTCTGGCAAAATTTTATTATTTTTACCTATGTTGTCTTTAGAATAGAGACCTGTACATGTACTCTTTCCTTGTTCATCTGAACTGGGCAATTTCTCTTTCTCTACAGAGCCGTGTCTATATTACATGTCACCGCAGTTTTAGGGCTGGTTTGTTAATGTTGCTTTGTGTGTCTTCTGTGAGCATGGCTGTCACAGACAGAAGGGCAGATTGCTCCCTCTCTCTCCTAAAAGGAGCATTGTTATCTACAAAGGTCCCACAGGCTTATGAAGTTCTCATATACATATACGATACACTCACACATATACTATGAGTATACATTTAACTACATTCATACATATAACTACATTCCAGAACTACAGGAAGAATGAGTGTGTGTGTGTGAGAGAGAGAATGTGAATGTGTATTGTATGTGGGATATGTGTGTGTGTGTGTGTGTATGAGTGTCTGCATGTGTGAGAGAGAATATGAGTATTTATATGTATTGTATGTGTGATATATATGTTTGTGAGTGAGTGTGAATGTGTGTGTAAATGTGTATAGTACATATTTGTCAGTGTTTATGTGGTGTCTGTATATGTGAGTGTGATATATTTATGTGTGAGTGTGTGGTGTACATGTATGAGTGACTATGTATTGTGTATATGGTATAGGTGTGAGTGTATGGTATATATGTATGAGTGAATATATGTGTTGTGTGTGTGATATATATATATATTTATGTGTGGGTGTGTATGTTGTGTGTTAGTGCATGTGACTAAGTGAGTTTGTATGTTGTGTATGTGTGTGGTATATGTATTTGTGAATATCTGTGTGGTATATGAGTATGTGTGTGAGAGTGGTGTGTGTGAGTATGTGTGTTGTATGTGTGTGAGACTGTGTATGAATATGTTCAAGTCTGTGGTGTATGTGTGTGTAAGTATGTGTATGTTGTATTAGTATGTTTGGTGTATCTGTGTATGATCTTGTGTGTGTTGTGTTTGTGTTAGTGTGTGTTGCTTTTGTGTTAGTGTGTATGTGTGTGAGTATAGGGTATATGTGTCTCTGTACTTGTGTGTGAATGTGTAAATGTGTGAGATGTATGCATATGTATACACATATGTTGTTTCCTGGGCATGTGAGTACAGAGACCAAGATCAATTTTGTGTGTCTTCTACTGTAGCTTCTCATTTTGTTTTGAGACAGGGTCTCTCACTGAACCTGGAGCTCACTGCTCTGCTAGACTAGCTGGCTAGAGAACCCCAGGGCATCCCCTTGTCTCTGCTTCACTCTTCAACATCAGCACTGAGCTTACAGGTAAGATCTGCCCTACTCTATTCCCTGCCCTAGGAGCATTTTGTTTACATGGGTTCAGGGGATCTGAACTCAGGTCCCCATGCTCTTATACCG
>CAJQZJ010031983.1:4311978-4330679 GCA_907164525.1 Lophiomys imhausi | reverse complement strand
ACACACACACACACACACACACACACACACACACACACACACACACATGTACTCATGCAAAGATGAGCTGGCAAGGCAGATTCAAACATATTTTCTTAAAGTCAGTCCTAGCTTCATTGCCAGTGCTAGGCTGATGCAGGACCTCTCCATCTGCTCACTTGTAATGCATCTTGCATCTGGCTTCTTTTCAGGATGTTGGCTTTATTCACATTGTATTGATTCCTCTGTGTTTCAGCCTCATGAGGCTCGTTAGTTTCCAGGTTCTTTCAGACACCTTATTTTCTCTTTGCATGGTGCTAATACTTTTCCCTAGAGGGAGGGAATATTGACAGGTCTGGACGCACTGACAGAAAAGGGCGGGGCTGGGGATGGTAAGATGGCTCAGCTGGTAAAGCTCTTGGGGACCTGAGTTGAATGCCCAGAACTCCCATCAAAAAGGCGAGTGTGTTGGCACATGCTTGGCATCCGAACACCAGGGAGGCAGAGACAGACTAATCCTTGGCTTTCAGCAGCCAGCCATCTTAGCTGAATCAACAGGTCCTTGATCTGTCAGGGATTTGATTAAAATATACTGGGTTTTTCTGCTAATATTAACTCTGAAAATAATTGTAAGAATGTTATTCTGTGGCTTCCCGGGAGATAGGTTCTTGTCCAGTATTCTCCCAGGAAGCTTGGGCCTTGTGAAACACCAAGCCGGAAGTGAATGCTTCTCCACTGGAAGGTCCTGGCTTCATCAGTTTCTGGGCAGAAAAGGATGAAGCACAGGACAGGTTCCTGCCACAGACACCTTAGAGAGGTGAGCGAAAGGATTTTCTCACTCGTAAAGTGTTATAGCTCTTATCAAAAGCATGCATGAGAGAGAGAGAGAGAGAGAGAGAGAGAGAGAGAGAGAGCCCCTCTGTGCCACACAATGAGAGATCACAGCTCTTTTAGCAAAGTTGTAGGTGCCGGGCCAGGCAGCTTCAAGGAGCTTGGAGCTCCTGCAAAGAACCAAGTGACTTTGGAAGTCTGACTTGGTTTAGGTGGATCTGGCAGCTGCTTTCGGACCAGCCAGCAACCAGCTGCTGCAGGTGGGCACTGCAGAGGATGCTGTAGGAGAGCAGTGGAAGCTTGGTGGGAACTCAACTTGGCTTGGGCAGATCTGAAGGCTGCTTCAGGAACTGCCGGCAAACTGATGTTGCCACCGCAGGTGAGCACTACGGCAAGCAGCACGGGTGAAGGAGAGACGTCGGTGAGCTTCAAAAGGTCAGTACCAGGGTGATCATCCGCAGTGACTGGATTCAGGAGCCACATTGTCCACCCTGCACTGAGACACAGGTTCCAGGCGCAGCAGGGGCTTAGCTTAGGTGACGATGAAATCCTCTGGAAGGGAGAAGGCCCTTCCTTCCTAAGCCCAAACATTGAGTCTCAGATAATCATAATGGAGAAATGGAGGGAGAATTTATTTTGTGAAAAGGGACATTATAAATCTTGGGTGGTGGGGAGGGGTTTTGGAGGTGAATGTGTTTGATACGATGGGGCTAGGAGTGGCAGGGATACTTCACTTATATGCAGTAGCATGGTCCTATCATAAGAAAAGGAACACAGAACCTAATTATCCCATAGGCAGTGGGGGTGGGGGATGAACACCAGGTATGATTAGAGGCATGGACAAAGGTCATTGGCTGAAATCCAAGGCACAAGGAGATCTCATTAGCATGGGGAGGTGTTTTCAAGTGATAACTGGGTGAGTTTCTTATCGAGAGAAAGGGTTGAGCCTGTGTCTTCCCTGAGGGATACTTAACAATCCCAAGATAGAGGGTGTGGGGCTTGGGTTTTCCCAGATCAGGGGGAAGAGGGAACTCCGTTGAGAAAAGGGAGTCTCATTTAGCATGGAGTTCAGGGGCTTTCTAGTAATGCCAGATTTCGACCTTACGAGCAGGGTCCAACCTAAGAAGTTGCACCAATTGATTTGATCTTATTCTAGCCATTCAGAGGGCAAGATCATTAAATCATAAGAGGTGTTTTATGGGACTTTTCATTGGCATTCAGTTTCCTAGAATGCTGGCCTACAGAGTTTCAGTAGGAGTGGTGTGCTGAAATGTTCCTATAAGATGCTGGCTTGGCAATCTCCCACTTACTTGGTGATGTAACTGCTGTGTGCTAGGAGCTGAGTCACAGTTACAGAAAAAGACCATGAACTAGGCAGTAGAGTATATCCCGATGCAGGTATGTCAGCACCAACGATGTGAAGTACGGGGTTTCACAAGCCCAATAGAGTGAACTGAGTGTCTCCTCTGCTGCATATTTGGCTTCGGGGGACAGACAATTCTTTGAGGAAGCTCTGCTGCTACTGTATAATATGTAGCCATATTTCTGTCCTGTACAGTTTGAAAGCTCATGACTGATGAAAATATCTGCAGGTTTTGTCTAGTGTCTTACACACGCATCACCAGATCATGGTGAAAGCCACTGAGTGACAGGAAGCAGAGACAGACCTTTGGATCACAGTGTCTTTTCAGCATCATAGTGGAACATGGCTGAGGGCTGTGAGATGGGCATCAAGGAGCGAGCCCAGGAATGTAGAGTTTGAGATGGGGGCCACATGAACACTCATAGCAAGAAGTCGATTAAAAACTAAACATGGTGGTGTTTGTTGAGTAGTAAGTTCAGGCCTATAATTTTACAGTTGCTGCTCATCTTTTCAAATACAACTACTGAGGCTTACAAGTCGTCAGTGGCTTAAGCTTTGAATTGAGGTCACAAGAGTGTGGGTCTCAGCACAGAGTTAGTACTTTCAAGATGGACCTGATCCTGGGGTGGTTACCCTTCCCATTACCTGTTGTCTGTTTTACATCTCAAAAGTCTACAGTTAAGGACAAGGTGTTGTTTTGTTTCTTAGGAGACAGAGACAGAGGCCAGGGATGAGTGATTTCTCCAATTTATTTGCAGGGTTTTCCTGATACCTGTTGATTTTTTGTTTGTTTTGGTGTGAACTCCCTGAGAGTTCCATTGCTTTCTGTCCCACTCAGACAGGCTGACAAATTCTTCTGGTGACTGCCCATTCTGCTCCTCTGAGGACCCGGACCAACCCACATGCAATCCCTTGGGCCACTTCTGTTTGGTGATCTGGAGAACCTCTGAGCTGCCCTGGGCTCTTACACCTGTCAGTTCCTTCATTTGAAGTGCTCTTGTCAAGCAGCTACTTACTCTCTCACTCCCACAGATGAATATGGGAACGGCACCTCTCAGTAGAAATACCTCTTTCTGTCATGGCAATGATCTTTGACTTACTGGACTATTTCATTTTGTTTGCATTCTTGTTTCCCTCCCAGAGTGCAAGGGCAACA
Organism: Lophiomys imhausi; assembly: GCA_907164525.1. Lineage (NCBI taxonomy): Eukaryota > Metazoa > Chordata > Mammalia > Rodentia > Muridae > Lophiomys > Lophiomys imhausi. The sequence continues at coordinate 4,327,350 of CAJQZJ010031983.1, read as the reverse complement.
AAGGTGAAATGCTGGATTTGAAATTCTCACTCTTTGTCTTAGTTTGGTTCTGAAATGTCCCCCCAAATGGTATTAGTTTGTTTTCCAACAATGGTCGGGCTTTAAGAATTGGAGGCCAATGAGAGGAAACTAGGTTATGTGCAGAACCCTGGACACTCCATCCCTTCCTTTCTCTCCTTTTCACCTCACTTGCCATGAAGTGCAGGGTTTTTCTCCATGATGCTTTCCTACCATGTTGTATATCCCTGCTGTGCCTAACTAACCCCACTGGCCAAAGGAGCAGGGTTATCCAGTCAGTAACTCAGACCTCTACAACTGAAGCCCAAGTCAACCTTTCTTCTTTTTAAGCTGATTAGTTCAGGCTTTTTGTTTTAGTTATGAAATGCTGACTAATGCACAGTTACAGACACAGAGACCTTGGAAGAGGATATGATGTTTAGTAGGCTCTATTTATAAGAGTTCTAAGTCAGTGAAGTAACTTCCTTGACCGACAAGTCGGCTCACTGAAATGAAATACAGACAGGAGGATGTGCATACAAGGATGCCCAAAGCTAGACACCACCATGAGAGCCAACCAACCTCTTATGTGGGCTGGTGAGACACTGCTTCCCTCTCACCCACTCCTCCAGCCAAGGTGGTCCTGTGAAGAATTGTGGTGCAGTGGGATGACTTGGAAGTGTTTGAGTTGAGTGGTCATAGTCTACTGGACCCTGTGAGACTGAGCTTGTCCTGGCCAGAAAGGAATAATCACATTTGGGAGAATGAAAGTAATTACTGTGCATTACTTAATATACCTAATAAGTGTTTAATAAAGGATGTAAAATTCCCAGCTTTTCACCTTTGTAAATGTCACTCAATCCATAACCTAATTACTTCAATTTTCCATTTAGAAAATTAATTCATTTTGAAGGCATGAAAAATCAGCGAGAAATTTTCCTTCCTGGCCAAAGACTTAGAAACCCAGATGAGTTAAAAGACCTTCATTTCTCCGAGGTCAAGAGCAGTGTTTTCAAGTCAGCTAAATGGACTTCCATTTCCACCCCAGCTCCTTGAGATTGGCCTGAAGAAAATCAATTAAAGAGACACTGGATTCTCTGTTTTTACCTCCCTCCCTCACTGTACTCATTCCGTCTTGCAACAGACCTGCTTGATGCTGGGTGCCCTCAGCAGCAACATTGAATTTGACAGTGTTAGAGGAAGGAAAAGAGAAACTAAATGAATTGTGTCAGGAACCCACAGCATGCTATGCAGTTAGCGGAACATCTCTGTATATTGTTTCTTATTTGATGCTCATCCCTTTGTTGAGAGAAGAGAGGAATAGCGGTCACATTGATATTGTCTAACAGTTAATAAAGACTTAATACATTCCAAATGTTGTGTGAAATGTTTTGCATAACTTCTTTAATTTCTGTGAGTCTATGAGGTAAGTATGGTAATTATATCATTAACCCCATCTTCTAGGAAAGAAAATGACTGTTTTGTGGAGGTAAATGACCTGCATAAATCCTGCAGCTTACAGACAAGTCTGATGTGGAATTAAAAATGATTTGTTCCTAGTTTAAACATATCTAAGAAATTTCCAAAACCCCTTTGAGATCTTATGGATCACAAATACTCCATCATGACGAAGCTTACCTCCTTCATGCTGTCCAAGGATGCTTCACTTAGCACCATGATAATTGGTAGAAGCAAAATTATGATTGTCTCAAAGACGTCTACCACATGCAATATACACACCCATATAAACAGGTCTGAGGCTGTGCAGCCTGGTCTTTCATGCCATATCTCTAACCTGTAGATTTGGACACTCTCAAATTTCCTTGCTAAGCACTGCTCTGTCCTTCACAGGGGAGCCCCAACACACTAAATGTCTCACAGTGACCTCTGTGGTCCCCACTTGGAGCAGGGAACTGTAGGGAACTCTTGAGACTGGGGTCTTTGGAGCTGCAGAGGTCCCTACGTGCACTGAGGAGATGGAGGGCCAGGAAGTAGAAATGAAGAGTCATTTAATAACTTCCCCCCCTGTGATTACCTGTGACTCCTGGTCTGTGCTGAGGGCAGTCCCTCTCTTGAACACGTTAGGCCCTCTATTCAAGGCTGTTGCTGGAATGATGGGGGATGTACGGCTGTGTCTGTCCTTTCCCAGCTGAGAAAAAAAATGATACCTTTCCGCTACCCAGACATTAGGACTCCTAGGATGTTGCTTGTACTGAGGACAGAAGGTCATGAGAATGTGCTCAGATGTCACAGGGAACGTTTTGCAGGTTACCTGGAAGCACATGGTGGGACTTGAATGTAGAATACAGAGCCAACATTCCTAGAGTGACAGGTGTGGCCCAGATGGAAACATGAACCTTCTCCCTCTCATTCTTGAGATGACAACTTTAAATACATATGGATAATAGTAGAGTATTACTAAAAAGAATAATTAAAATAGTTCCCCTTAAGAACACAAAGCTCCTTTCAAAGTCTGATGAGACGTATAATCCTGTCCTATTTACTCTTTTAATAATGTGAGAAGTTACCATGACCAAGACAACTTCTAAAAAAAAAACCATTCAATTGAGGACTTATTTACAGTTTCAGAGGGTGAGTCTGTGACCATCATGGTAGAAAAAACAATGGCATGTGGGCAGGCATAGTGCTGGAGAGGTAGTTAAGGGCTTTACATCTTGATCCACAGGCAGCAGGCAGAGAGAGAGAGAGAGAGAGAGTGAGAGAGAGAGAGAGAGAGAGAGAGAGAGAGAGAGAGAGACTGGGCCTGCTGTGGGCTTTTGAAATCTCAGAGTCCACCCCCAATGACACACCTGCACCAGCAAAGCCACACCTCTTAATTCTTCCCAAACAGTTCCACTAACTAAGCATTCAAATATTTGAGTCTATGGTGGCCATTCTCATTCAAGCAACCACAATTCCTAAAACCTAGAAACCATGGGTGGAAGGACAGTGGGATTTCCTCTTTGATTGTATTGGTCCAAGAGGACCTTGCATGAGGCTAGACCCTGAGGGTTGGAGATGAGGATTGGAGGAACTGAGATTGCTGAGAGCCAGTATTGACCTTTTTTGCTTGTTTGTTTGTTTGTTTGAGTTTGTAGGATTCTCTTCTGGTGATGTTCTCTAGCAGCACACAAATGACAAGAAAATGTGGAAAGTGGCATGGGAGCAAAGCTGATGACCTTGTCAAGTTAGAAAAGTGTTATTTCTTGAGATGATGTTTCCCTCTCAGTATGTATCAGTTACACTCTGGGTGAGGTGTGTTCAAATATTATAAATTGTAGCATTTTAATTCACCAAAAATAGCTATATCATTTTTGTTTATTAGCATTGTGGATCTTCCGGGAATGGTGTCTTCCTAGGAGGATGGTTTTCGGTAATGCCGGGAAATTGGTGTTGCATTTTGCATGAGGACAATTGGGAAACTGTGAATAACTAGGAGGGTGAATGCCTTTAGAATGACAGTCTTTGAAATTGTGTCTTCTTTTTTTTTTCCTGCTTCCAAGTTGTATTTCATTTATCTACATTAAAAAAAAAATTTATGGAGATATCTCCTATGCTTAAAAAAAAAGTTCCTCCCTCCCCATGTATGTTTGTGTGTGTTTCATGTGAATACAGGCATGCAGATGCCACATATGGATGTCAGAGCAACCCTTGGGTCTTGTGCCCTAACTTCCTCCTTGTCTGAGACAGGGTCTCTTGTTTGCTGCTGTAGTCAACAGGCTAGCTGTCCAGTGACCTTCTGAGGATTGTCCCATCTTCACCTCCCATCTCTCCATAGGAGCAAGTGGTGGAAATCTTGATACACATGAACACATCCTGGTTTATATAGGTCCTGGTGGAGTCCAAACTCAAGTCCTCATTCTTGAAGCCAAGTGCTTATCAGCTGAGCCATCTCCCAGCCCTGGAAACTATTTATTTATTTATTAATTATTATTTATTTAAAGAATAATGGCAATGGTAAAATATGTGATGTGGGACAGTCAGCCCTGACTTCTGTCTGCTATGTGGTAGTGTTGGCTAGGGAGAGATGCCCTCCCCTCCCTTTTTGCCCTCACCATTGTCCAACAGGAGATCTGGCCCAGAAGTGGTCACAAGAGCAGGAGAGCTGCCCTTGCCCCTCATATGCTGCAGCACTCAGGAGAGCAGGCCCTGAACCTTTCCATAGTAGAACTGGCCATTCAAGTGGGGTTGCAGGTCCAGAACCAGAGCTTTGAATTGGCCCACCCCAACATCTACCCCATGGATGAACTGCTGGAGTGCAAGAAGAGGCCAGTTCCACAACCCAGGACTTCAGGATCTCCATGACACAGGACAAGTTATGGCATATCTGAGAGGAGTTCCAGTGAGGTTCCAGCACTGATGGAGTAGTGGACACCAGGGGCCTCATACCAGACCAAGGGGTCATTATAATGAACATTTGCAAACAGAATGTGTGGACAAAGGGGAATATTGTGGGACATACTGAGATACACTGCATCTTCCACAATGAACTGTTATTTTTTTTTATGCTGGGACAGATTGCAAGGGTGGAGGATGGGTCTGGGGGGAGAACGGGGTGCATAATGTGAAATTCACAAAATAAAAAAAAAATTCAATTAAAAAATAGTGTTTAAAACAAAAAAAATGTGATGTGGATTTTATATCCATTTCTAAACTTACAGCACATTGTGCTGTGTGGGTGTTTACCACGGAGGGGAGACCTCAGGTTTTTGATGAGGGAGAGTGGCCCTGAGACTCTGAGATAGAGACTGTCCACACACTTCGAGAAGACTTGAGATGGATCAGGGCTGTGGAGAGCTGCAGCTGTCTGATAATTTGTGCCTTTGATTCCCAGGACGTGAGATTTCTCACTTTCATGTGACTAGCACAGTGCACAGGAAACTGCTCACCGCTGCACAGTTTTGATCTTGAAATGTGACTCTTTTATACAGATCAACTTAATAGTAATAGGTTCTAGTAATGGTATTTAGTGATAATGTGGTGCATTCATTGGTTTTCATTGTCAATTGGACCCATCTGGGAAGAGAGGGCCTTAAGTGAGGGATTGCCAAGGTTGGGTGGGCCTGAGGTCATGTCTGAGGGGCATTGTCCTGATCGATCAATTTAGGAAGGCCAAATCAAGTGTGGGCGGATCCATCTCTAAGCCGGCGGACCTGGGCTGTAGAGGAAAGATGGCTGAGGAAGCGAGCGAGCGAGCTAAGAAACAACACTCCTCCATGGTTCCAGGCTCTGATTCTGCTTGAGTTCGTATCCTGACTTCCCTCCGTGAAGGGCCGTGACCCGGAAGTGTAAGTCGAATAACCCTTTTCTCCCCTTAGTTGGTTTTGGTCATGGTGCTTCTCGTAGCAACAGAAAACAAACCAGCACGCAGGCTATTGATAGCGTCGTAGTAGTTACATGGGCACTAAGCATGGGCGCTCGGAGCAATGAAGGTGTAACTGGAGAGTGTGGAGCACGGACGGGTGATCTGGGATTGCTGGTGAGTTTCTTTATGAGAGAGCTTCCTGGGCACCCTGTGTGTCCTATGTGGCTAAGAGGGGCCTTGGGAGCATCAAGGGAGGACCTCGGAGTGGGTAACTCCATTCACCGTTGGTGGCAGTGACAGGCTGAGGATCTACTGATGTCGAGCCTGAGGTACCTCTCTGGAGCTTTTTAGAGAGGATGACAAAGGTGGAAACACTGGAGCCCAGGTGAAAGAAGTCAGCCTCACTTCAGGAGTGAGATGAGGAATTCACTAGGAAATAAGTCTTTCAGCCAGGTCTCACTGGGCTTCTTAAAGAATTACATTTTATTGGTGGGGTGTTTTTTTTTTTCTCTATGTGTATACATACATATGTGTGTCACAGGATGTCTGGAGGTGAGAGGACAACTTGCAGGAGTTGATAATCTCCTTTTACCATGTGGGTTTTTCAGGTCAAACTCAGGGTCTGGCTTGGAAGCACTCGCCTTACCCACAGGACAATCCAACAACCCCTCAAGGCCTGTGGCCTACAGAGTAGAAAGTTCTTGATTTTCTCTGACATTCAATGAGCCTGATACTTGTTTGTGACTATAATGGTGCAATGATACAACCTAGGACACTCCATAATATTTTTCAAACTTGGCTGATAAATGAATACCCATTGAACCAGGATCTTTTTTTTTTTTAAATCTTAATGTTCCAAATAAGGTTAGCCAAACTGTGCTTTTCCATGGTGTATTTCTGAATTGGCATCAGGAGGGTTTTGAGTTTCTTTCAGAGGGTGTATGTCAAGTGCTCTGTCTCTTAAAGGGCCCTACATCACCAATACTGATTCTGAGGGGAAACCATCTGACTTGCACCTTGCAGTCCTTTCTGGACAGAATGAATTCCAGGCTAACAGGCAGAACTTTGAGCTTTAAACAGTAATGACTTCAATAAGTTGCCAAAAGTCCCCATGAGAAACCATTAGGAAGGGTTCTTTACCGCATCCCAGTGTGTATGTAAATAGCTTTCAACTTGTGCCTCCCAGAATTTGTGAGTATTGCTACCATAGCCCCAGACTCTAGGCTGTTCTTCCCCTGGTCTCTGAGACATGTACTTGAGTTAGGATTAGGCTCCCCAAAATAACAGATGAATCCTAAAATTCTGTTGGCTCAAGACCACTGAATTAGCAGTATACCCAGCATGCTCAGTAGATGATCCTCCATGTGGTGACCAGGGATCCAAATATATTCTTTTTTGACTCCACTGTCTTCTGTGTGTGGCTCTTGTGCACCGGCTCTTATTTAGAGATGGTGTTATGGCTGTGCAAGAGCGGAGTAGGGAAGTGAGACCCCTGCACAGGCATTCACTTTCTAGTAACATGCAAAGGAAGAACACAGCTTTGTTGGGCAGCTGGTTGTTCCTGCCACCAGATTACCTTATGCTTTATTGTCTTTAAAGAGTCTGACTAGTCTGACAATGTGGAGTTAATGTTGTTTCTTTCCCTGAAGAGTATCCATTGTTTTTAATTAATTAATTGTGTGGGTACATGCACGTTCATGTAGGTATGCTTGCATATATCAAATGACAGTTTATGGGGATCAGGTCTCTCCTTCCAGCTTGTAACTTCCAGGGTTTGAACTCAGGTTGTCTGGCCTGAAGGCAAGTGTTTGTCTGCTGAGCTCTTCCGACTGGCCGGAAAGACTAGCCTTCTTGGAGGAACCTCTGAGTTGAACCAAGAGTGTGGTTGCAGTCCTCCACACCTTTTGCCTGCCACACATGGCACCTTCTGGGCTCTTGTGACTCAATGGGAAATCCTGTAGGTCTTCACATTGTACACAGCATTGCTATCATAGATGCCACTTTTGATCTCTGTAACACATAGTGATTGGTGTCGTTAGGGAGTGACTGCTCCCAGGCCATTATAAATGTCAAATTTGGTCAGAGGAATTTGCTGTGAATGCTGCATGCTGGGCAATCCCAAAGCCTCATCTAGAAAAGTCTTGAATATTGCATGGTGGCAAAAGTCTTGAATATTGCATGGTGGTGACAGTTGACACGACTTTTCAATAACTTAGAGATATGCTCACCATAGTCTTGATTTTATCTGTAAAATTTAGAACTCTGAAGGGTGATGAATGCTTCTGGTTAATAGCACACCATAATTCCATGAGTGCCTTCAGTTCTTCAGCTGTTGTAGTGTCGAGAACTTGAAATCCCTTCTTTAGGCCCCAGGGAACAGCCTGCTTCCATCCATTCTCGAGTTGCCATTTAGAGGTTGTGTCTGCTCTTGGCTCATAGATATTTCTCACTTCTGCAAGACCAGCTTAAGCAGATCCAACCCCGCCATGAGCAGGTCTACCACTGCTCTAACCCACTCTCTTGTACTTTTCTCTTCCATTTTGAAGGTCCCATGTTCATATTAACACCCTTGAATTATCAAGATTAATTTCCCTACCTCAAACTTAGTTCTTTTGTGCCCTTAACTTCTCCATGTCTGAAAGCCTCTCGTACACTCATAGAATTTTGACACTTTAATGTGGATGTCTTAGATGGGGGAAGAGTGGTCAGTTTTCTACATACTCAGATCTAATGTCTTTGCTGTGAGTCATTGTTATTAAAATGTTAAAGCCCTTTATATCCAGATTTATTTCCATACTCTTTTTTCCATTTTAGAAAGATTTCTTAATATAGAAATCTTTTGAAGCATATTTTTCTGCTGCTTAATCCTGCTTTTGCTCCAGAGCAAACTATTTTAGGGATCCTGGACCAGAGTAGAGACAATGTTGTATTATTTACCAGTAGCTATTAAGAGAAGATAATAATACATATTATCATTTATTTTTCCTCCTTGGAGGCTCCAACATCATTAGAAAATATGCCATGGTAGACAGCCAAGACAAACCAGGAGAGAATGAGCAAGCATTCAGTATGGGCAGCAACCATTACCACAAATCAAACCTGGGATGACTCTTCATTAACTCCTCTCTGTATGAAGAATATTCCTAAGGAGAAAAAAATTGAAATTAAATGCAAAATAGCATTGTCATAAAGCTTGCTGCATAGAAGCACACAGTGCACTCTTGACACCTGTGTTCATGACATGGTCAATATTATCAGATGATTAAAGGGATATTCTGAGAGAGCCTTTTCAAGCCCACTGGTCGAAGAGGCCCTGGAGGGACCATGGTTCCTCCATGTCCCTGGAGTTTGAGGTTGTCTGCCGTTGGTCTGCCTTGCCCCTGTTTATCTCTCTGCAGCCTTTTACATCTCTTCAAAGGAACTCTCGCTCCATGCAGGCGAATGATTTTGCTCATAGGAGGAAGGACAGTGTCCCAGCACTGAGCATCTGAGGCTGTGGTCCAGCATCACTCTCCTGATCCCTGCATCCTTTCCCTGTGTAGCATCTTCCTCATGCAGGTGTCAGCTGATGGTCCCCAGGGAGATCGGTTAGCCTGGCCTGACTGGGAGGCCTGAAGGACAAGGGCTTGGAGAAACAAGGAGAAATTCCATTTAGCCTGCAACACAATGTGTGTACAGACACAATGGCCTTTTCCACAGGCAGATTCTGCTGGCCTGTGGCTTTGCTGTGTGAGAGGAGAAAGGCAAGCAGAGCTGCAGAAAGAGAAAGGCGGGCTAGTGGTAGCAATCAATGCTATCCTTTGTGATGCCTGACATTTGAGGGGCTTGTTATCGGGATTGCTGGCTGCTTTATCTAAATGTATCTCCTTGGCTGCCAGGCAAGGCTGATAGGTAGGACGTGTGATGGCCCTGGGAGATATGGTTCCAGCTGCTGTCACATTAGAGAGGCAGCCTGTCCCCCCCCCCCCCACTTCAGGGCCTGCCAGAGACAGAGTGGCTGGAAAGGTATGTGGCTCCTTCCTCTGTCAGATGTGGTTTTGTTGTACTTGTGGGCTGAGGGAAACTGCCAAATAGAAAAACCAGCTGTATACCAGTCTCACTGGCTTCCAAAATAACAAGGCCCAAGTCAGAGGCAACCCAGGTCTACTAAGGAGCAATCAAAAGGCGAAAGCCCCAGGTATTTACATTGAGATTGTGTGCCCAACCCAGTGTCTGCTGTCTCCCACACAACTCACATCTTCTGTCCACTCCTCAGACCCTGGCTAGACCCTTCTAGGAAGGCTGAAGCCAATTGATTTGGTGAGGCCTCTGAGTTTTCTCTTCAAGTCTGACTTTTCCTTACACAGAATATGAAAGCTCATCTACCTACCTAGTGTAGTGGTTCTCACCCTGTGGGTCAGACCTTTTTGAGGGTTGCAAATCAAATGTTTATATTGTGATTCACAACAGCAGGAAATTTACACTTATAAAGTAGCAACAAAACAATGTTATGGTTGGGGGTCACCACAACATAAGGAACTGTATTAAAGGGTCACAGTATTAGGAAGGTTGAGAACCGCTTACCTACCTCGATGCCTAACAATGCTTCGTCTTTCACCAAATACACCAGGTCTGGTAATTAAATCTTCATAGGACAGAGGCTGCATCTGAGGGATAGCTGGTCTGACATGAGCTGGGTCAGTCGGTAGCACAGATAATGAGAGATCACACCACAGCTGTCTTGTCAGGATGACTCAAAGCCCACTGTTACACCAAAATACCAATCTTTTTTTTTTTATGGTTAACATTTTAAATGCAATTATTTCTTTTTAAAATTTATTTATTTATTGCTTCAGGTTACATCTCCATCATAGTGTCCTCTTTCCATCCTTCCCAGTCCCGCCCTCCCACCTTCTTCCCCCTAAACCCTTCCATCCCACTCCTCCAGAGTGGAGTGTCCCTACATGACAGTCCCCCACCCCAGTTCAGCAGTCATATGATGACCAAGAACCTCCTCATACACTGGGGGCCTACAAGGCAGCACCACCAGGGCAAAGTGTCTCATTGATCTTGATGAGGATATTAGGCAACTGGATCCCTTGGGCACTGCTGGTGGAGTGTGAAAGGGTACAACCATTGTGGAAAGACTGTGTGGAGTCTTCACACTGATGGAAATAGAGTCATGGGGCTGGGGAGATTGTTCAGTGACAAGGCTAGTGTAGGGACCTGAGTTTGATCCCAGGATCCTACAACCCACATTTAAAAAAACAAAACAAACCAAAAAACCCCCAAAACAAAAAAACCTGGAGCTGAGAAGGCAGAGGCAAGAGAAAGGCACCCCCCCCCCCCCCCCGGGGGCTCTCTATCCAGCCAGCCCCGCCCACTCAGCAAAGTCCTAGGGAGGTTAAGTTATCTGGCTCTCTTTCTCTTCTACTTACTGACAAAAAAGAACTTAGAGGAAGACGGGTTTGCTTGACTCCTGGTTTAAGGAGACACACACAGTCTATCATGCTGAGGAGGCATGGTGGTAGGAGCTTGAAGTGGCCGGCCACACTGTGTCTACGGTCAGAAAGAGTGGAAGAGGAATTGGGGCTGGGGTATGAAACCTCAAGCCCATCCTCAGTGGTGTACCCCTTGAGCGAGAGTCAGTCTCCTAAAGGTTGCCCAACCTTCTAACCCAGCAGTGATCAAACTTGCTAGCCTCTGGAGCACACTTCATATCGAAGCCACAACAAGTTGAATATTCCTTATCCAAAATACTTAAGACCAGAATGTTTCAGATTTTTACTTTCCTTGTATTTGGAAATATTTGGGAATTTATAATGTGATATCATGGGAATAGGACCCAAGTCTAAACATAAAATTCATTTTTTGTTTCATAAATATCTTATGTATGTGGCATGAAAGTAATTTTCATATTTTTAATAATTTAGAGCATGAAACAGGATTTCAAGATATGGATTTTTTTCACTTCTGTCACCAAAAGTTGCTAGTTTAGAGCATTTGGGATTTTTGGATTCCAGATGTTCATCATATACCAGGACTCTTTGAGATAGGTCCTTGAGTCTCTGTTTATCAAATGGCTACTACTTTAGAGGCATTCTGTCCACACTACATGAATGAACTCAGTGATGGAATTATTCCCTGTCCTAATCATATATACTCCACCCTTTCTAGACCCAGCATTCAGATACCTTTTCCCCTGCATTTCAAATATTTTTCTTTGAGTGGGGATGTCACTCATTTGAGTATTTGCTTAAAGTGTATGAAACCCAGATTAAAATTTTCAGCACCACAAAAATTGGACATGGTAGTGCCTACCTGAGGTTTCAACACTTAGAAGGTGGGGGCAGGAGAACAGAAGTTCATGGTCATCCTTGGCTACATAGAGAATTCAAGGTCAGATTGAGATGCATAAAGCCCCGAGTAGATGGATGGATAGACAGATGATAGATGGACAGATGGTAGATAGACAGATGATAGACAGATGATAGATAGATAGATGATAGATACATAGATAGACAGATAGATAGACAGATGATAGGTAGATGATAGATGGACAGATAGATGGACAGATGATAGATAGATGATAGATAGACATATGATAGATAGACAGATGATAGATAGACATATGATAGATAGACAGATGATAGATACATAGGTAGATAATAGTCAGACAGATGATAGATAGATAATAGAGTAGATAGGTGTGTAGGTAGATAGATAAATGGATAGATTCTTCTATCACTGTCTATAAATTCTTACATGGTATAGGCTGCCACAAAAGAAGAATGAGTGGGAAGAAGGAAGATCTAGCCTGTGCTACAGAAACCCTCTGGCTGGCATGCGTCAGGTCAGTGACAAGGTTGTTAACAAATGTGAGTCTCTGGACATCAACCGTAATTTCCCTTTGTGCATCATTCCCGCTTCTCTTTCAGAGATATGATTAGGGACCAGCTCAGTGGGTGAGAAAATGCTTGCTGAGCAAGCCTGACAACCTGAGTTCAATCCCTGGGGGTCGCAAGAAGAGAACTGGCTCCTGACAACTGTTCTCTGACCTCCTCCGCACACACCTCCCCTACCACTAATAATAAATCAGAAATATAAGAATTACCTGTGCTGCCTAAATCACGTTTGCTGTGGCAGTGGATCCTTCTGGATGGACATCACAGGGAGAAGTCAAATGTTATGCTTCCGTAATGTAGGGTTTTGCTGCGATGTTTCAGAGTCACGTGACTTAACAAACAGTACTAAGTTTCCATAATCCATAGACAATGACGCTCAGCATCTCAGTATTCTTTGGTTGGAGAGACTTCCTGGCCAAATATGATAATTAATTAGTTCTGTTCTTCCAGCTCTGGGTGATTGCCTCTCATTAGAAGCTGAAAGGGCCCCTGCATGTGGCTGCATGCTTGGCTTTATCCTATGGTACTTGGGGAGGCTATATAAGGAAAAGCAACATCAGTGTAATTATGAGACAAAACAAACAAACAAACAAACCAGAAGAATCTTGTCATGTGACTTTATTTATTAGGTTGATGTTTCTTTCTTGAGACTTCGTAAGTAAAATAATTGAGGTACTGGGATGTTATAGAAATGAGAAAATAACACCCCATGATCAATATCGGCAACACGATCCTGAATGCAAGAGAGAAATAAAAATGACGCCCTTTAAAGTACAGGTGGCATTTTAGAGGGTACTGCTGACTTTGGTCTCTGGTAATTTGGTTTTTCGAGTGGCTGTGGGATCTGATTTACCTCAGGGTTACTGTCTCTACTGCTTTGTTATTGTTAATGTTATGCCGGGACGAGCGAAGCGTGAAAGGCCATCTTTGTTCTCAGGGAAGCAATGATTTCTGTGTCCTTAAAGTGGAAGAAAAACAAGGGCCATTCTTGTTTTGTTTTCTAAATGTTCTAAAGGATAAAATAAGCAATGTAGTAACAGCGTAATCGTGTGTGTTTTGTAGAAAGGATGGCCAACTATATTAGTATTCTCCCTCTCCTCTGGGGGGGTGGTGGTTTGATCCTCTGCAGAAAATTCACAACCTCTCAGCTTAGGTTCATCTGAGTCCTTTGGTGGATGTCTATGACTAGAGTCCCTTTCCTCCTGTACATACTGCTTGGGCACACTGGGACACACTTGTGTGCCATGTATCACCTCTGTTAAGACCTCCTTGTCAGCAAAGCAAGCACACTTGGAGACATGCACTTAAGAGCATGTGATTTCAGCTGAAGCCTTTGCAGTTTTTGTAGTGTGTGTTGTGCCTTGTGACAGCACCCAAGCTCCTGCTGCCATATAGTTGGAGCTTGTAATGGTCACATTTCTCCCTTCCCTCTCCCATTCAGCCCCCTACACTCTCTTGGATATTTAGATGTTTATTTCAAATCCTTTCCTAATGCCACAACATCATTCATTGGGACAACCTTAATGAGCTGGTAATTAGTCACTCATTGGGACAGACTTAATGGGCTGATAGTCTGGTGGGAAGAGTTGAAGAGGGAGGGGGAGAAATGTCAGACTCCAGGAGAGTCAGGAAGGTGGGGGTAACTTAGGGATCCCTGAGAGAGCTTTTTGTCAACAAAATGTATCAGCCTTGCAGGCAGTAAAACTTTCAAATGACCTTCATGTCAAAATATTAGGCTGCTTTTTTTCCACTGGATAGCAGTTTAATAAACATAAAAAGCACATATATCATTCAGAGTGTAGCAAAGTTTGCGTCAAAAATGTAGCTCTCCCTTTTTAAAGAAAGAATAATATTTCTCCATGTGGTGGAGAAAATGACACCATGTCTCAGCCTTCTGTGGCTTGAGAACAGGTATTTACAACAGCTACTGGAGCCTTTTAGCCTTTTCTTCTAAGAAACATTCAACTGTGAATGCAGCCGGGCTAGCAGATGCAGGAGTGAGAGGTACAGGTCTCACAGAAAACTTTATTATTTCCATTCAGCAAAGATACCTACCCACTGATTTTCAAAATTTACAAGTACTCGAGGGCATTAATATGAGATACATAGTCAGAGGTGGAGTTTCCAAGGAGTTAACTCAGTGGGGACAGGGGAGAGGGGTTATAATATTTTTTCTTTTGCTGAAATAATTTCTTCTCAAGGTTAAACTTCAGGGAGGAAGACACATGTTTGAATTCAAACTGTCTAAATGGCAGAAAATGTAAATAAATACTTCCCAAAGAATTCATAGTTTCTCTTCTATCTGAGTTTCCATATTTGGGGAACAGTGACTCAGTAGATAAGAACTGATAAGGCCTGGATCAGGTGTTAGCAGAATTGCAAGGTGGAGGAGCCAATCTGGGGAACCAAGAGACAACACTGATGAGTGGATGACAGAAATCCAGAACAGAAAACACAAGGTCCCTGTAATTGCTTGTCAGTTTCTACTGATGTGGTGGTCACCAGGAAGTAAACATAATGTACATTAAAAGTGTTTTGTAAAGAAAACAGCATAAGGCAGACACTGAGTTTTGTAGTTGTAGCTAGAATTAGAAGGTGACACCACTTTAGTTTCAGGGACATAAGTCAGAATGAACCTGTTTTGTGTTGTCACCTTTGGCTTCTGGATGAAGGTACATTCCTCCCTACACCTGGGATTTCAATAAACCTAATATACTGCTACAAAGGTTCCTGACCCTCAGTCTCCACAGGCCTCCTCTGCTGCTTGATGCTTCATGGTAACACATACATGTGACTGGGATGGGTGTGCCTCTGCTTTCTACAAGTTCCCTAGTGATACCACTCTGTTGTTCCCATGACACAATGCTGTGTTTGTGGTCAGTTTAAGGATTTTGTTTTATGATTCTGGGTTCTAGCTACAGGATGGGTGTGGCTAGGAGGTGGTCATGTGGCTGTCCACAATATCACAACATGAGCCTTCGTGAGCATAGATTATTCAGGATGACTGTGTGGGAGTATGAGTTCGAGTGGAAGAACCAGAGGACAATGCTGGTCATCGGTCCCCAGGCATGATTTAAGATAGGGTCTCACTGGCCTGGAGCTTACCAAGCAGTCTGGGTTGGCAGGCCAGTGATCACCAGGTATCTCTCTCTCTCTCTCTCTCTCTCTCTCTCTCTCTCTCTCTCT
>CAJQZJ010031983.1:4285211-4311968 GCA_907164525.1 Lophiomys imhausi | reverse complement strand
TCTCTCTCTCTCTCTCTCTCTCTCTCTCTCTCTCTCTCTCTCTACCTCCTCAGTACTGGGGTTACAAGCATGTACCGAACTGCCAAGTATTTTTTTAATTTTTAACACAGGTTCTAGGAATCAAACTCAGTCCTTGTGCTTTTATATAAGCCAAGCACTTTTTGAGCTGAGCCATCTCCCCTGCCCAGTTTTGCCTTTTAAAGAATGTAATACTATCAGATCTTATCTATTGTCTATTTCTAGATTTTAAACAAGGAAGGTCTGTTTCTTTGATGTACGTGGTAAGGCTCTTTAAAATAGAAAACAACTCTGTTTCCAATATTAGAAACAAACAGAGGCTTCTCCACAGTTTGGGCTGGCATTCAAGTTGGGATCAGGCTAGGGCTTGGTAGGGTGGAGAAACATCTCAGGACTCAGTCCAAGACTGGGGCTCCCCTGGGACAATGTGACGCTCAAAAAGGGGCATAATGATCTTTGACTTTTGGGGTACTTAACAATCTGGAAGCTAGTCCAGCTTGTAACACTATCTATGGCTTGAATTCTTATTAGAACATTTCCCATCTGAGTGATCCCATACTCTTCTCTTAGCTGCCAACATGATGCACATCTGGGGCTAGAGCAACAGTGTCTCTAGCAGCTATTGGGATCTATTTTTTAGAGCCTAAAGTAGTCTTGGTAGCTCTAGACTCTTTGGAGCCATATTCATGCAGGCTCACAGAGAGAAAGCCATCCCACTGGGCTCTCTATGTAATGGACTGGTTCCCTCAGGCATCACCCCAGCATGGATCACAACCTCTGTGCGTGGCCTGCCCTACAGCTCATTGCCCCATGATTCAACTACTTTTATGATGAGCAAAGATGCTTTAATAAAGTGAAGTCACCCACTGTAATTAAATATCCCACCCAACTCTTTTTACATTTGGCCAGGGATCCCAGAAGGATCTCTGCTTAAAAACAAACAGTGGCCTTGCCCCCAGCATGCGCGTTTCATTTGCTCAGTGCTAAAAGTGGACAAGTCAACTTTAGCATCCTTGAAAAACAATACATGTGCATGTTTTGAAATATGAGATGACGGCTTTCTCTCTAAGAGACTGGAGGGAGATCAGCTTTAATTACTCTGTATTTTGCTGTATTTACTTGCAGAGCTGAGAGCTGTCTGTACATTTGGCTATTTAGGTCATCCTCTGTCCCCAAAAGGGATTAGAGTCTAGACCTAAGAAACTCCAGGAAGCTGGAAGTTTTAAACCAATTTGAGAGAAGATGTAACCCTTTAAACATGTACGGTCTTTCCAGCTTTGCCTCTGTATACAAGGTGACCTGTAATCTGGGTGAGCCAGTTACACCTACCTAGATCATTGGTAGCCCCATGTTCAGGAGACCTCACAGTCATTCCTCCTTGGTCCCCTTGAACTGTACGTGACTCCACCATAGGCTGAGGCAAACATGGCCCTGTAAACGAGCAACGAGCAATTAGCCTGACCCATCCCTGTCTAGTTGAGATGGTAGTAAATCTAGCTCCACAGCTAGGATCCTTTGCCAGGAGGGAGAGGTGGGATAAACAGTCTGAATCTGGAACTGGGGATGAGAGTTGGCTAGTGGGGACCATTGTTAAAAGTTCATGAATGGGCTATTCCTGATTCATTAATAGATTCTCAATGTATGTTCTAGGCTTGTCAGTAATCATGGACAATAATTCTGACCATTCCTGCCTCAGAATTTACTTAACTTCACTCCACAGGGAATAATGTCCAAGTAGAACTTGGCATAGAAACAAATGATTAGGGATTTTTCATCCTTGGCCCTACTTGATGCAGATGTCAAAATTTTTGTTTTAATGAGATCAGAGTCTGGTTCCAAGAAAACCCCTCTCGGCTGTTCCCATGATGGCTTACAGTGATGCCTCTGTATTGTTACCCCCAGATCCCAAGCTGGGGAGGCCTGAGTTCAAATCTACTGCAGGAACCTGTGAAACTCTAAGAAAATGACTTGGGCCCTTTCTTCATGATTGCTTCAGGTTTCTCACACACTGATTAAAGCCACTCATAGCTCTTTCTGAAAGTGTCTGAGGACAGTCAGGGGCTGTGGCAGTGGAGAAAGGGGATAAATGTGATTTCCTTAGTCTTGTTTCCATTCAGCTTTTTCTTGTTTACTTGCTTTTCTTTTTCACTCTTTCTCACCATAAGCTCGTGGTGGCAGTGGATCTCGATGGCTTCCCTATCACACCTCTCCCTGTGGGGCTCAGGCTTTAAGCTCCATGGGAAAAATCCCCTCAGCTCTAAGTTAGGGATGTCTGAGTCCAGTCTCTGAGCCCTGAGTACTATATATCCTTCACACATGGCAAGAACAAACTGCCCAGTAAGCACACAGTGGTGGGCAACAGACACAGACTGGGCTACTGGCAGCAGTGGGATATGTATATCAGCCGGGTTCAACTCCATTGAGTGGTAAGGCTCCCTCCAGCAGGATCCACTTAAAATGAACAGACAGCAATTTACCAGAAGAGAAGCACACTATTTGTCTCCTGTTATGGATCCTACTTTGTCATGGAGGCCGTGGAAGTACTTTAAATGACCAGCAGGTCTCAGCCGAGGGCAAACTGAGAAAAAGGACTGTAACCTCCATATAGAAAAGCCAAGGGCTAATAATGTAAGACTGGCTGCTTCCATCACCTCTGAACAGCCTGCCCAGTGATGCTGGTCTCCTTGGGGCTGGTGGTGACTGATTTCCTTGCTTGCTTCCATTCTTATTTTCATTATTTCTAAGTCACCAATAAGTGCCCTTGGACTTAATGGTAAATTATTTTTCTTCTATTTATTTTATTTTTTGTTTGGAGAAGGAAAGTTCCATTTATTAGCATTTTGGGGGAAGGGGAACAGGGTCTCATATAGCCCAGTCTGCCTTGAACTCTCTATCCATCCAGGGATTTCCTTGAACTTCTGGTCCTTCTGTCTCACCTCTGGAATAATGGGATTATAGTCATTTCCCATCATGCTCAGTATAGGCATTGCTGGATTTGAACCCAAAGCTATGTGCATGTAGGGCAAGCCTGAACTTTTTCCATCTCAGTTCCTCACATATTTAATTAGAAACAATTCTCTACTTTAAAGGCCCAACTTTTGAAGACCAAACCCCAATAGCACCGTGACACTGATGGGGACCTCCAGATGTTGGGATGCTGAGATTCTCTGGGTGGAGGAGTCCCTGATTTTTCACATGTGGACAAGAACCAGCTATAGTGAAGGGTTAAGTTAGTGCAAAGGCTGTGGGTTGCAGCACATGTATCCATGTGTGTCCGTGTGTGTGCATACATGCATGCATATGTGTGTGCATGACCATATGTGCATGTATGTATGTGTACATGTGTGTCTGCATGTGTGTATGTGTTTATGTGTGTGTGCATGTGTATGTGCATGTGTAAGTATGTACATGCATGTATGTGTGCTTGTGTGTACATGTGTGTGCATGTGTGTGTGTGCCATTTCTTTTGAGTATCTTTTGAGTACTATCCTGCTGTGCCCTGGTCTTGACAGCTACATCACATAAACTATTCGATGCATCTTCTACAAAAGAAACTGAGTCATTTGGGGTGAGGAGCATGTCAGTTACTCAGTTATGAGGCCTGCTGTTCCATGGCACTGCTGCCAAGAAGTTTGTGTTTGTCGCTGTCTCTCTATCACACCCTGTCATAGTTCTATCTCTTCACAAGTTGTCTTTGTTGTACAGCTATGAAAATGAGAGAAATGGAGTGAAGTTTGGTTACTTTCTTTAGGGTGGAGCCTTTCTCACATAGTCCTGTAGGAACGTTTTCTGTGATGCTGTTCGGGGCTGGACTCTTTTCTGCTTTGGTACTTGCACATAAGTGTTCTGCTCTGCTGCAAAGCACAGAAAAGTGCATATTTGCTTTCTGTGTTTGTTGCCTTTTCTATTGCTGTGTTAAAACATCAGATGGATGCAACTCCAGGAAGGGTTTATTTTGCTTCACAATTTGAGGGCATAGTCCAAAGAGGTGTGCCTGCGAAAACACAGTTCCAAAGTGTCCAAGAAATACAATGAATGCTGATCAAATGCATGAGTAAGCCGATGAATGATGTCAGGTGAAAAGGCACCTTTCTTTTAAAGCCTCTATGTTATGTTAGGGGTCATCTCCTGCTTCTTTTCAGATAAAAAAAATCAAAAAAAGAGAAAGATCAGGAAGAAAGAAAGAATATTAGAAAAAGACAAAGGTAAAGAAAACAATGCAGAAAGAAAGCAAAAAGAAGGACGTGAGGAAGAAGTGACAGAAAAAGAAAGAATAGGGTGGATGGATGGAGGGAAGGACAGAGATGGAAGAGAGCTTCCACACAGCTGCCTTGGCAAGCAGAAGTGTGTCTCCTGCTGGCAACCTGGCTGTCATGGGCTCACACCTGACTCACTCATCAGGGATGTCAGCGAATTAATTATTTTCTGCTCTGACACCTATTCTTGTATGCCCCCTGGGCTCCTCTGAGACCGGCCCCACCCAGATCTTCTTGACAGGGAAGACTAGATGCAGGTGATAGGCATGAGAATATATAATGTCAAACGTTAATTAGCCCAGGCAGACAGGGGTGAGGTGGAGTGGGGGGGGGGGGTATGAGAAGGGGAAACTTCTTCACTGTTTCTTTGCCGTTGCTCCCTTGGGCCTTTAACAAAGCCATGGGATGGTTAGTGTAGAGGAAAAGGAACCTAGTGAAGCCAAGCTGGCTACAAGGTTGGCCTGGGAATTCACATGTCTTTGGTGGTTGAATCTCTATTGGGCCCATTGTGGTCTGAGGTTGGTGAGGTTGGTGGCCACAGCCCTGGACAAAGCTTGGCAAGTGTGACTTGAAAGAAACACAGGGATAAGTCCATGTCAATGTGCATGATTTTGAGGAAGGGGGCACTCTAGAGCCAAGGGACACTGGGTGCAAGACAAACCTGGTATCTGTCCTATGACCTTCACACCTGGCATGTTTTGCATTTGAGGTAAAATGTTGGTATTCAAAAGGTCTTTCAGTCCATGTAGCCTAGGGTTCTGCCATGGCAGTCTCTCTGCCAACAGTATATTATGTTTGTATGAGACCCCACATCCATTACACATGAGGGTGCCGTTCAAAGATCGACAGACCTCCAGCGAGAGGGAGGTAGTCACTGGTCTGAGTGAGACTGTGTATAAATTGTTGGTGTGCAGAGAAACAAATCTGAAATCTAGAGGAACGAAATGCCCAATGGCTTGGAAAGAAGAAGAAGAAGAAGAAGAAGAAGAAGAAGAAGAAGAAGAAGAAGAAGAAGAAGAAGCCTCACAAATGAATAGTAAAAAGCATTTGGTTATTTGGTCATTAAAGAAAAGCAGCCCAATGCATAGGAAGTCACACCAACAGTACAAGGACACAAATGCTCTGAATAATGCATTAATATGTCACACAAGAATAAAAAACACCCAGGAGACAGTGCAAGAATATAAATAAAACAACATTAAAAGTGAACCCTTGCCAGCAGGTCAGATACGTCTAATGCACAACAAGAAGTATCATCTGTAAGTTAACAACATTTTAAATCTTACTACTTTCTTCCCTGTTATGAGCTATGTCAAGGTGTGAATGGAGCCCCAGTTGAGCATTGATTTCCATGCTGAATAGAAATATTGTTTTTAAAAGAATTTGCAAGGTGGGACGTGTATAGAATTTTTAAATGGGGCCTGACAGACATCCCCTACAGGAAACAATGTATTCTTTGGGGCTTTGCTTGGTTCAACTGGATATCAGGCTCTGCGCTGTACTGGACTGGACTCATTATGGTTAGCTGGGGCTTCTGTCTGTGAAGAACATGTATTTTTGTCTTTATTGTTATTAGGAATGAAAACACTGTGATTATAGATCCCATAAAGGATTGCATTTATGGGACAGAAATAATGTTCACATGTAGTTGAAGGGACAAGGCCCCAGACATGAGGCTTTGCTTCCGTACTTTATAGAAATCAGGAACTTGCTTGAAGAACTGAGGAGAATTTCCTTGTTAAACATTGTTTATTCTGGAGGCTGTTGTCTGCTCATGTTTCTCAGTAAGTCACCACAATTCCCTGTTTTCTATTTCAAGGATAATGCAGGGCATGCAGCTGAGTTCTGTTGCTGTGGGCTTAGGACAAGAGTTGAGCAGTCAGCAGGGGGTTTTTGGGTGTCTCTCCCGGGGTTCTATCATCACTGTTGCACTGTTTCCAGCCAGACCCTGATGTGGAGCCAGAAGGAAAAGGCTTGGTGGTCAGGGCTCTGGATAATGTGCCTTGCAATCTGTCACAATACACTGAGATGACATCCTATTTTGGGATTTGGTGGTTTTATACCAGAAGCTTTACCGATGACATCAGACACTGAACATACTATGCTATGATTATGCTATGGTAGTTTATGTACAGCTTGACAATGGCATTTTATAGCCCTTTGCCATTCACCAAAACACATTGGAGAACTTTACACCCCAATGAGGCTGATGATGCAGGCTTTCTTCAAAAGATTATCCACAACAGCTCACAACATAATTAGTTTAGAGTTGATTCTACATCACATTATTTTGTAGTATATGAGGGCTAGAAATTTCCTTTTTAACTTGTAATAAAGATATTGACAATACTTGGCTTGAATATGTTCCTCAAAAATTCATGTGCTGAAATCCCCCTGAATTATATTTGATAATACCTGGAGGAGGGGCTTTGGGAGGCTTTGAGGGTGGGGCTCCCATGATTGCCTCTGGCTTGGTAAGCAGAGAACAAGATGGCTGAGCTAGTGCTCCCTCTGTGACTCACCCAGTGACACTCTCTGCCATGTTGCAGTGTGTAGAAATAATTAAATAATTTTACCAGTTGATATTTAAGGTTATTAGATCATCAGTACTAATCCATACCCGGCATTATAAATAATCACACACTTGTTGGATTTTAGTTTAGCCTGAGCACTAGGTCTGGGCAGAGTTTAACCATCTAAGTTAGCTTTCTGCCTCCCAGCCCAACCCCCGTAAATACTTGTTTCCTTTGGGGTGCTTCTCTCTGTGCCGTTCTGATCCTCGGAGACAGCCCCTCATGACCACTTTGCACTTTTGCTTTTTCTAACCCATGGCGACTGGCCTTCTTCTTTCTCCTCCCCTCTCCTCCCCGCTGGGGCTTCTCCTCTAATCTTTTTCCTCCCGAAAAAACCCACAAACCTTATCTGCCTTCTTCCCTTTCTGCCCCAGTCACAGGTCTCAGTGTTTTATTAAACCCAATCAGAGAAGTTTTGGGGTAGCAAGGGTTGCAAACATCACTTTGGGGTATGTGAGTGTCAAATTTGTAAGGAAGACAGGGGACGACTAATTAACCGCGCCTTGCTTTTAACAGAGCCACTGGGGATAGAACTCAGGCCCTCCCGTGTGCTGATCCATCTGCCTAGCCTGACCGCCTGTTCTTTACAAATTACCCAGTCTTGGACATTTTGTTACAGTAACAGAAAAAGGACTAATAACAAGTAAACTTCAGTCAGGTTTTAAATTGTCTTGGGCATGGAGAATCATTCATATCACTAAGTAGTCACCTGTGGAAAATGGATAATGACAAGGGGGTTATTTGAACAGCTAAGGTGTTTATCTGCAAGTGATGACCATTCCCTTCCTCATATTCTTAAGTGTTGGTTGTGGTAAGTACAGGTCAGGAGATGGTCACCGGTACCCTCAAGTACCCCTCTCAGTCCTCTGACAGATTTGTAGAATGTGCATTCAGAACAGAGAAAAGTCAGTGTGACCTCAGGTCTGAAGTTGAAATGGGGAAAAAAGTCTATTTATTTTTAAATTAAGATTCAGGCATGCTTGCTGGATATAGCTTTGATGCTGTTGAAGGGGATTAGAGTTGGAGTTTAGGTATTATGCCACTTATGAGTAGCCATCCTGTATCTGTGTGGTGTAGGATGACAGTAAGCATACTGACTGTTGAAGCCTTCCTTCAGTGTGGGTGAAGGGAGAATCACATCACCAGGAGACACTCATGGGAAATGATGTCATCATCTAACCATCTTGCATGCCTTCCTGTGTGGCCTTGATTTACATCATCCTCATGGCTATTTTTCATATAATCAAGCATTTTATTAACTGACCAAATTCATGGGTTTTTTTCCACTTTCAAGAACCAAATACAGAACCCTGTGTTCTAACATAGTTAAATAAATATGTATGGTGTACACATGTTCCTATACTCAATCACAACATAGTTGGTTATATGGATAGGTTTTTAAGACAAAAAAATCCTGCTCTCATTGTCACATTTGAACTATTTGTATCAAAGAGGGTAAATAGATAAATCATTGAATCGGCCTCTGAAGGCTTTTCTTTGGATGAAGTTGTATCACTTAGACAGGTCTGTCATCTTGGTGGTTCTCCAGGCCTGTTTTTCTTGACAAGTGGGGCCACCGTAACAGGTGAGCCCATGAAGTAGACCTGCTGTCACACACACACGCATTGTGTAGACAAGTGGCCCACTGCAGGATTTGGGCTAAAGAGAATACACTGATACCCAAACCTGTGATCAAAACCCACCCACATCTGTCAAGATGAGGGAAAATGAAGGCGCACACTGAATGCTCCTTTGGTTTTGTATCAAACATAACACTGAGTGTTTTGTTCAAGATAAGAAAGTGCTTCCTAACGATGGGCACCAAGCATTCTGTCACATATCCAATGTCTTAGAAGAGGGAACTATTCACAGTGAGATTTGTTCAGCTGTAACATCAACAGCAATAAAGAAAAATCTGAAAAAGTTTTATTTGCCCAAGAAATATCCTGAAAGTTTTGTTTAGCTGACTAAAGAGAAAATGTAGTCGATAACTAAAGGAAAATTACTAAGGAATGCTTAAGGAAGGCTTAGGTTAGCTGCTTGGGGCCTGGCAAAATAGCAATTAGGTTTCTAGAATGAAGGGATTAAAAGGAACGCAAATGAAAAGTAGAAGGAAATGAACTCCGTTCTAATCTCTAAAAATGGCTTAAATAAAATGTTCATTATGGGGAAAGTTTATGAGGCAACCAGAAGCTGCAAGGATTAGGACCCAGGGATTTAAAAGCCAGGGAAGTGACTGCTGACAACGGGGACAGGGTGCTGTGCCTGTTTCTTCCTCAGTTATCTTTCTAACTGGGTCATAGGAATATTATTTGAAACCAGGTCACTTTTCAATTATAATTTAATTAAAAATTTTGTCATTTTGATACATTCTCAGAAAAATTCCCTTACAAAAATATATATACATATTTCACTCATATTTGTTTTCCAAAGTCCCTTTATATTAGGAAATTGCACCTAAGTAATGTCTTGCCAGATGATTCTTAAATAGTTATTGCAACACGGGTCCGGAAACCGAATGAATAAGCAAATGAAACTCTAATCTTGACTGAAGGCATTTCCATAATCGACGCTCCCAGAGCCTGCTGTGAATGATGGGCCAGAGAGCTGAGGGATTTAACTTGAAAGGATTCTGACATTTATGATTTATGGCCTTGTTCCTCCCTGAGCCGGGGCCCAGTATCTACTCTGCACAGAACATGACCAGGCCAACAGGGAGCCGGAACCTCATTTAACTGTACAGGAGCCTAAACCGCTAAGTGCTGCAGGACCAACAGGAACTTAATGGGGAGCCAACTATCCCCGAGGCAGGGAGTGGGGATAAGGAGGCCACCTGGGTGGTCCTCAGGACTGCTAGGGCCGGTCAGGGCTGTTAAGTGCTGCAGATCTCACTGTGTGGAGAAAGTAGACAATGTTGATCTGGCCGGCACTTTCTGTTCCTCTTGTAGATCTTTGGTGCTTTTGCGTCTTATCACTCGAGAGTGGACTTCCATTGATGGTGGCAGTGCTGACCATGCTATTAGGCAGATTCCCAGTAGCCAAAGTACCTGAAGCCCCTTTGCCAGTCACTAAGCCAAATCCCCAGATTTGGCTTCATACATTAAAGTTTCTGCTTGGCAAGAACACACTGGGGGCGTACACCTGTGACCAAACAGCCTGTAGACTGGTGGCCCTTCCACCCCCACTGGAAAATTAAGGTCGACGAAACAATAAAAACAATTAGGCAAATGCACTAGTTGACTTAGTTGGACATTGATCATTTGGAATAGGAGTCTGTTCAATGAAGGACAAGTTCGCCTTAGTACAGTCCCAAATAAAAGGGCTCAAGGTTTGGTGTATGAATCAGGGGATGATAAATCTGGTAAAGAAAAGCTGATAAAATACTAGGCAGCACCAATGCATGTGAAAATCTGCTGGTGAAAACCTTTCAAACCGTGTGGTGATTATTTTACTGAGTGCTGTGAACTAGCACTTCAAAGGTTCAGATTAATGAGGTTTCTTTGAATTAATGACTGTACTCTTTACCATGTGTTCACACACGCATACACATATCTCAGATTTAAATGCCCTCTTACACCATAGTGAAATTTTATTTTAGTAAAGAGTACATGTTTGTAATGCATTTAACTATATTTCATCAAGGTTAGACACATGATCCGGCCAGGGGAGGGGTTCCTGTGAGAGGCTTAGCAAAGCTTCTCATTTTCCTTGCCTAGTTTCCCAGATTCTTTTCCTTGCTGTGCTGTTGGAGGGCAGCTGGTCACACAGCATTCTCTCAGCTTCTCCTGACCCCTGTGTTCTAGTTCCTTAGCAAAGACTCTTCGAGCGTAGAAAACTGATGTGCAAGGGGCTTCATGCATCACAGTAGGACTTCCCCAGCTAGGAGAGGGACCTGGGGTTGGCCTTGAAGGGACACGTGCTACCCAGTAAACATAGCAGTGAGGCTGTGAGGCTCGGAATGGCCAGAGAGGAGTGGAGCAGAGGCTGTGGACTCTGCACTCATCCTGTACCCAGGTCCCTTACTGAGAAGAAACATGCTTAAATAGACAAGTTCTGCAGACACGGGCACAGGGATTCCCACCCTCAGCATGCACCCCGAGCCGCTTGGAAGGAATTGGGCAGAGTGACGGACCTTAGGGATAGGGAGATAACAACACAGACGACCAGAGTGGTCCACAGGGACTCATGGATGGCAGACACTGCGGCAAGAGACCTTCAAGAATGAATTCCAACTGTACAGGGATAGGCCCTTGGCTGGGTGTCAGCCTTGGGCAGAGGGGCACAGCGGGAGGAACACAGCGGGAGGAACACAGCGGAGGGTTCAGTGAGCAGGTGAAACTATGCAAACACGGTAGAAGTGAGGGTCTAAGACATTTTAAAGATGCTCTGGTTCTGCAGGACTGGGTGTGCGCAGTAATACACAGACCCGGGTGTGCTCATTGATGCACAGGCCCCGGTGTGTGCCATGATGTTGGAGGTGACTAATGTCAAGTAGTCTCAAATAGACTCTTCCCATCTTTTTAAGGTAAACTTTGTCTCCAAGTATTATGTGAAAATCTTAATCCCTCCTACCTCTGAATGTGACATTACGTAGCCTTTGTAGAACTGATGAGGTTACAATTGAAGAATGGTGAGTAGGACTTTGTGCCTATGCTCACCAGTGAATCATCTGAGTAACTGCTGTTCTTAGAAAAATTAGAGAACGGGAGAAGAGAGTTCGATGCAAGGAAGGGATGCAGACAGACTGCCCCTGAAGAGGAAAGCAGACATCTGGTGATGACACACACCAAGGTGTAAAACAAAGTCTTGCAGTGAAATCTCAGGAGATGGAGGCCTGTAGCAGACCTCGTTCATGGGCCTCAGGAGAACCTAACCCTGTTCACCCTGATCTTGGGTTTCAGACTCTAGGATTTTGAGACAGCAAATATGTGTTACTCATGATAACTCACCTATGGTACTTTATTACATCAGCCACACGAAAATAATAACATAACCCCGTTTTCCAGAATAAGTTACTGAGCAAAGACTTTTAATTAATTAACTTATTTTTAAGCTAAGTAATAGATTTTTTTTGGTAACTTTGTACTTGTATACAACTTATTGTTGTCAAGTTAGACAACCAAGATTGGCCATCACAACTGGGCTATATAAGAAAGGTATCTGAGCAAGCCACAGAGAGTAAGCCAGTAAACCAGTAAACCTCCTCCTTCCTTGCTGGTCTCAGCTTCAAGCTCCTACTTTGAGTTCATTTCTGCTCTGGCTTCCTTCAGTGACAGAATGTGATCTTTAAGCTGACAAACCCTTTCCTTTCCTCCCCATGTTGTATTTGGGTCAGAGTGTTTTACCGTGGCAACAGAAAGCAAGCCAAGATACCTCCTATGACTTAGTTTCCACCAAGCACCACATAGTATAGGTTCAGCCACAGCCCAGTGTCACCTGGGCACCCTTCTGCCTCTGCTTAGCTCTTCCTTGGGTTTTAGTGTTTCATCTAACAAACTATCCTGTGTGGTGGTTCAAATAGGTGTGGACCCCATAGATTCATGGGTTTGAATGCTTTCTTGACCATAGGGAGTGGCAGTATTAGGAGATGTGGCCTTGTTGGAGTAGGTGTGGCCTTGTTGGAGGAAGCATGTCACTGTGTAGGTAGCAGTGTTTGAGGTCTCATATATGTTCAACCTCAGCTCAGTGTGGCACACAGTCTTTCCTTTCTGCCTGTGGATCAAGATGTAGAACTCTCAGCTCTGTCCCCAGCACCATGCTGGTCTGTATGCTGCCAAGCTTCCTGTCATGATGATAATGGGCTATACCTCTGAACTGTAAGCCAGCCCCCACTAAATACCTTGGTCATGGTGTCTCTTCACAGCAATAAAACCCAAACTAATATACATCCAATGTAAATCAGTTTCCTCTACCTTCTATGTATTTGCTCCCTTAAGGAGTTAGTGGTAGGATGATATTCTATATTGAACCTATGGTCTGCTTAGTTGATTTCTGTACTTTCAGAAGAAATCTGGGGGCTGGTGACACAGATCAGCAGGTAGAGTGTTTACCTAGCATGGTCAAAGCCCTGGATTTAATCACCAGTACTGCACAAATCAGATGTCTCAGCATCTGGCTGCAATGCCAGCACTGGGAAGGTGGAGGCAGGAGGATTAGGAGTTTAAGGTCATCCTCTGCTACATCGAGAATCTGAGACCAAACCACCAGATCCCAAGTTAAGTCAAAGGGAAACAAAACAGGTAAGTTTTATGACTTCATATATGAAAGGTTCTCCTGAGAGGCAGAGTCATTGAGAGGGCAGGTGCAGCTCGCTGGAACCAACTCCTCTCCTCTGCACTCTCTGCCCTCCGAACAGCTTTCTCCTCACGTCTCTTACTCTATCAGGCAGGACAGTGCTGGAGATTCATCTTTACATGTGATTTCCTCTCTGGGATAACTCAATTATTCTGCCTTCTGTTACTTCATTCCCTATTAATGGGTCTGCTTGAACTTCTTGTGGGGTTTCCTCTCAGCCTACTCCTTTGATTTATTGGCACTGTTTAAGTTCCCGCCTCACACTAAATTCTTCTTGCCGATTTTATCTTATGTCCTTTCCCCATAACTTTGTTCCCACCAATAAACATTGACATTTGTTAACTACCGAGTCTCCTAAAGCAGAGCTGCAATTCCTGGCACCCATTAATCAGTCAGACTTCCCGGTGAGGTTCGTTCCCCTACTCTTAATCTTTACCATAGGACTGTGGTTCTCAATTCCATTTTAGTCTTAAGTTCCAGTGAGCTTGCTATGGTCTCTGGATCAGCCTTGATGTGTTGTACTCACTATGTGGTCAGGTTGTTGGAGTAGGGAGCCAGTCAATGGGACTTGTTTTGCATACCACGGGAAATTCTGCTTTTTTTTTTTTTTCTTCACATATCAGAGTAGGCAGGAGGGACACACATTCCTGCCCATCCTCCCCTCTGGTATCACGGATACGTGGATGGTTTTTCTTATGTTTTCTTATGTGTCTAGATGTAGGATGCTTCCCCGCTTTTAGCACTGGCTTCCCATGGGGAGGTAAGGAGAAAGATGCTCCTCCCAAGGCCAGTTTCCCACATCATAACTGTACAACTCCATCTTGGGACACCTGGTGCTCCTTTCAACCAAGGTCAGCCCCATGCTCCCCAGAGTGGACAATGCCCTAGAGTTGAAAGTCGAAGTGAGACAAATATCTATATTTCCCTATATTCCTACAACAATGGTGAACCAATTCATGCTGGGGCTCCCAACCATGAACCCCCCTGTGTCTACTTCCCTGTGTTTCATCTAAATCTGGGGACTTGTGAGAACTGTAACATCACCTGACACTCACTGAAAGCTTGTATCCATCAGACAAAAGGGAAGATAGGATGCAGCTCCCAGGGGAGGAAGCCTGAAAAAAACTGCACAGGATACAGGAAGTGGGACATCAGCACCCATCCTGATTTCTGTGGCAGCTTCACTTCCATGACCCCTTAACTTCTAGGTCCAGCCCTCCAGTTTGTCTGGATGTGTGAGTAGCTGATGGACAGCATATAATCCCATCCAGGGATGAGGATGTGGATTCTGCTTGTATAATCTACCAGCTCTGTAAGTTGGTAGATGTTACTCATACTCCTTCATGCCACAGTGTTCTGACCTGTAAAACGGGACTAATAGTGTGATCACCTCAAGGAATTATGTGAATGTTAATTGTGTTAATTCAAATAATGGACTAATAGCAATATCTGTTGCTCAGGAAATGCTACTTACTTGTATTGAAATATAAGGTTACTATCTAAGCAAAAGCTACTGTGGTGTTGTCAAGGTTATGCGATTTATTCACATTTCAGAATATGGGCTTTTTGTGTTTCCCTGCCATTGCTCCTTAGCATGTTTGTTTGGGTACAGATCTTGGGACCGTACCATATAGAATGCTTGATTTTCAAAGATATTGTTTAAATTAACTCGAGTTTCATAAAATTCTCTTTTCATTAAGTGTTAGCTTGAGATTAGGGTAGGATTTCTAACAATTTCTGAAAGTAACTTACGTTACTTTGTTTTGTGCACTTATAAGAAACTGTCCTCTTAATATAAATATATTAAATATATAAAATCCAGATATCAATCAACTGAAACCCTTGAAGGTGGTTTACATCCTATAGATACAGTATTCAGCCCAGACCTAATAATGTATGTAAAAACAAACAAGCAGATCTATCTCATGAATATGGAAATTAGATTCATCTATAAAATTAACCATAAAATAATATGTATACCAAAAATTATTTAAAATATTTTTCTTTGTGATTTATTATCACATTTTATTTGCATATCTGTTTGATGTATTTATATTATCAAAGTCAGGTAAACATTTCTGGTTAAAAGTGGTCCTGTGAGGAAAAAGTTTAAGAACCTTGCTCTAGAGGAGAAAGTATCAGGGTGTCTACCTGTACGTTCCTCTGCAGATATGCTTATATAGATTGGATTGAGAGAGGGGCATCATTCTCTAGGAGATTTGTCATTATGGGTCATGTGATCATGGAGGTCGGAAGTCACCTAAGCTACAGAAGCAGGATTTTAACTGATGTCGTGGCAGAGCTTGAAGTCCGAGAACTGGGGATGTGTCAGGGGGAGTCTTAAGTTTGGGAACCATGATCCCCAATGCTAAGGACCTGAGAGGATGGTTGTCAGCTTGAGAAGGGGGGGGGTCATCCTCTGCCTTTCTGTTCTATGGGCCCTCAGTGGACCTGAGGGGACACACCGGCCCTAGGGAGAAATATTTTTCACCAGCTTGATGATTCAAATCCCGTCTCTTTGAGAAATGCCCTGTGGCACACCAAGAAATGATGAATTACTTACTATATATATATTTCTTAGTCCAGTCAAACTTAATTTAAAAGTAACCATTATACTAAGGGACATATTGGAAGAGGAAAGTTCCTTCCTGGGACAAGGATTCTTAAGAGAAGGGGAGAAGATAGAAGAGGATGTCCACAGTGAAGGCTGTGGGTAAGCCAGGGAGGTCCTCAGGAGAGGGACACAGCACTGGGAACAGTTATGCCTAAAGCAGGACCTTCTGTGACCCACTTCTCCAGGGAGAGTTAGGGTTTTGGCAGCGGGAGCCTAGAGAAATCTAGAAAAGCCAGTGTTAGCCCATGGTGTCTGTGTGAACCAGGACCTCACCGTGGTTTAGGCTCAGGTCAAACACAATATAAATAGGCAGGGCTTCTGGCAGGATTGGAGGGCAGTCTGAGGCAAGAACCTTCCAGACACCCTTGAGGTATTAATAATTGAGGCTTGTATTGATATTAATATACAGGCCCCAGAGCCCGTGATGGATCGCTCAGGCAGGAACAGTTGACAGTTACATTGCTTTCTTCAACTCCTTGTCCATACTAGAGATATATACTCCAATTCCATTTATACATGCCAAGGCCAGATGAAAGAGTTGTGGACCACTCCACTGGAAAATCTAAAATGCAATTTCCAAAATTTCACAGGGGATGCTAATGGAGTTTATTTGGAAAGAAAATAAATCAGTAGGTAGACAGACCTAAGTTTGATTCCCAAAACACAAGTAAAAAGCTGGGTGTGGTGGTGCACGCCTGCGATCCCAGCTCTGGGAAGTCGAGAACAGGTGGCTCCCTCAGACTTGCTGTTAGGCAGCTTTGCCTAATTTCTGAGTTCCTGGTCCCTGAAAAGACCCTGTCTCAAAAATTAAGATGCATGTCTCCTGTGGAGCAGTGCTAGAGGCTGGCTTCTGGCCTACACACACACGTACATGTACCCTTATATGCATGCATACACACACACACATGCACATGCACACGCACACACGCACGAACACACACACACACACACACACATACACACACACACACACACATACGCGCACAAGAAAGAGAACTACTCAGCCCTGCTTCCTTCAAGGATAAATCATCCTGCATGAGGAGAGGCAAGTGTCTGGGGTAAGGAGTCAGGCAGCCTCCGGGGAAGCACTGGGGTGGTGGCAAATCACCAGAGTGGTAGATGAGCATGACATCAAAGGCAAGGGCCTCACAGCTGAAAGAGGACCTTACTAAACAGTATGAGAGTCTTGAAATGGGAGGAATGTTCTCTTGGTGTGTGTGAGTTAGCATGGACCATGTGCTTGTTAGCATAAGCATGTGCATGTGTGCCAGTGGGTGTGTGTACATGTGTGTGTACATGACTTTCCTTCATTGCTTCCCACTGTTACATTTTGAGACAGGGTCTCATGGTGAACCTGGCACTCAATGACGTGGCTAGGCTGTCTAGCCATCGAGCTTCAGGGATGAACCTCTCTCTTTTCCACCCCTGTGCTGGGGTGACAGCATGTACCATCACACTTAGCTTTTTATGTGTATGTTGGGATCCAAACAAAGCCTTTATGCTGTTGCAGCAGGCGCTTTACCCACTGAGCCATCTTCCATCCCAGAGGAAAATTCTTTCAGAAGGAGAACAAGTGTGCAAAGACCTAGGCCAGAACTGTTCATTTTCACTGCTGAATATTTGCACATTGAAAGGGATGAGGTTGATACAGACCCATGGAGGAAATCATCTGCATGTTGTGGTGAACATGTAATTTCGTTATATAATCTCTGCTTGATTGGGGTTTTGTAGTAATAAGCTTCATCCCATGGTGGGATAATGGTATTTGAGTGTTGGCCTTTTCCTTTGACACTATTCCTGGTGTAAAAAGTGCTTGAACGTCTAGGTTTGGTGTACAGTGTATAGGTGCAGAATGTGCAGGTGGAAGTAACTAGCTTTCCTGTTAATTCTATGAAGAAGTGGACTGGAGAGATAGGTCATCAGTGAAGATACAAGGTGCTCTTACTGAGGACCCAAGTTCAGTGGGCACTTTCACACATGCGTACAGAACACATATATACATATTGCAATAAAATCTTACAAACAGTGTCAAGAAATTTATCTTCCAGATAAAATACCTTGTCATTTAAAGGCTAAGATCTCTTTACAAGTTTTTTTTTTTAAGATTTATTTTATTTATTTTATGCATATGTGTGCTCTGTCTGCATGTACACCTGCATTCCAGAAGAGGACACCAGATCACATTGTGGATGGTTGTGAGCCACCATGTGGTTGCTGGGAATTGAACTCAGGACCTTTGGAAGAGCACTAGGCAGTGCTCTTAACCGCTGAGCCACCTCTCCAGCCCCTCTTTACAAGTTTTAGGAGAGAGTGAAAAGAGAAGAAAAATTGATGTCAATTTTTGTCAGAGAATGGTTATTGAGGAGCTAATAGTCTGTGGTTTTCTGAGCCATAACTATACACATCCTCCCCCATGGGTTATGATTTTGTATGTGAATATGTACACAGGTATGCTTACCTATGAGTGCACATGTGGAGGTCGGATGTTGATGTTGCTGTCTTTCTTTATCATGCTCCACCTTATTTGGAGATAGCGTCTCTCACTGAACCTAGAACTTAGCATTTCAAATAGACTGCCTGGTAAGTGAGTCCCCAGGAACTCCTGGCTCCGCGGCCATGTTCGTCACTCACTGTAGGTTCTGGGGATGTGAACACAGCAAGCACTTTTCCTCCTAAGCCATGCCCTCAGTCCCAAGCCTCATTAGTATTAAGCTATGCAGGTTCAGAGCTTAAAGAAACAGACTTAATCAACATTCTTGCTGTTTTCTGGATAGAATTTCCTTCCATATTAAAGTCTCTGAGAGACATGAGCTAACTGGTATACCTTTCTATCCATAGCATACTCCTGGGAAAGACCTGTAGTTGAGGGTGACTTGGTCACACTTTGTTTCAGGACTGTTGAATGTGGTAGTCAGAGGAATTTATCTTGGCCTAGACTTTCAGAGGTCATGTGGTTCCATTGGTCTTGGGATAGGGTGAGGCATATGTCATAGAGGGGAGCCTGAGGCCTCACTCTGGCCAGGAATCAGAGGAAGACAGGGAAGGGCCCAGACAAGATATGCTCCTCGAACATGCCTCTAATAACCACCTTCCTCCACTTGGGTTCTGCTTCTCAGTGTCTCCTCCACCTGCCCACGATGCCTTCAGTACACCTCTATCTGTGGATTAATATCTTCTATGTGTGCCTTCAGTACACTGATTAGGTCTCAGCTCTGTTGATTCAGTTACTTTTTGGTGATTGAGCCCACCAACCAGGGAACAGGCATTCAGCACAAGAGGCTCTGGGAGAGACACAGTTCCTATCTGAACCACAACATATCTGTCTGTTGTTCTGTTCTTGAATTTTGGTGGGTGTGAGAGACTCTAGAGCAGTGGTTCTCAATCTTTTGAATGTCACGACCCTTTAATATAGTTCCTCATGTAGCGGTATTCTCCCCAACCCTAAAATTATTTTCATTACTACTTCATAACTGTAATTTTGTGACTGTCATGAATTATAATATAAATATCTGTGTTTTCTGTTGGCCTTAGGTGACCCTTTTGAAAGGATCATTCAACTCCCAAAGGGGTCACACCCCACATGTTGAGAACTACTGCTGTAGCAGCTTTTTAAAAAATGTTTATTTATTACTTCCATTTACACCTCCATCTCAGTCCCCTCCCTCCACCCATTCTGGGTCCACCCTCTCACCGTGTCCCCTTTTTCCCACCCTCTCCCCCTTCTCCCACCTGTCCTACACCTCTGGTGAGGGGCACATTACATATCAGCCCCTCTCAGTTCAGCAGTCACATGAGGGCTAAGAGCTCCCTTTTGCACTGGGGGCCTACATGGCAGCTCCACTAGGGCAAAGTGTCCCACTTACAGGTAACAAAGTCTATGTTCCCGTTCCTTTCAGTGTGTTGGTTGTAGGATATTTATCCTGTTCTACATGGCTGAAATCCATTTATAAGTGAATGGATGCCATGTGCTTCTTTCTGGGTCTGGGTTAGCTCACTCAGGATGTAGCATCTTTTTAAATTCACCATCTAGGCAAGGTTCTTGGAGAAGAAACAAAGGCAGAACAGATGGGTGATAGGGTTGACCCCACTGAAGGGTTTAAGCTTATGCCCCAGGTTGTATTCTGGGTTCTTCACTTTCTTGTGTTTATCTAGATGACTTTGGATCAGACTTTTGCCACTTTCATGACAAAGAGTGTGCTGGCTAGTTTTATATCAACTTGATACAAGCTAAAGTCATTTGAGAAGAGGAGACCTCAATTAAGAAAATGCCCCCATAAGATTAGGTTGTAGCCAAGCCTGTAGTTCATTTTCTTAATTAGTGATTGATGGGGGAGGGCCAAGTCTATGGTGGGTGGTGCTGCCCCTAGGCTGGCGGTCCTGGGTTCTACAAGAGAGGAGGCTGAGGGAGCCATGGGGACCAAGCCAGTAAGCAGCACCCCTTCATGGCCTCTGCATCAGCTCCTGCCTCCAGGCTCCTGTTCTGTTTGAGTTTCTGTCCTGACTTCCTTCAATGAATGGTGATGTGGAAGTGTAAGCTGAATAAACCCTTTTCTCCCCAACTTCTTTTATGGCCATGGTGTTTCATCGTAGTAATAAAAACCCTAACCAAGACAAGGAGTAACTAATCCATTCAGATTGTACTGTCAACAGCATATGCTACTGAGGGTTCAAGAGGCTACTTTGTGCAGCTCTAGGGAGAATATAAAACAGAGACAAAAAGTTCTTGCCGTCAGGGAGTCTGAAGTCTAACCCATTGACACCCGTAGTAGTCAGTCCATGGAATGGTTAATTCACTCTGGCTGCTCCAGCAGCTTTAGAGAGATGGAGGTTTTATGATTCTTTCTACCTTCTACACCCCGCTGCCTCCCATGATTGCTTGGCAAGGTTTAGGTACATAAAGTGCTTGTTGGCATAAAGTAACAATTTTTGATAATGTGTTGAGTGAGTGATTAATCAGCATTTGAGCGCCCGGTTGGAACGTTGATCACTGATGGTTTCTTTCTTTTTTTCTGTTTTTTTTTTTTTTTGCTTTGAACTCTCAGTACTTCATAAAAAATTATTAATGAATAACATAATAACATATTTCTCCTGCCAAATATAAGGTTTGTGAGGGAGAGCCCATGAGTTGAAGGGTCTGATAGTTGAGATCCCCTCCAAATCTAAGTCCATCTTTTGTTGCAGTGACTTTGCTAAGAATTCTTAATCTCTCTGGGCTTTCACTTCCTCCTAGGAAAATGAGCTTAATCACGCTAAGCTCACAGACTTTGTGTAAGGATTAAATGCTGTAGGGTTTATAGGTCTTTAGCAGTGCCTCATGTGTCATAATTGCATAAACTGTGAACTAAATTTTGACTGAAGACACTCTTGGAATCCTAACTAACAGGAACAGTGTCTTCAGTTATAAAGTGTCTCATCAGTGGCTTGTTTCTTTTTGTGTCACCTTCCTAATAGATCACTTTAAGTTGGGTTGGCATTATTCATGTAGATTTATTTGTCAATTAAGCTTTACTCATTTGAAATTATAAAATGATGTCTTCTAATTGTAAATTTATGCAGTCTCAAACATAGAAAGCATCAAAAAAGCAACCATTTCTTTAAGTTCCCTGTTTTAGATGTGGCAGGGTTCATAACTAGGATGAACTCATCTTGTGTGCTTGAAGGGACATAGAATTCATGGGTTTGCATGTGTGCATGTGAGTGTATGTGTACCTTACTGGATATGTGTTTTTGTAGTTCATATTTTCCTCTATGATAGCACCACTAACATTTATAAAAATGGAGTGTTTGGGTATATTTAGATATTTTGGTTGTTGAGATTTACAATGAAGATGTCTTGGTTTCTGGCAGATTCCAACCTCTGCCAGCAGAGATATCTTCCAGGGAGCTTGGATCATTCCTTATGTTCAGCAATCTGCCAGCATACATCACTTGCTAACACATGTAGGTGCATAATTGCTGCATGATGAGAAATACACACTTGGGTTTAAAGATGTATCTTATCCCTCCATGAATTGTGTAAAAAAGCATGTATTTTGACTTTTATATACTTTAGATTTTCCTTCTATTGTGGCTGTGTTCACAAGACCCCTTGCCTGTTTAAGATTTCCCTCTACTCTTGAAAGTCAGAAACTAGTGTTAAAAATAAAACAAGTGAGTAAAACAACAGGACTGCGTGTATTTCAAAAACAAAGTTATTCCATTTCAAAATTTCCAAAAGAAATATTTATATCGACAAACATTCTATTTCAACATATACTGATGTTTCAAAAGCAGTGACTGTCATTAAAGATTAAAGATTTCTAACTGGAAGCCAATGCCAAATTTTACACCTTAAAATGTTCTAAAACTTTCCACTCAGCCCAGCTCTATGACTCTGAATGTTTTGAAAAGTTGCTTCAGTACTGATGTACCTGACAGTAAAAGTTGGGTCTGCGTGAGGATGCTGGGATGCCAGTGAGGTGATGAGGGGTGAACAGCTGAGAGTCGCAGGGATTGCTGTGACTCTTGACCATCCTTTCAGGTTTGACGCTAACTCCACTCTTCCCAAGCACTGTCTGAGCAAGACTTGACACCCCACTTCTACACACTGGGAAGGTGAGGAGCCTTAATGTCTCCCACGTACAGCATCTCACTGGTATTAGACTTGAATGGGGTCTACCTGGCCTCTTGGCAGGAGTTCTCATATGTGCTCCCTTCTATGTGTGCAGCAACATACTAAGGTGTTTTTTTCCCCCTTTGTGTTGTGGCTAAGGCTGTTACCCACACTAACCGTCATTTTGATGCTGTGGTGTGAAATCCTGAGCCTTGTATTATCTGCACTGTCCTCCTTTGC
This sequence comes from Lophiomys imhausi, assembly GCA_907164525.1. Classification (NCBI taxonomy): domain Eukaryota; kingdom Metazoa; phylum Chordata; class Mammalia; order Rodentia; family Muridae; genus Lophiomys; species Lophiomys imhausi. The sequence continues at coordinate 4,289,381 of CAJQZJ010031983.1, read as the reverse complement.
AGCTGGAGCCAGATGCTTTGTCCTAAGATGAAAATAAGCATGCGGTTCAGGGACATATGAAGATGGGATCTGGAAAGTTTAATGTAACATGTCCTAGCTTCACATGCAAGTGTCTGGGATGTTGGTGCTTTAGTGCAATGTGCAGCTGAACAAAGATGGGCCCATCCCTGCAAGATAAGGGTCTTTTTTTTTTCTTCATTGTTCCTTGAATGCTACCCCATTGCTCCTTTCTCCAATTATTCTGAGGCCCTTGTCCCCAGCTTTACTCTCAGAAAGTATCACAGAGCGAAGAGAGACAACTTGTCTTTTGCCCTGTAGGGACAGGTTGGAGAGGTTGCCCCAAATAACAGATCATGCTATTGTCTGTCTAGGACTGGGTCTCACCTACTTCCTAGGGACCCCAAGAAAACACCCCCCTCTCTCTTTGTTTCTCTCTTTCTCTTTCCTCCACCTCCCAATCTTTTCCCCCCTTCCACCCTCTCTTTCTTTCTCCTGTATTTCAACAAGACTTTTTTAAAGACAGGTCTCACATAACCCTCCCTGGCTGACTTTAAACTTGCTATGTAGTTGAGCATGACCTTGCAGTCCTAGCCCTTCTGCTAATGATGATAGGGGTCTAGGCTGTGTTTCCAGATTGTTGGCCTCTTCCACAAATAATCAAAATTAAGTTCCACACAGGATTGTAACAAAAATACAATGTAGTTTTAGTAGCACTAAATGATAATACAGATTAAAAAAAATACAGTGTATTCATTATTCAATTGTGTATAATTTTTAAAATTTATATCTTATATTTTCTAAGTAGCAGGTGATTATATACTTTTATAAAATTATAAAAGTTGGAGGATCTTCTTGGTGTCTTTTTGATGTTGATTTTCAATTTAATTATATCGCCACCTGGACATAAGCTTATGTAATATTTCATTCTGTGGAACGGTTTTGAAATTTTTCTTTATGAGGTAGAATATAGTGAAGTTTTACAATGTTCTCTTTAGGATGATTTGAGACCTGAGTTTTTCGTATCTATACAAACTGATTCTTTAGTCTTTTTTTATTTTCTTAAATATATTTTTAGTTAAAATGGAATTATATTTCTTTCTCACCTAATTTTCCCCTTCCAGTCCCTTCACGGACTGTCCATCCAACCTTTCCCAAATCACCTCATCCCGAACTCACCAATTGATACTTTCTCATTATTACTGTTAATATGCATATATGTATGCATATGTATACACAAGCATATAATTACCACCTGCTGAGTCAATTTTTGTTGGTAGTGTGTAAAAGGTTTCAAGGCTGACCATTCTACTTTAGTAACCAGTAATGGTGCTCCTCCCTGGGAGAGACTAGTTCTCCTCCCAGCAGTCACTAGTTGTCTATAGTTCATTGTTTAGGATGAGATCCCATGAGAAGTTCTCCCTTCCAACTAGCATGTCTATTAATATTGTTATTGTTCCAGCCTTGTTTATGCAGCCATTTCTAGGAGAGACTATTTCACTATAGACTTCCTAGTATTTAAGCTCTTAAAATGTTTTCACTTCCTCTTTCTCACAATATTCCTTGAGACAAAGATGCAGGAGCTGTGATATAGACATTGGGGCAAGGCTCCTCATGATCTTTTGACCTCTGTATTATGTTTTCTGTGATGGTTTCAGTCTTAGTCAGTGCTCTATTGCTGTGAAGAGACATCACGAGCACAGCAACCCTTTTAACGGAAAAATTTTAGTTAGCTTTCTTACAGTTTCTTCCTACCATGGTCATCATGGTAGGAAGCATACAGAAATGCATGGTGCTGGAGAAGCAACTGAGAGTTCTACCTCTGGATCTGCAGGCAGCAGGCAGAGAGACACTGGGACTGGCTTGACCCCTTGATACTTGAAAGCCCACCCCAGTGACACACTACCTCCAACAAGGCCATGCCTCCATTATAATCCTTTCAAATAGTGCCACTCCCTGGTGACCAAGCATTTAAATCTATGAATTTATGTGGGCCATTCTCATTCAAACCAACACTGACTCTGTTTTTTGTAAAAAGAAACTTCTTTGATGAGGGGTGGGGGGTACACTTATGTGTGCATATAAGGATTTATATAATTTCTTCATAGTAAGATATTATGCTCATCTAACAAAATGGCCCGTAGTTTCACAAGTCCTTGAAGGCTAGCTAGGTTTCTACTACTAAGTGTAGAAAAAATATTAATTAAATTACGTTGCATTGGGTGCCATTTGTAGAAATAATTAATTAAATTGTTTAAGAGTATTTAGATTATTGTTAATTGGTTCATCAGCCATTAATCTTTAAGCAGCCATTATAAATGAGTACACAGATACCACATGGATTTTAACAAGCCTTGGCCTGAGTTGTGCATTCCTGGCCCATCTAAGCTAGCTCTTAATTCTGTTATCCAAATATGACCCCATATATACATACATCTCCTTGGACTGCCATTTTCCATGCCATGCCAATGGTCCTGGCCATGTGGAATGAGGTTTTTTTTCCTAACCCATGGTGTGTGCCTCCTTCCTGCTGCTCGTGGCTGGAATGCTTTCTTCTTCCTGCTGCTGCCTGGAATGAATTAATCCTCTGTCTAAAGCTCAGTCTTTTTGTTCTAATCTCAGGAAGTCCCACCTTTCTCTGTCCTTGCCCAATCTCAGGCCTCGGCATTTTATTTAACCAATCAGAGTCAATGTAAGTAACAGACAGCAAGCAGGACCAATTAATTAACATTTAGAATGCTTAGCACTACACCATCAATTCCCTCCTTTTGTCTAAAAAAAAAAAGGCTAAATTTTTTAACTCATATTGTAAAAGCAATAAGAACAAATATGAAACAATCAAGAAAGCCATATATAAAAGTTATGCACATAATGTTTAGCCTATTTGTATCAGGCAATCTTGAAGAAGAAAACAATCATCTATCTTGGTGTGTCTAAACTTCTGAACCTAAATAATTTCTATCATGTCCTATATTTATAAACCTAAAGATTTTATTTAGACTTTAAAATATCCTTTTAAATCTTAAACAACTCAAGTTCAATTGAAATTTTATAACTATTATGCCTTCAACCCCATCAAAGATATAAGAAGGAATAAAGTTATTATTTGAGTGAGTAGGAAGCATAGGAGAGCAGCTTCCAAAAAGAAATATGACAGTTTGTTGCCTAGACAGTCCCAAATATCTCTTGATATCATTGGAGCATCATCTTCACCCTTCTGGTCAAGCATTTTTCACAGACTAAATTGTGCAGCAGGAAATAAGGATTTTCCCATTCTGTCTTTGCAGAATCAGGACATCAACTTACCTGCATTTAAGCTCTGGTCCATCTTTGGACTGTATATAGTCTGTTAAAAGAGCAGGGGTATATTTTTGCCCAGTAGGAATATCTCCTGATGGGAGATTTCTTTTTGATGCTCATTGTCTTTTTCCAAGTCAAATGGGACCTGTCAGGAGCTGACTGTCTTAAGTCAAACAATTCTTAATATAATAATAACATCTTTAAATTCCATTTTCTGTTTGCCTCTGAGGGTTTTGAAGACATCTACTATTTTATTTATAAATCTATCTATCATCTATCTATCTATCTTTGAACAAGCAACCTGTATATTTTTAACCATTTACTATTTGTTTACCATATTAAGTCTATTTTGTGATAAATTTTTTTTATATACTTTATTTTTTTTTCTTCAAGTTACATCTCAGTAACAAACCCCTCCCTATTCCCCCTTCCTAACCCGCCCTTCCACCCTCTTCCCTCCAGAAGTTTCCCCTTTCAGTCCAACAGCTGGTTCCTTCTCTTATAACAGTAAGTATTATACAAAACCATAGATATAAATATGCCACATTTATGAGAGTAAATTGGCCCAGTATACCTTCCCAATGTTCAGTTTATACCTATTTGGCCCCTGACTTTAACATTCTACTATCTACCCAACTCCATGAGTTTAAAGGTCTATATGTGACTCAACATTCATACTATCTTGCAACACTCTTTTAAGAGTATCTTCTTAGATCTATAACACCCTCTTGATTCCTAAACAACTCAAAATTTAACTATAAGATTCTATCTGTCTATTCTTCAACCACCTCAGAGACCTGAGAGGGATAAATATATTTGCTTATATAGGAAGTGCAGAGCCTGCAGCTTCCAAAACTAAGAAAGAACATACCA
>CAJQZJ010031983.1:4243874-4258477 GCA_907164525.1 Lophiomys imhausi | reverse complement strand
GTGTGTGTGTGTGTGTGTGTGTGTGTGTGTGTGTGTGTGTGTGTGTGCAGCATGCATTTGTATCTCATGAAGTCAAATAATAACTTTCAGGCTTTCATGGCAGGCATTTGCACCTACTCCGTTATCTTTCTGGCCTAATTTGTTAAAATAGAATATCCCTTGCTTCTTCCCTCCTCCTCCTCCTCACTCAGGGCCTCCATTTGCACTGTGCTAAGTAATTCTTTTGATGTTTACCTCCAACTTCTAAATAATGTATAGGTGTGTTTCTTTACACTTTAAGTAATGTACGCTGAGTTTCTTCAAGCAGAAGCTAAACATTTAGCTCTCTGAGGACCCTCTTTACTGCCTTCTGCTTACACAACCCCCCCTTAATTAATTTGCAGTTTGATTCATTCACTATTCATGCTAACGGGCCTTTGCTATGAGTGATGACAGCGCCATTGTGTACAGCACAAGGAGAACACCATTTGAACACAGAAGTAGTGGTCCGAAAGATGCCGCTGAAAACCAAGGAATGCCAGCAACCGCCAGAAGCTGGATGAGGCGGACAGATTCCCCTGGAGCTCTCAGGCTGTGAGGCTTCCAGCACCTTGCCTCCTGGCTGCTATCCTCCACAGCCATGGGGGAATAGATTGCTGTTATTTTAAGCCACCTAATTTGTGGTAACAAACGATAGCCACCAGAGGAAATAATACAGTTGCATCGATTCTGCTTCTTCAGTCTCTCTGCATTGATCTTCTCTCCAGCTCAAGTGTGATAGTCTCAGGAAAGGCCCCACCGTTTCTCACCTGCATCACTGCGGTAGAAACTCCCTTACTCTCCAGCGCCTTTCACTTTCTTCTACCACTGTAATATGCTACTCTCTCAGCTCATATGTTTTGTAAACTGCTTCAGTGTTCTCCACATTGGTCTATTTCAGCAGTGTGTACACAGTGTTTAATCTGTGTATCTGTGGCTGGCTTCTAGAGATCAACTGTGATGAGTACATTTCGGGGCAGGGGAGGAAGCTGAACCTCTCCATAGACTCCCTGGATGTGGGAACCAATGGGCTTAGACTCACAATATCTCCTCTTCTTTCCTATTTGGACATCTTAGTTTTCTATGGTTTCCAGTCAGCCCTACTGCCGCCTGAGTAGGAATCACATGGAACTGAATAATGTTCTTAAAGGAGCCAGAAACCCCTGAGTTGGCTCAGAGTGCCCAAACCGGTGTGGTTGGGTTCCTATCTCTGAAGAAGAAAGAGGACCAAACCTCTTACTCCCTGCACACCCCCACTCTGCAGTCTCCAAGGGGGATGATGTTGAGTGCCACTAAAGGGAGCAACGGATGTTGGCTGAGATTGTGGTACGTCCTAATCCCAGGACTGTGTCCTATGTCAGCAGGCAATGACTCTACAGGGCAGCTGGGTATATTTTGCTAGATTTTTTCCCCTCTGTGTTAAAGTAGCTCCTTCTGGGCATCTAAAATGTCCATCATATAAAACAGTACCTTCCCTTTATTGTAAATTGGACTCTAGATGTACTAACTGACACTGACAGATTATTATATGTGGAAGAATGTCTGAGGAATTTGACTTTCCTCTAGTTAGTGCTTACCTTCTCTACTCTGGTTCCTGCCTTGAGATGCACAGTGATAACTACAAAACACCAACCCTCTGCCCTCTGGAGCATGGTGGCTTTTACTTCCATCTTATAGACAGGCGAACTGAAGTTAGCAAGGCTGACCAACCTTTGCAAGATCAGACAAACCAGCAAATGACAAGACAAAGGAACAGACTCAGTTCTGTCTAACTGCAAAGACCAGGCTTTAGCGGCCCAGCCCCTGCGACATAAATAAGTTCATAGTGCAATAACAAAAGTGTCTGGAGGCCCCAAATATGGGGTCCAGGTGCTAAGTGAGAGTTCAGAGCATGGGCTTCTTCATCCACAGAGGATGCTAGACATGTAGCTGTGTTGCTGATCAGAACTGGTTGGTGACTCCCTGAGTTAGAAAGCCTGACTATTGCTATTAACATTTAGTAGAGAGAATTTGAGCCAGCAAACAGTATGAAACCAGACTTCATACGTTCCCTGCCATTACTAAAACTGTATATTTTCCCCGGTCTTCAGTCTTTGTAGTCTGTTCCTCGATGAATATGTCTCAAAGTGATTTGCACAACATATTCCAATTTTGGGCAGCGCTCCTTGCAAATGTATTTGGTGGCCAGCGAGGTGGGACAGAAGGCCGAGTAAGACTATGCATGTGTTTCCATGGGTGAGTATTGGAAGGGAAAAAATAACTGTTTTGTGTGTCTGGTAATAATGACTCTGAGTTGCTAGAGGGAACCATCAATACACTAGGTGCTTTCTGCCAGAATCAGCCCGGGGATGCAGAAGGAAGGCAGTGTTGCGGAATAGATGTGATTCCCTTTGCTTTAGAAGAGAAGCACTCTGGACGTGATGGTGGCTATCCTTGTTTTCTGTGCATAACCTTAATCTGTCCTCTTTTGAAGTGTTAAAATTTATGAGTAGAGTTAATGGGAAGCTTTTCAGTCTAACTATGCGTTTGCTGGCTCTTTAACCTCCAGCCCCACCTTCGTGCAGGGAAATTCATCTTCAGAGCTTTTAGGAGGCATCCATTCCAGGTGGATACCCCCCTCTTGTGTATCTCTGCCTTGCTCTCTTGGCCACCGTTCCATTAATAGCACCAGGATTTTTTATTTTCCTGATCTAAGGGCGGAAGAATCAAGCCCATTATATCCGGTAATTTATCAGTTTCTCTGTCACAAAGGATGCTTTCCCCATCTCTTTCTCTGTGTTTCTGGCATCTTATTTCACCCTGCTCCAAGGGAGGCTGAACATTTGACTCCTTTGAAGAGTCCACATCAGAAGGCTGCACCACACGCCTCTAAGACTTCGCCTCAGGAGAAATTCCCCTTCCAATCTGTGGCTTCTCCTCTTCCCAGGGCCCCTTTTGAGTTTGGTAATGGCATCATGCATTGGCTGTGGAGAGAGGCCCCTTTGAAGCACTTACAGATGCTCCGAGTAGTCTCTTTTGAAAAAGGCTGGTGGTGATGGAGGAGGGGTTGGAAATCCCTCTGGTGGCCAGAAGATGGTCTCAGAATAATGCAGAACACGCTGTGGGTTGTTGGTAATACCAGGTCTCCCAAGGCTTCTGGCCTCTGTGGAAATGACTGTAGTGAAATCAGTAGCCGTCCCTCGTCCCTCATCTTCTCAGTGGTACAGCACCAGAGCATGTGAGGCTTTCTCCAAACTGACTGCACTGTAGCCATACCTGGGGGAATCAACCAGTCTATGAGGAATGGAAACCCCTATTTCCTAGGAGATTGTCTTCAACATCTCATCAGGACTTTCCATACACCCTCAGACGGGGAGCTAAAGCTCCCAGTACCATGCATCTCCATCATGATGGACCGAACACTCAAACTGTGGACCCCAGTAAATGCTCCCCTCCTTGAGTTGCTTTTGTTGGAGCCACAAGTAACCAATACAGACACGCATCTTGCATTTGTTGAACACTCCTTGGATTGCATGTAACTTCTGCTAGATCCTTCTGGAAGCTAGGAAGTAGGCTTCTGTGTATCTGAAGCTTCATACCAGTCCCCCCACCATGTTCTCACTGGACAGCACATCCCCACTATTGGGAAAGTATCTTTAAATGCTGGTGTTCTCAAGGAGCAGATGTACATGCCCTTGTGATGAGTCTGTAAGGTTTTCTTATTATAGAAGTGACAGGCTACATATAAAAGAACTAGCAAATACTGGTAAAAATTCCCATCTTCTGTTTGAAAGTCCTGGCTAATCTTTTTGCTGACAGGCTCATCCTTGTAATAACCATGGGATTATATCCTGACACCCCTTAGTAATCTGCTTTTACTTTTCAAAAAATACCTATATGATTATATTCCCAATATAATCTTGAAGGTTGCATAGTATTCCACAAAATAGATGATAATTCATTTAACTGATCTTTCTTTTTAAACATTTAGATGAGAAGTTCTTAACCTATGGGTTGTGACTCCCTTAGGATGGAATGAACGTTTTACAGGGGTTGCATATCAGATATCCTGCATATAAGATATTTACATTGTGATTCATAACAGTAGCAAAATTACAGTAACAAAATAGCAACAGGGGCTGGAGAGATGGCTCAGTGATTAAAAGCACCGACTGCCCTTCCAGAGGACCCGGGTTCAATTCCTAGCACCTACATGGCAGCTCACAAAATAGCAACAAAAGTAATTTTATGGTTGGGGTCCACTACAACATGTGGTACTGTATTAAAGGTTCACAACATTAGGAAGGATTGGAACCACTGATTTAAGTTGTCCTTGTTATAAAGGCAATTTTTTTCTTAACCTCTAATGTTCTACAGTGAGCACACTTGAGGTGTTTGTACCCATCTCAAGGTGGACCTCTGGGCATGGAAAATGGTGATGCTGGTTCTCTGGGGTGTGTCTTCTATCTGCACTAGTGCATGTGTCAGTGGGAAAGCTATGGCCGTGGAGCTGGAAGAGGCTCTGAGAATGGTTACTGAGAGAAGAGAAGGCATTTGTTGGCATCAGGTGAGAGCCCATATAAACTCCTGCTGGTGCCCAAAAGGTTGGACCTTTTTTTTTTTTTTTTGAAAAAAATTTTATTTTGTGAATTTCACATCATGCACCCTGTTCCCTCCCATTTCCCACCTCCCCCACAGACCCACCCTCCACCCATGCAATCTGTCCCAGCATAAAAAATAACAGCTCATTGTAGAAGCTGCAGTGTATCTCAGTATGTCCCACAATATTCCTCTTTGTCCACATACTCTGTTTGCAAATGTTCATTGTAATGACTTCTTGGTCTGGTACGAGTCCCCTGGTTTCCGCTACTCCATCAGTGCGGAAACCAGGGGACTCCTCTCAGATATGCCGTAACTGTCCTGTGCCTTGGAGATCCTGCAGTCCTGGGTTGTGGAACTGACCTCTTCTTGCACTCCAGCAGTTCATCCATGGGGTAGTTGTTGGGGTGGGCCAACTCAAAGCCATGGTTCTGGACCTGCAACCACCACTTGCATAGCTAGTTCTACTATGCAAAGGTGCTGGGCCTGCTCTCTCTTGAGTGCTGCAGCATTTGAGGAGCAGGGACAGCTCTCCTGCTCTTGTGACCCTGTCAGAGTTAGGGTTAAGGTTAGGGTCACAAGGTTGGACCTTTTTTGCATCAGCAGCCCAGCAGTCAGGAGGCAGCCCTGGAAGAGGGGAGGAATGCTGCCAGTAGGAAAGTCGTCTTCAAGGACGACTTTCACCACCATCTGCAGCAACCCTGTGAGGTCATGTGCCACAATGCAATCCTGACCCTTATTATGGCCACTTGTTCCCAGCTGACTCCCACCTGACAACCTTGTGGGCTGAGGCCCTCTTTCTTGTTGAGAGGTTAAGAAATCAGAATTGTGATGTTCATCTCCCCACTTTTGTGATAGCTGATAGACATGCTTGGTACCAGTTAAATCTGCACCTCCAGTTCTCCTCCTGGATTAAGACCTCCATGCACTTTGCTTGAGCCCACACAAACCAAATATCACATAACAGGAAACGTGTGTCCCCTTGGAACGCTGTCCCAAGAACTTATTGACATTTGCAGCTTTTGATTACTGTATAGACAGACAGGGCCAAGAGGAGAATCTTATATTCTTCTATTGTCCTTTGAAAAGTAGCATCCAGTGATCTTCTCCATAAAGCCTGTGACCTTCAAGCATTTAAATCCCCAACTTTTCCACAAATCATGTTATTCCCCCACCCCCGACTGTTTTCTTAGACAGATATTAGAATGCATTGTTGTTTGCTTTCTGGTGGATGCAGCAGCTTCCTGGGCTGCCAGCCGCACCCCGCCCCCCAAAGCTCCCTGGGCCCTGCAAGTGAGGTGCTGGCTGGCTGAGGAAGCATTCAAAAGAGACGGGAAACAGCTTAGGGTAAGAAATGCTTTTAGAAAATTATTCTCACGCCAGATGAAATCTCAGATCTTGCAATTTTGTTTGTTTTCTTTCTTCTCAGCTGTTTCCCTTTGAAGTCAAAGACTGCTGTATCTTTGTGCAAGCGCAGCTGTGACTAGTCGATCATAGTTTATTTTTAAGACAAGAAAAGAACCAGAGCAAAGAAATACCTATTGTTATTTGCTATCCATCAGGAGAATTAAAATGTACTGAGCCTTGCTCAGAGATGCAGATCAAGGCTCTGTACACTGGGAGATGGAGGGTAGGATACTTTGGCCAATGAATGAGGTGGTAGGCAGGGGATTGCTGACAGCCCTTGCTCAGGTATTCCAACAGTTCAGGGCTCCACGTCAGTAACCTCTCTTTCGTGCCAGACTTACTCTGGTAGTCTGAAGAGCTGCGAGTGTTTAAGGCAGTAGTTCTCAACCTGTGGGTCGCAACCCCCAAAGGCCATGGGAGAACACATATATTTACATTATGATTCATAACAATAATGGAATAGCAATGAAAATAGCTTTATGGCTGAGGTCACCACAACAGGAGGAACTGAATTAAAGGGACACATCATTAGGAAGGTTGAGAACCAATGGTCTAAAGAGTTTTTAGAATCATTGTTTCTAACAGTCATCTCTATATGCCCCAGTAAGGAAACTCCTGAAAGGCAAGTGCTTTGCTGAAAACCTCAAGTGGCTTTGTTTGCTCTGGGGTGGATTCTAAGGTGACTGTTCACCTTTTAAAGTGTTCCTTAGGTACCCATAGCCACCATTCCAGCTATGTCTCCCACATCTTTCTGACGTGCTGTGTCTGCGATGATGTCCTCCACAGCCAAAAGTGGAGTCCTCATGCCCTAAAGCAGAGCCCGTGCCTGACCTGCTGTCTGAGTTGATCAGCTCGAAGATGGATTTGTGTCACTTATAGATTTTTAGAATCAACGCCGTGCATGCGAATGAGGAGGAAAGTTTGGTGATTTTTGTTCAATCTTCTTGTTTTCCAGATGAAAGAACTGACATCCAGGGATGAAGTGTGGGCTAACACAAAGACACCAGCAAGCGCGGAACCAGCTGCGCTGTTCTGACTGCTTTTATGTAGGCACAGCACAGTGTGAAAACATTTCAGCGAGGAAAACATTCTATCCCAACATCCTGGTGCTGTTAGCACCAAACCTTAAACACAGAGGGGCTGAGGGACTCACTGCGGCTTTTCTGGATGGTGGGAGCTGGAACAGGACCCACACCATACCAGGGCGTCTCCAAATGCTCCACTCAACTCTTCCTTGAATTACAACCAGCTTTCAGCCCTTGCTAAATTCTATTCCATTGCGTTTGTGATGCATCTTGGTTGCTTAGCTGTATCCATAAGCATTTGGATGGTAGAGACCTTGTCTCAGAAGCCTTTCACCCTGCAGTATGGTTCACCCTGCAGTATGGATATTTAGCAGCTGCGTTTGTACTGCCTCTGGAATTGGGATGTCCAGGGGCTGGATGACGCTGTAAAAGGCCTGGGCCAGGCTCCTCCACATGCCCTACTGTGTAGGCAGTTGGCACGCTGCTTCTTTCACACAAACCATTGTAGCTGCTGCCACTCCATCACATCTGAACACAACTCGTGCTTCGTCTCCTTAAGCTTGCCCGGCATAGAGATCTGCACAATTCTGCCTTCGTTAATACAAACCTCAGATTTGGCCCTTCCCTTGCACCAGGTCCAACTGAGGCTTCTGTTTGCAGCTCCCCAACCCCCTAGTTGCTAATATCACAGTGTTTACTCCTTTTCCCACAAACCCTGGACCTGTCAATCATCCTCAACTTAGTGCACTTTGAGCATGGACACAAGTTTAATTTTCGAAATACAACTATGGGAAGGATAGGAACCACAAGGTTAGTATCTGGGAAAGAAGGTCTTTGAACACTTTTGATGTCTCTTCTTAACAATACAGTATAAACAGTGGTCATCTGCCCAGGGAGCCCCTGGAAGCTGTGAGGGGGAGAAGGTGGTCCCCAGGGACTGCCGATGTTCCCCAGCATCTCCCACATGGATGCTTTTGGCAAACTATACATTTCCTACTCTCTCCGAAGTTTTCCTTGCTTAATTAAGCAGATTCCCACTAAAGCATGCTAGACTCTAACCAGAACCCTAACCGCTCTACCTCCATTTTATTTGTAACAATTATTGTTACGCCTCTACCTCCTTTTCTCCTTAAGGCATTTTTAGTAGTTTAAATACATGAGTCATAGGGTCCATGACACTGGCATTTGGGGAGACCATGAAAAAATAGGGAAAAAACCCCAAAGCCATGATGGTTAAAGTAAGGGCTCGTTGCCATTATCAGCTTTCCTGGTTATAGGTGAAGATGCAACTTATGTCTGGTAGACGCAGAAAAAAGTTCACATCTCACCTGTGTAAAGCTATTCCTATGTAGTTTGCTTTCTCTTTTTGGATGTTCTTTTAAATTATGCCAATGTTTTTATTGCTGTGCTTATATAATGTGTAAAAAGGCACAGGTAAAATCACATTTTATTGAAAAATATACTACATTGTGAACCACGTGTACTTGCTAACATGATATAACATGGGTACACTGGATTCTTAATAAAGGTATACTCAATTCAGTTGAATGATATTTACTGATATAGTTATTGGATTTTACCCATAAGAACTTATTTTTCATTTTGTTTGCAAGGGTTTCTAATTCTCATCTTGTAGTTGAGAGAATTTTATGTCAGTGCACATAAACTTTTTTCTTTCACATTACAACAGAATGCATGGTAATCATTGTCCTAACAATGCATAGATCTACATATTAGGAAAAAAATGGTATTGAAGATTTAAAGAGAATAGTTGTTTTGCCCAATTTAGTTAGTTAAATGCTGAGAGCATTCTTTGTTTATTCTTGTTCTCTTGTCTTTGTTGAATCTTAAATAATCATGGAGAAAATACATTATACTGATTTATTAACAAATAAGTAGTTATCCTCCAGGCAGGAGAAAAACAGAGAAATGTAATATTCCGTGACTGAGATATAGGAGCTGATAGTGTCCCACAGCAGTCCACAATATAGAAGGGAAAGGTGACTTTTTATAGAGTAACAGTGAGGTACACCGGGAAGTCAGGGTGGGTTGATCCAGGTAGATCCAGGCGAGTGGTCTACATGGCAGATGGTGTCTCAAGGGTTGTGCTGCCTGGCCTGCTTTCAAATCACGGTTGTCATCACTAATTGAAAAGCGCTGGAAAATAGTTTGGTTAAGACATAAAAACTGAGATTCAGGCAAACTGACTCTTGTGCTTGTAGATCCTCAGTGCCTATGTTTCAAGAATATGGGGTGCTTATACCAAGTCCTCACCTCTTAATACTTAGAGTACTGAAAATGCTTTCTTCAGTCTCAGCGTGTCCTTTAACCAAACAGTTTGACAAATTTGGAGAAATCTCAGGCGTCGATTTTTCAGTTAATTTCTTCTTTCTTGTGGTTTTTTTTCTTTCTCTCTGAGGCTTCAGTTATACAGTCCTTACCCCATGTGTCTCTGGGTGGAGGGTGGTACTGTTCCCCATTGTCTGAGCTCTATGTGTATTTACTTAGTATCTCTTCTCTAAGCCTTCAGAACAAATGATTCTATTTGCCCTCCAGTCACTAAATCCACTCAATTTCTCATCAAACAAACTATAAAATTTCATTGTATATTTTAATTCTAGAAAATTTCTCTTTAAAGGTTAACGATATGTATATAGAGGCGGCTCTGTATGGGTAGGTGCATGCTCGTGCAGGTGCTTGTAAAGACCAGAAGGGGGCGTTGGATCCAGGGTTGGTGCTACAGGCGGTTGTGAGCTGCCCTCTCTGGATGATGAGAACTGAACTCTGGTCCTCTAGAAAAGCAGCTCTTGCTTTTAACCACCGAGTCTTCTCTCCTTCTGCTATACGACTCTTCTCCTTTTAAAATAATTCCTTCTTCCTTTGTGAATTCTCTGTGTAGCTCTGTTCCCCATTTTTTGATTGGATTATTTGGTTTCTTGACATTTAATTTCTTGAGTTCTTTGTAAATTATGGATATTAACCCTCTGTCAGATGTGGGGCTGGTAAAGATTTTTTTCCCAGTCTGTAGGCTGCCGTTTTGTTCGAATGACAGTGTCTTTTGCCTTACAGAAGCTTTTCAGTTTCATGAGGTCCCATTTATTGACTGTTGGTCTCAGGTCCTGAGCTGTTGGTGTTCTGTTCAGGAAGTTGTCACCTGTGCCCATGAGGTCAAGCATTTTCCCCACTTTCTCTTCTATTAGATTTAGTGTGTCAGGCTTTATGTTAAGGTCTTTGATCCACTTGGACTTAAGTTTTGTGCAGGGTGGTAAGTATGGGTCTATTTGCATTCTGTTACATGTCGACATCCAGCTGGACCAGCACCATTTGTTGAAGATGGTGTCCTTTTTCCATTGTATGTTTTTTTTTTTTTTTTTTGGCCTCTTTGTAAAAAATTAAGTGACCATAGGTGTTCATTTCTGGGTCTTCAATTCAATTCCACTGATCAACTGTTCTCTTTCTATACCAGTACCATGCTGTTTTTATTACTATTGCTCTGTAGTACAGCTTGAAATCTGGGATGGTAATACCTCCAGATGTTTTTTTTTTTTTTATTGTACAAGATAGATTTAGCTATTCTGGAATCCCTAATGGCTGAGAGACACTTAAAGAAATGCTCAGTATCCTTAATCATCAGAGAAATGCAACTCAAGATGACTCTGAGATTCCATCTCACATCTGTCAGAATGGCTAAGATCAAAAGCTCAAATGACAGCACATGCTGATGAGATTTGGAGAAAGGGGAACCTTACTCCATTGCTGGTGGAAGTGCAAGCTTGTACAACCACTATGGAAATCAGTTTGGCGATATCTTAGAAAACTCGGAATCGCTCTACCTCAAGACCCAGCCATACCACTTCTGGGTATACATCCAAATGATTCCTCACTAAACCACAAAGATGTTTCCTCATCTATGTTCATAGCAGCCTTATTTGTAATAGCTAGAAACTGGAAAAAACCTAGATGTTTCTCAACCAAGGAATGGATAAAAAAAACCTGGTACATCTACAAAATGGAATACTACTCAGCTATCAGAAACAAGGAAATCATGCAATTGGCAGCCAAATGGATGGAACTAGAAAACCTCATCCTGAGTGAGCTAACCCAGACTCAGAGAGATGCACATGGCATCTATTCACTTATAATTGGATTTTAGCCATATAGTACAGGATAATTGTACTATAACCAAAGGAACAGGAACATAGACTTTGTTACCTGTTAATGAGATACTTTGTCC
Source organism: Lophiomys imhausi (assembly GCA_907164525.1). Taxonomy (NCBI): domain Eukaryota; kingdom Metazoa; phylum Chordata; class Mammalia; order Rodentia; family Muridae; genus Lophiomys; species Lophiomys imhausi. Next base: position 4,247,215 of record CAJQZJ010031983.1, on the reverse strand, counting down.
TTGTGGTGCTGCCATGAAGGCCCCCAGTATATGAGGAAGCTCTTAGCCCTCATATAACTGCTGACCTGGGGAAGGGTACTGATATGTAGGGACACTCCACTCTGGAGGAGTAGGACAGAAGGAAGAGGGGGTAGAGGTTGGGAGGGAGGGACTGGGAGGGGTGGAAAGAGGGCATTGTGATGGAGATATAACCTGAAGTAATAAATAAACATAAAAATAAATAATTCCTTCTTAACTTTCAGGATTACTCATTGCTACTTAATGTTTTTCTTTGTGTCTCTGAATTTGTTTGTTATAATTGCTTCAGAATTTTGTTTGCTAACTGCCACCTGTGTATTATTTTAGGAGCTTCCCCCATTTTAACTTTTAGATTCTGGTAAGTTTTTCTGGTTGTTCAACCTGTCTAGTGATTTTGTTACTATTATCACCATCATCATTACTACTATAGTTGAGATGCAGTAGGTTATAGAGTGTTGGTGCTGTTCTGATATTCTAAAGCATCTTGGCTTTTGTTCCTGTAGGCAGTGAGATTGTCTGGACTCTAACTCCACACTCCATCTCCCTTGAAGATGGGCAACAGTTGTCATTGGTGTAAGTCTCATGATTGTTTGCTACTGACATTACTGGGGCCTCCGTAAAGACACAGTTTAGAGGCTGGCTCCTCCCCTCTGCAGCCCTTGTCTTCCAGAAGTCCCTCCCTTTTTTCGCAGATTCTTTGTTATCATCTTCTCTGTCTTCGGACACTTTCTGCTAGTAAAACCCTGGCTTTCTGCCTATACATGACGGATGAATGGAAGGGAAGCACAATCAGGCCAGAGTCTGAAAACTCAGTGTCACTGGTTGATGCTGCCTTCTTTCAAGGATAGACTTTGATCCATTTCCTGAGGTTTGGCTTTTATGGAAAATATCCAGTCTGTTTCCTAATGGTTTTCTGTGAAAGGGCCTGCTGGCCCTGCAGCCCCACCATCTCTGCACTGTTGGTTAAGGACTTAAGGTAGTTCTATAATGTGAGTGGATCTGCTGGTAAATGATTGGTTTCAGGGATGTGGGTAGGTCCATGTTCCCAAAGAACCAACAAAGGTCAAGGAGATTATAAGAGAGAAGTCCTGGGTGTGAAATGACTTTTAAAATAGTAATAACCAAGCCACTGAGAGTACTTACTCATGAAATCACTTTAATACTAACCCTGAAAACCAGAGTTGCACACTTTAAATCGTGCAGGCCCATGAAGCTGGAGAACAGACTGAGCTTTGTCCTAAGCTGTTAATGCCCAACACCACGGGACTTGTTGCCAGAGTTTGTGATCTGGCTCAAGGGAGACTTACTGAGAGAGACCTCTAAGGAGCACATTCTGGACAGCTGATTTCAAGAGGAAATAGGAAGTCGGGAGTTAACGGAAGCAGGGGATATTGTAGGAACTGTCGTCTCAGCACTCTGGAAGTGCTGAACGCTGTTCAGTTAAGAAGCCATAGACTGTTCTGGGATTTTCAGCTCTCACGATAGAGATGGGATACGTGCTCAAGATCGAGGAGAGAGCTCTGTGGCCTCCAGAGGCAAATAATCCGGGAAAGCAGCTCCCCTGAGGAGTGCAGAGCAGATGAGATTTCTGGGTAATTTGTCAGGCAGGCTGTTGGTCCTCTGCATGGAATGACAGAGACAGCCAGGTGATGTGGGACTCAAGAGTGTGAGCTGGAAAGCTCAAGCCAGCCTTCAGACTGGCCTGGCTCATACATGCTGTACTAGTTACTTTTCTGTTTCTGTGATTTAAAAAAAATGCCAGGACCAAAAGCAACTTAAAGAAGAGACAGTCTCTTCCTGATAGGGAAGGCACGGCATAGCAGCGGTAACAGGAAGCTGGATGATCACATATATGTTTTTATCCCATACAGGAAACAGAAAGAGTGAAAGCAGGAAGTAGAGTGAGGCTATAAATCCTCAAAGCTGAGCCCCAGTGATGCCCTTCCTCCAGCAAGGATCTGCCTCCTAGAGATTCTGACACCTCTCCAAATAGCATCACCAGCTGGACACCAAGTGTTCAAGTACAAGAGCCTATGTGTGACATTTTCCATTCAAACCACAACATAGGACTCTCTCCACAGGACTCACTGGGTCTCTGAGAATAGACAATTGGCATTTATATAAGAATCATGGTTGATAGGGAGATCATTGATGGTGAGAGACTGGTGATAGATTGATAGCTCATCATCTATTTTTTCATCAGTCTATAATCTGATAGGTTGATGATAGATTGCATATAGATTAATATGTAGGTAATACACAATAGATTGACTGATTGATGAGAGGTAGTTGAGAGGGTGTGTACACAGATATTACTGCGCATGTAAATATAGGTCTTTAAGTCATTTTAGGAAGTTGTACATGATTCCTAATTTATATTTTGGGTAAGAGTTTCTCAATTTGTGTGTGCATTTTATAAAGAATGGCCTCATTTTGGTATTGAATTAGATTTCAAAGGAAAATTATTTTAATGTCTTGACCCTTACTAGCTTGGGTGAGCCAGGCTGACAGCAAGGCAGCCATTGACCAACTGAACACACAACACAGTGAGCAGCAAACTACAATTAAATTATTACAAAAAGTAGAATGAAGGAAACATTTTTCTTTTACAGATTTATTTTAAATTGTAGAATTTCACAGTGTGAGGGTTTTGTTACTGCTATTTTGATATTTTGAGACAAGATCTTTGTGGGTAGCCCAGGCTATCCTGGAGCTCATGATCCTCCAGCTTGAGTGACTAAGTGCTGGGACTCCAAGTGTGCACGTCCTCATGGCTATTTTGAGTTTTAATATTATTTTCATCCGTGCTCTATTGCTGTGAAGAGATCCCATGACCATGGTAGCTCTTATAAAAGGAAGCATTTAGTTGAGGCTTGCTTATAGTTTCAGAGAGTTAGTCTACTGTCATTGTGGTGGGAAGCATGGCAGAACACAGACAAACATGGTAGCTGAGAGTTCTATGTCCAGATCTGAAAATGGCAGGAAGAGAGAAGTAGCTGAGAGTTCTACTTCCAGATCCACAGGCAGAAGAAAGAGTGAAGTTGCTGGGCTTGGCATGGGCTTCTGAAATCTCAAAGCACACCCCCAATGACACACTTCCTCCAACAAGGCCATACCTCATAATCCTTTCAAATTGTGCTACTTCTTGAGCATTCAAAGTTTTTCCTCTAGCAGTGGTTCAGCTTCGATTTCCTCTTGTACAGAGTATCCACAGTCTCCCTCAGGGCTTCAGTCTTCCCCTCCCCCCCCACCCCTTGATACTGTATTTGTCAGGTTCAGGAAGATACTGATTTGATACTGTATTCATCAGGTTCAGGAAGATA
>CAJQZJ010031983.1:4200858-4230675 GCA_907164525.1 Lophiomys imhausi | reverse complement strand
TGTGTGTGTGTGTGTGTGTGTGTGTGTGTGTGTGTGTGTGTGTGTGTGTGTGCACGCGCATGTGGTGTGTGTGTGCTGAGCATATTCAGGCAGTAACACAGAATTGCAGGAACTAATAAAAGTAATGCCTGATTTTCACCAATGGGACATTCTGAGCAAACATGTGTATGTGACACAATCAGGGTAAGGTGGCAGCTGTCAGGTTTTCTGCTTGGGATACCTGTTTGTCCCTGGGCAGTCTCATATGCTACTGGCAAAGCCAGTCTTCGAGATCTGGAGATACCCTCACCTTCTGATCTGCAATTGCTCTGATAATATGTTGTCTTCATTATCCAGCTGAAAAACCCAGAGGTGTTATTACTGAGTACTTAGCACTGAGGCAGAAAATGGATTGCTTCTCCAACAAGATCCATAACTACAGATTCTCACAGGAGATGAGAGATGGTGCTGAGCCCGATAGAACTTTCTGTAGAGAAGTTGTTGTCAACTCTTGCTGTCAGCAGGCACTGAGGCATGGATGGTAGAAGTTTGGGGGAGTCCTTTCTCACTGGCTTGAAGAGGCCTGGTCACACACACAGCTTTCCTCCATGGTCTCTGTTTTAGTTCCTGTCTCCAGGTTCCTTCTTGAGTTCCTTCTAGTCTTGATTTCCCTTGATGGAGTGTAATTTGTGAGATGGCATGGACCCTTTCCTTCCAAAGTACCTTTTAATCAATGACTTTCTTTCTTTCTTTCTTTCTTTCTTTCTTTCTTTCTTTCTTTCTTTCTTTCTTTCTTCCTTTATTGATTCATTTATTCATGCAGTGTTTTCAAGACACGGTTTCTCTGTGTAACAGCTCTGACTGTCCTGGAGTTTGCTCTGTAAACCAGGCTGCCCTTGAATTTACCAAGATCCACCTGCCTCTGCCTCTGCCTCCCCAGTGCTGGGATTAAAGGCATATGGCACCAGTGACTGGCTATTATTTGTTTGTTTGTTTAATCACAGCAACAGACAACAAACCAGGACACAGCTACAACATCTTTTATTGTGCAAAGCAGTGCTCAGAGGTGAGCAAAGATGTGTGGCACAGTGGCAAGAGGAAAGCATCATGGCATGGAGAGGAATAATGTTGAAGCTGGCTCCTTGGCACTTTAATAGAATGTATCTCTCTGGAAAGCTCATGTATTAAAGGCTTGGTCCCAGTTGGTGGCACTATTGAGAGGTAACTGGATCATGACAGTGCTGATGTCCTTAGTGGGTTAATCTATTGGGCCATTTACAGCTGAATGAACCACAGCAGGAAGGGCCTACTTGGAGGAAGTGGAACATGGGAGCATGTTATTGAAGTATTTAATTTATCCCTAGTCCCTTGACATCTCTCTCTCTGCTTCCAGGCCACCATGAGGTGAGTAGCTTTTCTGTGTCAGAACCATGGTCTCTCTCGCCATGGGCAGGCCCAGAAGCAAGAGGGCATGAACTGACAACATGAATCAAGGGGCTAAAGGAAAGGCTACACTCAAGTTGTCTTAGGAAGCACCCTGTCACAGTAATGAAAATCCACCAACATGGACCTGAAGGAGGTGCCTTCATACACACTTATGACTTTCTTTCCTGGTTACTGTGTGATCTGTGTTCCTGATAGAAGTAACTTAAGAGAGGAAGAGTTGTTTTGGGCTCAGAGTTCAAGGGTAGAGTCCATCATGGCCTGGGAAGACACAGCATCAGCGACCTGAGGCAGCTAGTTACATTGCGTCCACTCAGGAGGTAGAAAAAAAATGAACGATAGTGCTTTTTATATGCTTGAGGACTCAAGCCCCAAGAATGATGCTGCCCCTTTCAGGGTGGGTCTTCCCACTTCAGCTAGCTTAACCAGAATAATCCCTCACAGGTATGGCCAGAGGCTACCCAGATCTAGAAAATGCTCTCAGGTGTGCCTATAGCTTGCATTCTGAGGAGTTCTAGAACCTGAACAGTTGACAGCACTGGCTGTCACTGGACTCCTCTCAGAGGTGACTGGATCCACAATGTCTCTTTCATATTCACGAGGAGATTTAAGATTTAAGAAGCTTATGGAAAGGACTGCTTCCTGAGGCCGAGAAGAAAGATCCTAGCCTGGGATTCTGAAGAAAGGTGGTAGTCTCTTGTCACATGTTCACCATGGGGAGGCTCTCCTCTTTCCTCTCAGCCCTGCCTGATTAGCAGCCATGGTGGCCCTTGTTTGTCTTCTATGTTTGTGCCCTGTATGGGGAAGTGACAGTTGCCTTACAGTAGCCATTGTCTTTCTAGCCAGAATTAGGATTCACAACACTCACAATGAAGACTTAAGGCTGTCAAAAGGGAAGTTGGTGTAGAGAGGAGGGGAAAGGTGAGGAGGGAGAAGTGGAGGGGATAAGGAAAGGGGAAGGGGGGGGGGAGATTATGAATTGGTCAGTGACAACCTGCACAGTTTTCTTTCTATCTTTGAGAACTAATGTTCTAAATCAGTGGTTCTCAACCTGAAGGTCGAAATCCCACTTGGGGGTCAACCAACCCTTTCACGGGGGTCACCTAAGACCACTGGAAAACACAGATTATGATTCATAACAGTAGCAGAATTACAGTTATGAAGAATAATAATTTTATGGTTCCACAACATGAGGAACTGTATTAAATGGTTGCAGGGTTAGGAAGGTTGAGAGCCACTGCTCTAAATGATTCCAGCTAATTCTGTGGAAGAAGTCTGAACCAATAACGTGCATGATTGCAAAAGATCCACACAGATAGGCCATGTCTAACAACTCTGAGCTAATGTGGCTTGACACTCATGAATAAATGAATGAGGAAAAGACAGATTGAAAGATAGTTTCTGGCTTTTCTGAGCAAACCATCTTTCTGACTCACCAATGCTGGAAATGGTTCTCAATGTTTAATAAATCCTTTCATGGCATATATCCCAAGATGCCTTTTAAAAATAAGATTGCAACTTGGTGACACATAAGTGGGTTAAACTGTTTTTTTTTTTAAACAAGTTTGAATTTAAATAACAAAAATTGACATTTTTATCCTGCAAAAAGAAAAGTAGATTGTAGATCTCCTAAGTAAATACACATAAAATTGCAAAATGTCTTTAGGTTTGATAGTTTGCCCATGAACATCATGGGGACTGGCCAGGAGTAGACTCTGAAGGCTTTTATTAAGCTTTAAAAGAAATCTGTTGTTGAAATTCAAGGTATTTGTAGTCCTAAATAGTTTAGTTGGGATTTATGAACAGTATTCAGAAAAACACATTTTCTCTCATAAAACGAAGTCCTGACACTTAGGTGGCAAGGAATAACATATTGAGATGTTTTCCATGGCAGCTTCTTAGTAATAGATTCATAAATATTTCCTTTTTAAAATTTAAAAGTCAAAATAAATTAGTAAAAAAAAAAAGTGCCAAATTAAAGGTACCTTTTCAAACAGAGAAATTGAGCTTCTCATCTTGCTTGACCCACAGACTTTGAACACTGAGCTCTCTGCCTTGTTGTCAAAGGTACAGGAAAGTCTTCTGTGAGTCTCTCTACTTCCCTTTCCCACGTGTTCATGCATGTGCATGTGGGCAGATGCATTTTAAAGGCTGAAACTTTGAAGTTTAAATTGATACTGACCATTTATCATTTACCTGTCACTTCTAAATAACCACATCCAATGAGTCCATCGTGTTTCATGCACTTGGAAACTTACTTTAAAGCTGAGTATGACACGTGTATTGCATGAAAAGAGTTAGGGAATTGGAGTTCTGGGTGGCTTCGGGGAGGGAATAAGAAATGAGGCAAGAGACAGAAAGATGGGCATGGGTCCCCTGGGCAGTCCATTGGCTGCCAGTTGCCTGGATACCTTTGTATGGTGACTTAATTCTGCCCAGAGGCTGTGAGTTCTCTTTTCTTTTTGTGTCTGTGGTGATGGGTGTTGTTGCTGGGATAGTCAGGGGCAGGAGAAGTGAATGAGACAGAAGAAAAGTTGACCACACAAATACAATGCTGGGATGCTGGAACTGGTCCCTCTGAGGGCGGGGGAGTGGGAAGTTCCTTCACAGAGCCCATCTTGTTCCCATGGAAACCAGCCCTCAGCGCTGAATGACTAGCTTGACTCTGCACAGCCCCCTTCCTCTTCTTTTTAAAATCCCTGTTGGAGATTCATTGTCTTCTCGCTATTCTTGTTTTAATAAAAAGAAGGACTAGGGAAAAGAAAACACCCCCCCCCCCTCCTCAGCCTCATGGATTCTGGGCAACCTGAAGTCTAGCTGGATCACCCTGGATCAGAAATCCAGTAGTTTTTTGTTTTGTTTTGTTTTGTTTTTCAAGTCATGGATGGATGGACAGTCTACACAGAGAGGTGCCCAGAGAGATTGGCAGCCTAATTTGAATACCAATGCTGGTCTGGGCTGCCTTCCAGAGACAAGGAGGAGCCACCAGGGCTGGCAGGGTGTTGGTGGCCAGGCTCAACATGGGCTGGAGGGCAGTTTCTCCCACCCATGGCTGTGAGCTTCCTCCCCCTCACTCCCATGCCCTCCGCTGCTGGGTTATTGGCAAGCTGGCTTTCTATTCTTCAAGGATTAATGTCTCAGTGCAAGGAGTAAAATTGGCAATTAGAAAGCAAAGTCTCAGAGCCTGGGATTTTTATCTCCTTATCATTTCCCAGTTAGATTTCATTAGGATGCTGCTGGAGAGAGAGGTTTGGGGCTTTTGTTGTGTGGTCAAAGAGTTTAAAGATACTCAGAGGATGTTTTATATTTACCCGGAAAAGACAAGCAACCTTTTGTGTTAACAGAGCCTGGCTCACATGTATACCTGGGGAATAGGGGGAGTTTCTGAACTGAGTTTCTACAAGTCTCAAGCAGGATTACCCATCAAAAATAAAACCCATTCCTGTCAGAACTCTTAGGTTATTTGGTAATTTTTAAAAATCAGAAATGATTCTTACTCCCCACCCAATAACATGTTTTAAGTAAAAAGGATTGAAGATTTGCCTCTTTGCAGTGTGAAATACCCTGTTTAAATAATTTCTTATCTTCTGTAAGTTTAATTAAATGCCCTAGCTGAGTAAAGCTGCAATTTGTCTGGTATGAAAGCCCCTGGGACTTCTTCCTTTAGCTCCTAGCTAGCAGGCTGCATTACTGCAGGAAGAGCCCTGCAGGATACCTTTCTTGAGGCCCACACACTCCTTTTGGTGCTCCACATACCACCTGCCGCTTGCATTTGTGACTTGGGTGGCATGATGCCAGTGACATCAGACAGACAGGATATTATCTCAGGCAGATAGAAATTGTCATCATGAGTATATGTCTCTTACATGTTCATGGACATGGTGTGTCCTGCCAGGAAGATCAATAGTAGACCAGGAAACACAGATGAGGGGAAGCCATTCTTGTGGGACAAGATGTCTCATGTTACTTGTCACGAGCATGTCAGGTTTACTTCTTTGTTAAGTGTGAAAAATATGGACTCAGATTTCTGGGCCATTATTCCATCATGGCTGGCAAAAGTCCCAGCCTTTGATACTGAGCCAAAATCTCTTTCCTATATGATGTCTCTGGGGTTCATAGAAGTATGTGGGGATTCCTGCCATTATGCATTAAACCCAGAACATTGTTACCTACACAAACTCAGCACTCAGCCAATGAATATTTACTACAGCACTAACACAATAGCATAGACACAGCTTAATTCCGAGTAAATCACAAATGGTGACTTTACCTAGTGTTTAGAAATGCACTGGGGGAGATGGGGAAGCCTAGAAGAAATTGTTCATTATAGGAGGCAATCTTTTCAGTGGCCATCACTGATTTTTGTCTTGGGAATCTTGTCTTCGAATCTTTTTAGACGATCAGTTAATTGTTTAATAGAGAAGGAAAGGCTTGATCTTCAAATTTAAGTCTTCGGACAGATAGCTGCACAGGGCCCTGCAGCGACTCACATCTGAGCTGCAATGCTGCAGAGTTCCCATCTCTGTCGCTGAAGCTAAGCAGACCCAGACCCTGCAGTCCCATGAAAGGGCTGTGAGCATGGTTTGTCTGGCTAATCTTCAAGAGCTCAAGAGAGTCAGACCAGTTTCTTCAGGCTGCAACCAGAGGGGCCACAATGTGTAGGAAGATATGCAAAGACAAGAGGAAGCAGTGGTTTGCTTCTGGGCAGCCTTGGGAATGCTAGGCTGGTGGAGGTGCCATTTTGATTCATCCCCTTGTGAACAGTGAATGAGAATTTTTGCATATTTTTATTTTCTTCAATTCAAGTTGTCAACATGTCTGACACACAGGGATTGATAAAGTGTGGGAAGTGAAGAAAAGAGCAAAGACCTTTAGAGATTTTGCTCTCAGGGCTCTGGTAGAAAAGATAAGAATGGGATCCACACTTATTTTCACTTTTTTTTTCTTATTTTGTCTTTAAATCTTGTGGTTGGAGGCTGGCTTGCATTGCTAGTGGGTGAGGATGGTTAAAGAGAAAAAGTCCTTTCTGGTCATGGTACATGCTGGTTAGATTGGAGTTGTGTCCCCGTAGAGCCCACACCATGCTGGATGTGCTGCTGGATCTCCCAACTTTTTGAGGTCTTGGGATTGTGTAAAATCTTGGATCCAAGATCCAAGGAGCTCATTCATTCCAGAGCGAGACTCTGAGCCACTGCTTGGTGACAGGAGCTGTCCCAGGGGGTTTGTTAATGAATATAATTTTACAGCAACAAAAGAGGCCATGAGAACTGAGGTTTCTAGAGGTAGAAAACAGCACTTTATTTTATTCCTTCCAAATCAAATCTCCTAAAGTCACCAGTGATTTGTTCAACAGACACACAGTCATGAGGGCCCTCATACACTGAATGTCCAGCACTCTCCTGGCTGCTCTGGTGTTACTCACCCATCAGGACATTAGTGTTAGGGTAGGTTCAAGGGTACAGCACCCCCACTCAGGATTCTTTCCAGCCATGATGTCACACACACTGTTTTTTGTACATTACATGTGGGTCTTCTAAGATGTGTCAAACTAAGAGTGACCACCATGGTCTCAGAAAACAGGACTCCATAAAAGTTGGCAGGTTGAGAAATATAAGTTTGGGAGTCTGACTGTCTGTCCTCTCTTCATTGTTAACACTCCCACCCTTTCACACTGCAAGCCACCAGTGCACCAGAGCACTAAGACCCTGAGATGACAGGCAAGTAGCAGCTGGCCTCTCTCCATGATATGTCTATGTGGTCCACTGTCTACAAGTTCCATGAATGAGACAACACACAGGCGTGGGCACTGTAGGTACCAATTCGTGTGAACTCAACATTCCCAGCCTGGTTGTGACACTCCCTGTAACAAACAGGCTGTTAAGGATGAATAGATTTAGTAGAATCCTCTGAGCTACCCACCTCCTACCCAATGTGGGGGCAATGAGGGCAACTTTGCCACCTGCCCCCTCGGGATTTATCATGCATGGGGCACCTATTGCTGAGGGCTTCTGCTCAAGTGAGGCTTGTGGGTGTGTTGATGAAAGGCTGTAAGCTCTCAGAAGTCTGTGTACACTCAGTTACTGGTCCAGGTGTTCATCAATCTGTGGACGAAACACAGACAAATCTTCTAAGAAGCTATATCAGAAGACCTCAGGGTCACAGGATGTTGCTGCCCTGTGAAGGCAATGGGTGGCCAGTGTCAATGCCACAACCACTGCAATTGTGCCATGGGGACAGAGAAAAGTGAGCTCTTGAGTGTGTTATCAATGACTTTGAAAAAAAAAAAGAAGTATAGTATATTTTAAAAAGTAGAAAAAAACAGGTGTTGAGAGGTCTTAGAAGAGAGGGAAACAGGATTCCACCGTGACCTCTGTGGTCCTGGAAGCTGTCCTGCAAAGTCCTTTGTATACACAAAGAATTTACCAACAGTTATATTTTATAGTTCTGTGATTTGTTAAAAACTCCATTGTAACCTAAGATCTTTGGTTTTTGTTTTCCTAATGTTACAAAATTTAAAATACTTTCCAGGCACTTAAATGTATTATGGACTCTCAAACTGCCTCTGTGATTCCCAGAGATGACACAGAGGGAATGGGACAAGAAGATGAAAGATAAAATTATGAAAGAAGACAAGGGAAAAACTTCTGCAAGGAAAAAAAAAAGAAGAAGAAAACTGTTGGGAGTTGAGTAGAGATTGCAAACCAAGTGATGAAATAAATTCACAAACAAAAGCCAAGAGTAAGAGTAAGAGAATGGGAAAATGGGATAAGTTCAACAATGGTTATCAAGAGCAAAACGTCAACCAAATTTGGACACTCTTCTTTGAGTTCTTCTGTCCACAGGGGGGAGGAGGGTATTTTGTTCCTCTGTGGATTGTTCAGTAGTGTCAGGCTAGGGAGTCAGAGCAGGTAGGGAGACCAGCCCTAGGGCAAGTAGAGGGCTGAGAGCCTTAGGGGAGGTTGTCAGATGGAGAGAGCTGTCAGGTTGGACAGCCTGCAGAACTGGACTGTGTGTGTGACAGGAATGATCTGGTCCTGCCACAGATGGGGAGTCCCAGTCCCAGTCAGAAAGTGGGACCATGTTCAGAAGGTGAGTTACTTGAGGTGTGTTATTCACACCTGTGTGGGGTTTGCCTTTCCTAGATTGCTCAGAGTTATTCTTTGCTTTGTATTGTTGTCTGTTTATAGGGAAAGCTTTTCTTAGAGATGGCAGGTTTTCATGAACTTATGTGTATGTGTGTGTTCATGAATGTATTCAGTTGTATCCATGTGAGTTTGTAGAGGGCAGAGGAAAACCTTGGGGTCATTCCCCGCATGCTATCTTTCTTAATTTTGAGACAGGGTCTCTCATTTGCCTGAAGTTTGTCAAAGAGTTTGTCTGTCCATAGAGCCCAGGAATCCACCTCTCTCCACCTCACCTCCCCAAGCATTGGATTAAGTATTCACCACTGTACCTAGCTTCTATGTGGGTGTGGGGGACCAAACACAGTTCTTCATGCTTGGAAGGCAGACACTTTACCAACTGAGCAATCTCCCCAGCCCCGTGCTTAGTGATTTTAACACTCACCATCCCTGTGAGAAAGACATCTCTATTCTCAAAAGTAATCAGGATCCAGCCAGGTGCATGCATACAAGTGGCCTGAAGTCATCTTTTCCCTCCTTCCCTCCTTTCTTTCTTTCATTTTTTTCTCTTTTCTTCTTTCCTCCTTCCTCACTCCCTTCTTTCTCTGTCTGTCTCTCTCCTTTTCTTTCTGTTGTTTTTGTGGTTGGTTGTTTGTTTTAATATCTTGAAATTAGGTCTTGCTATGTAGCTCGGTCTGCCCTGGAATTCACAGCAATCCTTCAATTAGTCCCTCCTCAGTTTCCCTAGTACCAAAATTCTAGACATGTCACCAGGCCTAGTTAGTTAGACAATATCTGAGAAAGACATTAACACAGGCGATAAATGTATATGTGAGTATGTTTACACATGTGTAAGTATGTTTGATTAATACTGCCTCTCTATGTTGTATTAAGCTATTAAGCTTAAAAGGGAACTGATTTCATACTGATTAGGGTGTTCTGACATTGTTCTCATCATCCCCCAATTTGCTTATTTATGCATTCCAAAAGCTGCCTGACATTTTTACTTTTCTTAACAAAGTCACCAATGGCCACCAACTCATCATCTATCTGGCCCAGCTGATGACTGAAATACAGAGCCATGGTGAAGCCACTCTTCTGATGTCCAGCATAAGATTTGGCACACCAAATGTTTATAAAGTCTTTTGAACACAGCTTAGGATTTTCATGTGTCCATTGATGACATGAAAATTGCTTTTCTGAGCATGCAGAAAACTCAAATGTAATTTAGAAAGCCTCTCTCTGATGCATGGAAATACCCTGAGGACTGTCCTGTTCAGTGAAGAACATAGCAGGTTCTATTTATTTTCTTTACCCTGAGAAATGTAATTTTTAAGGGACCTAGATCCCAGGAAAGATCCATCTGTGTTCTGGCTAAGCAGTTTTACAGAGGTCAGCTCTTGGTGACTTTAAAGCCACAGTTACAGACTTCACCCTGTTTCATGGCCCAAAGTCATACATGACTAACTGTCATGAACTTGCTTCATATCCATGAGAGATGATTGCTGCTGTCACTCCCAGGACCCTGTAGGAAAACAGCTGGTTCAGACCCTGCCCTTCACTGGCAACCAGGATGGAGGCTCCTCTGCCTTTTCTGCCCACCTTCACGGAGTTGACTTTTCAGAGATCACAGACAAGATAAGTTAATGAACTAAGATTAGCATGAAGATTGTGTAAGCCTTGGCTCCTAGCTGTGGTTTTACTGTTAATTTACCAAGAAAGGCTGATATGCTGGCTAGCTTGGGCCAACTTGAAACATGCAGTAGTCATTTGAAAAGAGGGACCAGGAGTTGCCTCCACTATGGTGGCCTGTAGGCATGTCTATAGGGCATTGTCTCAATTGATGTGTGAAGGCTCACCCTACTGTGAGTGGTGTCCCCACACCCTAGAGGTGGGCCTGGATTATAGAAGAAAGCAAACTGAGCAACCCTTGGGGAGAAAGGCAGTAAGCAGCGTTCCTTATGGTTTTTGCCTCTGCTCCTGCTTGAATTCTTGCCATGAGTTCTGTTGGTTATGGACTGTGAGCCAAGTAACCCCCTTCCTCTGCAAGAAGGCTTAGATTCATGTCTGATCACAGTAGCAGGGCAGCCTTGGACAACATCTGCTAAAACAGTGATGCTTTGCTGTGTTCTTTGTCCCATATAAAGAAATGAGCATAATAATAATGATAAGTTGTCAATTTTGTACAACTTTCTTCAGTGCACTATTGTTGATATATTACCCAATATGCAAAAAGGAAGCTGCACCCTAAGGGGTTTCAGAAGGATCTGCAATGCATCTGAGTCTACCTTTCCATGGATGGGGCTGCAAAACCCCCAAAGAACACAAGGGTGAGGCCTGCTCTTTTCATTGCAAAGTGGATCAGCACTGACCTTAATTATACTTGCAAACCTGTGAGCATCATCCTGTTCCACTAACAAGTGCCAGTAAGTACTTTCTGTTTGAGAGCTGTGGAGTACAGAAAAAAGTAAGCAATTGTCCCTAGCTATCGAAGAGCACAGTCTACCTGCAAACAGACACGCAGTGACCATGATATTACCATGATGTACTCTAGACTTTGGTACATAAGGGGAACTCATCTATGCACAACCTCTTCGTGGGATTAAAAGGCTTCAAGAGGGACAGAAGAGTGAGGTTAATTATATCTAATACTAAGGGGAAAAGGGGTGACATTTGGCAGTAAGAAAGGTAGAAACTTAGGACAGAGTGTAAGGAGTGCTAGTGGCCCAGAACTTTATGAGGTGACACTGGATTTGTGGCATGGCATAAACAGAGGTTCTAGGAACTCCAGAGTAAGCGGAACTCATAAGGTTGAAGAGCCTGGGTCCGTAGCTGAGGGCAGGCTGGTGGAACTTCATTGTGGTTATATTTCCTTCTGTAGATGAAAATAGCATAGTCAGAATATAGATCAGGCATGTATGATGTGTGGTTGATGGAGGTGAAGGCCTGGAAGAGAGCAATGATATCAGGTTGGCTAGTTTGGACTCATTATCATGCCAACAGCTGAAGATTCATATAGGGACTGTTTTGACTTTATGAGATCAAGTCCCAAGCTGAGCCACGCACTACCAAGCTGCATGCTCTGTGCTGGAGAGATGGCTCAGTGGCTAAGAGCACTGGCTGCTCTTCCAGAGGAGCTGAGTTCAAATCTCAGCACCCACATGGCAGCTTATAACCATCTATAACTACAGTTCTAGGGGACCCAACACTCTCTTTTGTTTGGCCTTACGGACACTGTCCATACATGGTACAAAGACATGCCCACAGTAAAAACACTTACACACAGAAAGTAAAAATAAATAGACCTTACAAAC
Organism: Lophiomys imhausi; assembly: GCA_907164525.1. Taxonomy (NCBI): domain Eukaryota; kingdom Metazoa; phylum Chordata; class Mammalia; order Rodentia; family Muridae; genus Lophiomys; species Lophiomys imhausi. Next base: position 4,218,818 of record CAJQZJ010031983.1, on the reverse strand, counting down.
AAAAACACAAACAAACAACCTATGTATTCCTTTGCTGCAGCATAGAGCAGTCTCTGTGACACCCCAGCCCTAGACTTAGGGAACAATTGTTGGGCATTGTTCTGAAGCCAGGCAGTGACTCCAATCCTTTTTGGCTCTGCTGTGAGTCCAATCTACTCTGAACAGGGGTTCAACCTAGATTAAGTAGCCTCCAGGCTAAAACTGACCACAGCCTCAGAACAGTGAGACCTCGATTTCCAGTACCACCCTGCAAACAGCCAAGGATGTTTTTTATGTATTGGAATGTCCTAGATCTGTGGTGTCTCTACAGAGCCAAAGGACAACAGCAGAACACCCATAGCCACTAGTTGATATTCTGAATCTCCACTCCCGCATCCCGCCCCCAGAACTGTGTTGAGCAAATTGCATTTACATAAAACCACCAGGCACTCAGGAACGTTCCACAGAAGGGAATCAGCAGCCACCAGCTCTACCCTTCATCCTCAACACATAACCAGAAATGTCCCTTTGTTGAGAGTTGTTTGTATATGGAGCTTTTAAAAGACAAGATGTTTGCATCTTTTGTGTGTGCAGTGAGAGGCAGGAGAAGAGTCAGGCGGTCGGGCTCATTCCTTCTGGCAGAGTCCACATTTAGATGCTCAAAGTCTGAAGAGACTGTACCCAATGCAAGCCCATTTAACTATGTCTCCTTCCCAAGGGAATGGCCTGTCCACTGCTGGTCACTAAGAAGTGAAGCAACACGCCAATCACTTGTCTACCAGAGCTTGTAATTTTTTCCCTTAAGATTGTCTCAGACTACTGGAAAGTTCTATCGCGAAGTGGGTATAATTTGATTCCTTTTGTCCATGTTTCATTTATGACAGACAGGTCCTTGCCTGGAACGGTATGGTTTTACTGTTGATTTAAACTGTAACTAAAATATAAGAAAAGTGCAGAGAGAAGGTTTTCCACCTACATCCATTTAACTATCTAATTTTGGCTTTCTTCTTTCCAAAATTCATTTTTAGGTGTTTTGGGTTTTGGTTTGTCCCTTCTGACAATATTTTTGATATTTTATTAATTTTACTAAGCCTATGGTACTTATCCAGTTAATTGATCCCCCATCCCAGAGTTCACTCTAGTCTTTATTTAGTGATTACCTTCTCTTTTCTTGAGACACATAGAAGATTGTAACACCTTCCAAGCTTTTGTCATATATTTTGTTCTAAAATCATTCTAAAATTGTTGAGATTCACAAAATTTGATCCTATGTTTACAGTGTAGTCACACTGAAAAGGGAATGTGTAGTTTGGACATGCTCAGGATGTTTGCACCCTCTGACTCTTTCCTCCCCGCACACAGTGTATTTAAGAGTATAGAATAGCCCCAGAGGTACAAAGATAAAAATAATTGAATTATTTTCCTTCACCCTTTTGTCTGAAATGATGAAACAGACCCAATAATGTGCACAATAAATAACTAATTTGGAATTTACAGTTTTCAGGTTAAATTAAGATAGATAATTGTGTACTTTTTGTGTCAATGGTGACTATAATCATGATTATAAACTAAAGAATTTAAAAAGCATACTATCAAGGGTTTACTGCCCTAACCAATTACTTAGTGTTGTACCCCAAAGCCATTATAAATGCCTTTTTCAGTAGTATGTCTTTTTTTACTCTCATATGCAATATTCAGTAGGACACAGATTTAATCATGTAAAATCCATAAGAAATTTAAATGCTTTGAAGTTCCTATGGCCACATGAGAGATTTATGACTTGGGGCCTTGAGCAGAAATTCCATTTTTTTAGTGGAATTTTTTTTTTTTTCCCAGCACTAAGAGAGATGATGATGGCGCCTACAGCGTGGGGTTTCTGAGTATCACTTTTGGAAACGGAATGGGTCTGGGGCATAAGGAAGGCCCTGGGGCCCCCTACTGTCCCTTCTGCTCTTCCTGTCTTTATTCATATAGTTCTCTCGCTGTGTGTCCCAGGTACTCACTGTGAAGGTTCTGAGCCAGACATGGTAAAGCCATGAGAACAAATGAGGGGGAAGACAATACACCATGGGCTGTGAGAAAGGGGCACTGAAGGGGTTTGAAATCTCACTGAGCACACACAGTCTCAGTTATGTTAAGCAGCTAAGCTTCATGGGTACAACTCTACACCCCTACAGAGTGGTCACAGGAGACTAGAAATAATGGAAGGAGTCTGTATAGGGTCACCATAGAAAGGTTATTTTTAAGAATCTTAACATTTAAATGCACAATTACTTTGCTTGTGGAGGAGGTTAACAAGTCCCCAAATGTCTTTAGCTACATGCTTAAACAAACCCCAATTCCAGCCCTGAGTTCTAGTGTGGCTGAATGTAAGATCCTTGGTCAGGTTATTCTATGTTTCAACAAAGTGCCCCCCCCCCCCAAACCTGAAGTGTGTAAACCTGTCTAGTTACTTAGGTCTGCTTCTCTTAGGCCTCCCCAAGCTGTGCATGGGTGTTATCCCAAGAACCATTTGCCTATCTGACACTGTAGGTCGGCATCAGGGGACCTCGTGCTGGGTGACTCCCCAGCCCTAGAGCCAGGAATGCTGGATCCTACATGTAGTAGCCCAAAACCTGTCCTTAGGTTTTGTCAACCTCTCTCTCTCTTGGGCTGATATTTAGGGCAATTTCTACTTGAAGCATCTATGTTGGACTGAGTCTATGGAACAGTTGTTTGCTTTGAGTTCTCACTGCGCTGTAAACTTCAAAGAGTCATGCTTGGTCAGGCCCCCAAGCTGGGTTTGGCCAGCTAGGGGCTGGCAAGTGGCAAGCATGCTCTCCAAATGAGCTGTGTGGCTGTCTTGTCTCTTCCTTTTATCCAGGGCTGTTATTCCAGTGCCTCATAATTAGCTGCTAGAAATAGCTCCCATGTGGCCGTGCTTGGGCGAGGTAGTCCTGGAGGAGTGGACATTCCTCTGCTTGCCTCTGTTGAAATCGCATTCCCAGTGAAAAGGCAGGACGGGGAATGAACCTCAGTGAATGCTGCCCTTGTAGGAGGCTGTGTACTTATATTACAGAGCATTCTCTCTGCACTTGACCTCTACAGTGAGCACCTGGGCCTCATTCCACAAGCCACATTCCCCAGGAAAATGAAAAGCTAATACAAGTACAGCCTAGGAGACAACAACATCTCCACATAATGTTGATTTTTTTAATGCGCTCACAATGTGAGATAAAATAATTCGCATTCTTAGACTCCTCAGCACATGATTATGTGGAAATTTGAGCGTAGGCTATTTGTTGTATTTATAGACAGAGTTATGGCGTCTCAATAAAGGAACAACACAGGCTTGGCAAACTCCCTTATGACATGCTTCATGTGCCTGTATTTTGTGTATTACACATAAACCCTCTTAGGGCTTGAAAGGGAATACATTGTCCCACTCTCTTGCTAATGTCTTCATTCATTAGCCACTCACCCTTCTCAGGGAGCAGCCCCTCTCCCAGCGGGAATCTGAGCCCCTTCTAGAAGCCTCTGTCCCCTGCCCTGCATCCCCTCTGTCCCCTGTGATTAAGGAACAGGAAGGAGTAGCCTGTGTCAACTTTCTCTTTTGCAGCTTTGGTATTACATGGCTACTTGCTCGGCTTCCTAATCATTCTTGCTGAGAGTGGTGTTGCTTAAACTTTGTACCGAATATTCTTATTTAGTTACAATTCAAATTGTGACTATTTAAAGAACATTTTGATTTGATTCTTTTTAAGGGAGGTAGAATGGAAAATGCAGATGAGAGTTTAAGGAAAAATAATCTGGAATGTATGTTCACCAAAATACAGCTTCCTCCAAACAACGTCACTCCCCTAACTGCAGAAATTGCTTTTGCAAAATTCAGTCCGTCTTCTCAGGAGAAGTAATTCATTTTCATTTACTTTCAACTTTCCTTTCCTGTTTTCTTTTTCCCCCGCAATATTTTCTTTAATGGAAAATTGGCATTTGTGAGTTGTCAATCATTTAGGGAGGTCATCAAATCTTTCAGTATTTTTAATCTGAGCCCGATCATTTGATGATTATTTCATAAAAACACCCTTTGGCTCCTTTGTGGATCCCTTCCCCCCACCCCCTGTGGATTCTCTTAGTTAGATATAAAGTTGCACACACGGTGATAAGACATAATAATAAGATTTCCGCACAGATCTTCCTCACGGCAACATTCCTGAACCATGATTACACTTTTGTGCTGCACGGTCCTAGCGGCCAGATGGTGTCTCTGCCTTGTTATTTGTGGAGTCATCTTAACCTTGAACTGTCTTCAAGTACTTCTGAGTCTGTGCTGGGGGACAGAGCCCCCTGCTGGAAGTGTTGGGGGCTTGACTTCCTGCTGGAGTCAAAGATTTCTCCCAAGGACTGGAGTCCAGTCCAGTAGCATAACCAAGATGGTGAAAAGTGGGTGGCTGGCCTCAGCTGACAGCATGAGCCACTCTAATCTCAGATTGCTTTCTCAAAATCACATCCTTTCCTTTTGAAAGCTTGCTGTGAAAGAAGCTCATAGGCCCATTTAATCAAACAATCATCTTTTGTTTGACTGACAAGTGATTCCTAGGAAAATATTCCTTCTGTTGATGGTAGTCGTGCATAAAAGGGTCTTCTCTCAGGTAAATGTTAGAAATGTTGGATACAGTATAATGAAATGTAACTTTTTAATGTCATTAAACTCAGGATTGGCTAAGGGAAATATTTTCAAATAATGCTGTTCTCTCAGTCTGTTTGGCTGTGAACTTTTTACTGGTTACCAGCAATTTTTTTTTTAAAATTGCTTATTTTTGTATGTTATTGCTTTACTGGTCCTTTGACCACCATCTAGAAGCCTTCTGGGTTTTATAAAGATCATTTCTCCTTTGTGTTCAAGCACACTCTTTAACAGCATGCAGGTTTTGGAAGCATGACTTAAGAATTGCCCATGTTTTCAGCCCATGGGTGAATCAAGGCTCTATTCTGTGTGGAGAACATCCTCCCTCATCCAGCTGTTAGGTCCAGCTCCTCACAGAGAACCAAGATGGCATCATTGTGTTCTCTATTATGGTTGCTTCGTACTTAAAATGTCTTCATGAGAGGTTGTGGCTAGGTGTAGAATCTCTTTGTAAGCGTGATAAAATAATGGGGGAAATTCGCTAGAGAAGTTTCATGGGAAGGTAATTATTTTTTTTTCTGGGTTTCTATTTGAAATATCCACGTGGCTTTGAGTGTTTGGATTACATTTTAGTCACCAGCCTCCCTTGCCTGATCCAATTTCGTCATTTCTCTATTGCAGGTTCCAAATTCTTTTATCAATGAAAATACTTCAGTGTTAGATGCAGTTTTTAGTCTCAAAAGCAAGTATTGCCCTAGTAGGTTTTAGAAGAGACTGTCCAAGATTGTCCCTCAGGGGTAACAGTTCAGTAAGTGTATCCCCAGCTTTGTTCTTGAGGGAGCCACACAGCTGACTTTCTCTATTGTTTGACTCTGTGAAGTGTGGTGTGAATGATCAGCATTATTAGGGTCATGCAGAGCCGACTGGGTAGCTTCCCTTGCTCCTTCATTCTTCAAGGATTCTGGGCTTTAGGAAATGTAAGGCTTCACGCAGAAGATAAACTAACCCCTCATGCCAAAGTCCTCCCTCTCCTCACCTTCCTATGTCCCAGAGGCCCATGCTCAGTTCCTCTCTGCTAACCCTGGATCCTAAAAGACAGTTCCAGAAAGGTCCTCCTGCAAACCACAGGACAGGAGGACAGAAGGATTCCAGCAGAATTTACAGTCAGGTGGGGTCAGAATTCCCCCACTTGCCTCATCTAATGTCTATGGTGACTTCTCAGCCTGCCCACTCCAAGTGCTTGATCCCTTCATGCAGACCCTTTATGACATTGTGATTTGCAAATACCGATGAGCGCAAATCCACAAAGTTAGACATATTAGATAATTGATTCTTCTATGATAGAAGCATGCCCCACTCTGAAAACAGAAAACTTTCTGTAACTTTTTATATAACACACATCGAGTGGAGTTGTAGAGTTCGTGTTCCCTCCAGGAGTTGGGGACACCCAGGCTCTGGCGGTGATGTTTAGAAGAATTCTGCCTGGCTAGCTGCTCCTTCCTCTCCACTGCTTGCAGGTATTGATCTCAGACAAACTCTGCTATCCCAGCAATGTGTAGGACCTGCTGCTGCTAAATTCACTGTGTACCTCACTGTGTACCCCATGTTTTCCTTCCATTGTTTACTACCTAAACTCCTTCTTATCCAGACCCTAGAAAGACTGCATTGAACTCTAAACTAAGAGTTCCCACTTAATACCACGACCAGTTCTCCTTTACTTTAACCTGGAGGGTCACATGACATTTTTGAGACCTTTTCTGGAAAACCACGTGGAAGTTTCTAGCACAGTGGTTCTCAACCTTCCTAGTGCTGTGACCCTTTAATACAGTTCCTCATGCTGTGATGACCGCAACCATAAAATTTTCATTGCTACTACATAACTGTAATTTGCTAATGTTATAAATCATAATGTAAATATCTGTGTTTTCCGATGGTTCTAGGCGACATCTGTGAAAGGGTTGTTCAACCCTAAAGAGGTCGAGAACCACTGTTTCAGCAGGTCCTCTGAAACTCCCTCAATGACTCATTGATACTTCTCTGGTAACTCCCACCTCTCAGCTGTCCCTGATTGGGTTCTTCCCCTTAGTTATTCTGTCTCTTCCTTCTAGAACATGAAATGTTCTCACCTCATTGTCCCCCACTGCTGCCCCAGCAAGCTCTCAGGCTGCTTTCTTGAGGAAGCTCCCAACATATGATCTCCCCGGACTTCTCCCTCATATTCCTGTCTCCCTTCACAGGACCACGCTCCCGGTTCCTCTCTGTGGTAGAAGTTAAGTCTTTATAGTGAAATTAGTAGGGCAGTTCAGATTAGCATCTGGCAGCACATAAGGAGGAGTTTGGTGTCCCTTTGGCTTACTGATATGAACAAAAAGTCAATTGTGGCCAGATTGCCTTGATGAAGGGGCATGACTAAGAAACTGAGCAAGCCAAGCAGATGATGTCAGTTTTCTTGAGAAGCAACCCGACCGTGAGACATCGCGAGAAATCTTGTGGACCCTCGAGACTGCCAAGTAGTGAGAGATAATGTGATATGTAAGATGAGAATTCCACGAGGTCTCTCTCTCTCTCCTGCCCTCACTGACTGAAAAATCACGCTGAATAAACGCACAGCAAGGTATGCCATTAACAGAATTTAGACTGTTATGGCATAAAGCAAAAGCATGGTATAAAACTTACTGAGAGAGAGTTCTTTAAAGGCATCTGCTTGGGCTCCAGAGCTCCGGGAAAGTGCACAAGGCAAGCAGAGTTTGGAAGCTGCTTAGAGAGGCTGTGAGGTTTGGCCTGGCCAAGGAACTCTGAGTTTCAGCTGATGAACAAAGCAGGCCTCAGTTTGGTGGCTGGAATAGGCTGACTTTATAAACTGACCACAATTTGGTGCTGGAAATAAATTGGCATTGTGAACTTGCAAAGTAAGGCCCAATGAACACTAAGCTTTGAAAAGGACTGCTGCCATAAACTAAGCTATCCTGAACAGATATATATCAAAGAATATTGATATCCTTTTAAGAAAGTTAAAATAATGTTAGTTAAATGTTTTTAGATAGGTGTTAGGGTGTTCTTAGGTATTAGGGTACTCTTAGATTATAGATTTTAGATTATAGGTTTTAGGATATAGGATTTAGGTATTTTATAGAGATGTGTTAAATATTAATAATATAAGTGTGGATAAACAAAAAATATTCTGTTACACCTCTCCCTTTCTTTCAATGAATTGCTCTTTCTAGGCTCAATAAACACTTCTTGAATGACTAGCAGTACCATTCAATGAAGTCACAGTCCTATGGCGTCAGCCTCACAGTCCGAAGAGTATGTTGGAAACTCATTTATCTGCAAAGGAAGAGACCTCACTGATGACCCTTATAATAATGTCTAGGAATGCAGATTTCTCAGCTGCTTTCAATACCAAAAAGAAAATCCCCATGGCTTGAGCCTCCTGGGCAGTTGTGCCCAGGTACACCGCTGTTTCCTCAATTCTTTCTCAGTGCCCACTTCTAATGGTGTGTTTTGTGGGAGGGTATCCAAATTCTCTCTGCTCCTGTGTGCCTGCCTCTGCCTCTGCCCCTGCCTCCCTGCCTCCCTATCTCTGTCTCTGTGTCTCTCCTCTCCCACCCTCACCATGACTTTGCTGTATCACTTGACCTTGACCTACCACCCCTTTCTCTCCACTTAGTCCATCTGCTGTCTGTCTTAGAGGAACAGGGAGCATCTGACTTAGGCGGCCCGGCTCATATTCCTCCCTCGACTATAAATGGGGAGGTGGCCATTGGGTTTGTTTTCTGTCTTTCTCTTGCCTTCTGTTCCCGGATGGTTTCTATGATTCAGGCCTCATGGGTGGAGTAGAGCAGAGGGCTTGTGTCGGATGGGGATGACTGGCCAGAGAGCCTCACCAAGCTCAAGCAGTAACTGCTGGCTCGTCCTTGACTTAAGTGGTGGGTCATGGCAAATTCCTTCCAGTTCCTTTCAGAGCTGTTGGCAGACCATCACACAGGTGCGACAGTCAGCTGGGCCTGCAGCACATTTTATCTGAAAGTCATGGGTCACACCCATACTGGTTTTTTCTACCTGTGTGGAGAGCTGCTGACAGCCTCCTGTCCTGTGTGTTCACAGATGCACAAGAGGCCTGGGTACCCAACTCTCCCACAGGCGGTACCTGGTTTCAGTGGGTTGGAGCGAATGGAAGAACAACGTTAGAAGTTCTCCTTGTCATTGCTTATAATCGGTCTGACTAAATTTTAAATGTGGAAGCTTATATTTCTTATGTGTCAAACCATTGTATTTAAAACTCAGAAACTTAGAAGTGTTGCTTACTTTTGCTTTAAATTGTGATGCACTTTATTTAATTTTGATTTTTAGGGACAGGGTCTCAGGAAGCTTAGGATCATCGTGAATACACTATGAAGCAGAAGAGGCCCCTGTGCTTCTGAGATTCTGCCCCTTCTGCCTCTACGCCTCAGTTCTGGGATGACAGGCATGTGCCACCTTGCCTAGTGTATGCAGTGCTTGTGGATAAAAACCCAGGACCTCAAGCATATGAGGCAAGTCCTCTATAACATTGTGATTGTAGACTTCATCTGACAATGCCAAGGGTCTACCCTGCCCAGTGTGCCAAGATGGCCTTCCTTTACCCTCACAGCTACCCTCCTAGTACAACAGTTCCATTGTTTCAGTCTGGGGACCGGAGAAACAGAGGCTTAGGAAATTTGTGTGTTATCAGTTGCTGTTGACAACCTTCCCAATGAGGGCTGAACAACTAAAAGCAACCACAGTTCACGTAGCTCGTGTAAGGCAGAGCTGATTCAGGCTTTGGAGTCTGCCCAGGATGACTTCAGACAGGAGTGCAGAGCTTGGCTAGGTGATGGGTACACCAGACTTACTTTACGTCTTCCTGTTGGATTATCCTAGGGGGTACTGATGGTAACAAGAAGGCTACAGAGCCAGGCGGTGGTGGCGCACGCCTTAAATCCCAGCACTTGGGAGGCAGAGGCAGGCGGATCTTTGTGAGTTGGAGCCAGCCTGATCTACAAAGTGAGTCCAGGACAGCCAGAGCTGTTAAACAGAGAAACCTCTGTCTTAAAAAACAAAAAAAAAAAAAAAAAAAAAAAGAAGGCTACAGAACAGCAAAAGTGGTACCTTTGGGGAAGTAGGTTAAAAATCTCAGCTGAGCTGCTCATTAGGGCCTCAGTAGCCAAAGAGATCCACAGCCAAGTCCACAGTTGTTGGGAGAGGGATCCAGCCCAGAGACATAGTAAAGAATTTATGACTCTGGTAGCTTTGCTAGGGAGGGAACGTGAGCTGATTCAGTGTCACAGCTCACATGAGGAGCATCTGGAGCTGGAACGCAGGGTCTTGTCTTCACTGTAGAAAAGTCTTTGGGAAGCAGAGTTCACGCCTGGGGCTGGGGGTGGGGTGGGGCAGTGTTTGCTTTGGCTAAGTTCCTGTCAGCTTCTCTAAGCCTCTTCCTCTTTCTCTTAGAAATGGGTGTTCAAAGCCAGTGTCTTGAGGCTAAAATCTATTTCATGGGCAGAACTTGCTGAAAACCGTGAAGAGCATTGCTCAATTCTCACTTACCTGGCCCTAATCTGCCTCAGGGACTCCTGTGCACTAGTTCTATTTGCACACCTCCTTATCTGTGCCTCACACAGCTCCCCATTTCTGACCAAGTGCAAAGTCAGAGTTTAAGGCCTGCTGTCTGTTTCTCAGGACGTGCGTCCTCGGCTTACAATTTCAGTGTGGAAAATCGGCTCTGGCATCTCTGCCCTTCAAGGACACCGTGAAGAATTGGCCAGGGTGTACATTTGGGTTCCTTCCTGAAGGATGTGGTTGGGCATCTGATAGGTTACCTTAATTACACTACTTCCTTCATGCACACATTTCCAAAATCTAATTATAGCGCGTGTGACACCCCGTGACCATCCAGAGGCCAGATATTAATATAAAGTCACAGCAGGACAGTGTGCTCCCCTGAGCGGTTTACACACCACCGCAAATATAGTCCCCCAGGATCTATCTGCTGCTAATGTCTGGATGCCTGCATCATCACACGAGCTTGTGGAGAAGGTGCTCTCTCTGCCATCTGGGTTAGCTACAAGCAGCTCGGGCTTTTCCCACGGGTGTACACGGTTCTCCTTTTGGAATCTGATATTTGTGTTCTTGAGGCTATGCATCTATTCTGAGGGGTTTCCCCTTTAAGAACATATCCTATTTACTTTGATGTCCCTGGTTTCTGGGGTCCTCAGGTGGGAGGCTTGCTGTTCTGCCCACTCAGATAAGAAGCATTGTGCAGAGCAGGGCATGAGAGGGCTGCTGTCTCTCTAGGGCTTTTATTTAGCTTCATTTGGTCCAGAGCTCCAGCTGCGCTCAGCATGTGACAGAGTGAGGCACTGTCCTGGAGCAGCAGCACCAAGTGGATGGAAGTTCTGGCCACGCTGTAGAGCCCTCTTCCTCACTTCTGGAGACCTTAGATATACATGTGGGGACTTTTGGGCACCACCCTGGCAACAAGGAGAAATGTCAGTAAGTGATGACCCTTCTCTAGCTGGCACCAGTGCTTGGTAGCATAGGTCTGACCAGTGGAGAAGCAGGAAAGGGTTGAGGTGAGAAGGCTGGAAGAAAGACACACACAGGAGTAGACACACACAGGAGTAGACACACACAGCAGGGCCACATCTGGGGAATAAAGCCATGGGAGCCATTGGCAGGAGAGCTGAGCAAACCCAGTAATTAATTCAAGGAGGAGGGGCAAGCCAGTTCTCATAGGATCCAGTGCTCTTCATATAGATGTCTTCTGAGGTTCTGACAGTTAAGTTGGATCACCCGGAGGAGGCTCAGGTACTCAAGGTTTTTTGAGAACCACTGCACAGCATTATGGTGATAATTAATTGGATTGTAGTACACATTTCAAATTAGTTAAGAAAGTATATTTCCAATGTTTTACGATGTAAAAATGAGTGGCGGACATGCTTGAGAGCTTGTTCAAATCATTCTACATGGTGTGTGCCTTCCCAGCCTCATGTTATACACTACGGGTTCTAACTGCTTTTGTCAACTGAGGCTAAGAATAAACAAATGGCTCTGCAGGTCAAATCTGTTTCCGAGGGTCATTTGTGAGGAGCCTAGAATGTGAACCCCAAAGGGACACTGGACTCAGGGCCATTGGAAGCCCGCTGAGAGACTGTCTCAATGGTGGGCATAGTGGGCCGGGTCTGTACAGGCCTCTGCTAAGTTTCACCTTGAGCGCTGGACTGTGATGGGCTGCAGATCCCCATCTCAGCACCTGCTGCTTTTGTTCACGGCAGAGCATGTGGTCAAATATTCTCCTGGGCAGGGGTTCCAGCCCTAGCCCCACTGAGACCACACACACACACAGATGTGCTGTTTCTTAGACACGAAGCTGAGGGCACTAGGGAGAACCCTGTGGTAGATGGGAGTGGCATGCAGGAGAAGGCAAATGACACCTTATAGGACCCTCTCCCAGGACTCAGACAACCACAAGAGCAAGAGACAGCTGGTCGCCCCTGTACTCAGCCATGTTCTGGAGAAGGGAGGAAAACTGTTCTGACAGGCTCTTCTCTCTCCATGCCTTGTTCTCTCATAAGCACAGAGGACCAACACAGTTTGTTAAAGAGGTCAGAAGCAGGTGTTCTCAGGAACTATTGACCTGCAAGAACTCCATGTGGTTGCAACAGGCCAGGTAAGCAAGCATAGCATTGAGGAGGGACAACCGGGCTTCCCTCCTACCCTAAGAGTGTCGGGATGTTGGGACATTCATGCCTGGTGACAGTATAAGAGCCAGAATGAAAACAGCTGGATTTCAGGCTGCAGGTGAACTGCCGGCTGGCAGTGACTTCCATCTCTCGGTCAAGGGGGTACATTTGAGTCCAAAGTCAGCACTGGAGGTTAAAAAAAATCCCACGTCCTTCTCTGGCATCTTTAATATAACTCTTTAAGAACTGACATTTCTTTTTTATTATCTCAGATATTTAAGGCCTCCCTCACTTTGATTTGTAAAATAAATGTTTGTACCTTTCTTTAGAAGCTTGTTAAGAGTGGATACTTAGAGCTTGTGTGGCCAGCAACTGTGTTGTGTGTGCATTGTGTGTATGTAGGGGTGCATAATATATGTATATACACATCTACTCTGTATTGGAGACTTTAGGGTAGATGTTTCTGGAGGGGAATGTTTTTTGTTTTAAACACTACACATGCCAGGAGTTAATGTTTTCTCATGTCCAAGATGAGGGCTCGCTCTCTCTGAATCTCAGCCTAAACACACATAATTTTTATCACTGGCCCAAGGGGGTCCAAATTATTTTCAACTGAAAGGGTATCCAAGACTTCAAACTCCGTGCTAACCCTTGAAGGGCATGGGGCGCAGATGGGAAGGGTGAGGCTGCTTTGCTCTGTTGCTTGGAGATGTCCAAGAAGGGCGAATGAAATAAATATCTTTTGAATCTCCAGATGCCAGAGGGGCCTATGTGACATCTCTGGGTTGCTTCACTACCATGTGTGGCTGATTAGATATTAAGGTCAGGTGCTAAGAAATCAAGGTTATGACATACTGTATTCTCCTCAGGCGGCTGGGTTCAGATAAGCTCAGTGGTAGGTGATGCCACCAAACAGATAAGGTGACAGTTGGTTTTTTTTTTTTTTTTTTTTTTTAACAGTCTTAAAATACTGTTACAGCAAGAAAGGGCTTGATAAGATCACAGAATTTTGGAATGACATAAACGAGATTTCTTTTGTTCTCCCCAGCTCTGTCATTCATACTCAACACACACACACACACACACACACACACACACACACACACACACGCACACAAATACACATGCACATGTGCACACACACATGAACACACGCACACACACAGCAGCTGACACTTTCTGGAAGAGGCTGTTACAGACTGGCTTTTGAATATGAATGCAAGAAATTGCTGTGATTCCTCCCCACACCCCCTTGCTCCGCCACATCTCTGAGAGGCTTGATTTATGGCCTGGATTACTGGAAGCAGTAATTCTTCGCTCTTTATGATGTTTTGGTGGTAGGTGCAGTAGCCTGCAGTCAGAACAGCACAATTTCAACTAGGTTTTTACAAAAAGGTCCCTGCAGAAAGGGTGGCTGTGAGTTGGACAGCTTCTGTAACAGAGCAGTTAATAAGACAGAAGCACATTAATCATGTGACAGCTATTGGCTTCAGCAGGGAAAGGCTCTGGCTTTTAAAAACAGCAATTTAGGTGGAGACTGTGTTGAAAGAGGTTGGGTGAGTTGGCTCTTTTTAACACACAGTCAACAGCTGACTTGTACTGGGGCCATTTGCAGACTTCTTGTCATGTATTTGGAATTTTCAGTAAGCCAATAAAAGAACTGATCTCTTATTTTTCATCCTCCAATCAACTGTCAGAACCTGAATTGTACTGAGGAATTAACTAGTTAATTCTTGGAAAACTATGAAGAAATCTTTTTTTTTTTTTCTTTTGGTTATCTGGGGAAACCCTCCTATTTTATCTGGACATAGCTGAGAGAGATTTTCAATGGCCACAGGGGGGAAAACAGACATATTTGGGTGAGCAAAGTATGGCTCCTATCACTGAGTTGAAGGATATGGTCCTATGTAGAAAATGTCATCTCAAAACATACTAGAATTTCTGTCCCTTAGACCAACAGAGTTTTACAGTATAAAACATGTGAAATAAACTTAAAATGGTTTTTTGAATTTACCTATAGAAATGAACTGAAGGAGGGTTTGGAAGGAAACAGACTCAAGAAACGTACTCAAGTCAGCAGTGACCAGCTTTTGTGAATCTCCATATAACTAAATTTTATTAGTGAAATGAAAGAGAAATGAGGTTTCATCTATTGGGCAATAATAATCTCCAAGATCATAAAGCAGCAAGCTATGGGACTGAATCAAATTTTATTCTAAAGAAGAGGAAATTATGATTATTAGTGATGATGATAGTTTTTGAAGATACTGAAATCATGGCTGCTGGCACCAGAGCCAGAGCTTAGGACAACTTTAGGTTATGAGCCTCCATGATTGCTTAGTCTCTGGCAACTTGTTTTATCTTCTTGTGTCTCAGTAGCTTCTTTGTTTATTGCTGCCTAGCAACAGGTCCTAACTCAAATAATTGACATGAAGGTTAAGTGCCATTAGGAAAGGAGCATTTATAAATGAGTCTTAATGTTCTTCACACAGTGAAATATCAGGAAGTAAGTTTTGGAATACTGACATCAACCGTGGTGTGTTGATGAAAAATTATGACATAGTTGTGCATTTAGAACCTGAAGAAAGTGTTCAGGATAAATAACACTTTCATGTTTTAGGCATTTGTAGACATTCTCAATGAAGTATATTTTTTAAAGTATTAGAAAACAATTTGTTTCCTGGTTTCTCAGATCAGCAAAGATTAATTGACGAAGTCCACACTGGCTGGAAGCCATGCATGAGGGTTAGATGCATTGTGTGTCCTTTTTGGAGAGCACCTGGAAATACCCTTTACTGGTGTGTAGTTTGGCCCTTGGCATGTCAATTCTTCTTCTTCAAATTTATGTTATGAAGATAGTCATTGGCATATAAAAAGATTTGTTTGGGCTTTAGAATCCACACTCCAATAAGTGAGCGAGTTGTAACTACAAGCTACAATGGATCAATTTCAGGATCATAAAGGAAGAGGAACCAAGTAGAAGAATACATATTCTATAATGCAGATCACTGGGCGATTTCATAGAGTCAGAAGCAGTCACTATGAAACCCATGTGTGAGCAGAAATGGAGTGATTCTCTGCGAAAAGCGACAGGAAGAGAGGACCGGAGGGTCTTGAAATGGGCGGCATTCTATTTCTTTAGGTTTGTTGCTTTTCTCTGCAGTGCAGGCTGTGGATCGGAGGACCTGGTGCATGACAGGCAAGTGCTCTACCATTGAGCTGCATGCCAGGACTTCTGTAACTTTTGGTCTCAGGTGCCATTAGCAGGAAGGTGTCTCTTGTCAGCTCCTTGTGTGTGTATCCAGGGTGAGAGTATATCCTATGTTCTGTGCATGTTCTGCATTCTTTTCTTAAATTCAGTGTTATGTGCTGTTTAACTTCAAGGAACATCATTCTAGCCAAAGAACATCATAAATGAAAACATAGGTGTACTCCAACACACTTGCTTATTTTTAATAGCACATTTTAATGAACAAAGTACTGGGTTTCATTATGGCAGTCTCACACACGCTTTTGGTGTACACTGATTACAGTCACCTCTTGTACTACTGCTACTTCTGTTTCCCTCTCCCCCTCTCTCCCTTTCCCCTTCCACACTCTGGGTCCTCATGAACTTCTATGTCCTTCTCCACATTCCACATAGCAGAGAAAACGCCAGGCTTGTTTGTGGGAGACGATTTCCTTCACTTCCTGTGATGATCTGGCCAATCTCAAAGGGAGGAAAGGGCAATAAATAATAACTATCAAAGCTGAAGTTAATGAAACGGAAGCTAAAAGAATAGTACAAAGGCCAGTGAAACAAAGAGGTGGTTCTTTGAGAGAATAATCAAGACTGACAGACTCTTAGCCAAACTGAGCAAAAGAGAGAAAAGACCCAGTTTAATGGAATTAGAGATGAAAAAGATGGTATGACAGAAGACGTTACTGAAATCCAGAGGATCGTTAGGGGATAGTTGGAAAGTTTACAGTCCAGTAAATTAGAAAGCTAGTAGAGATGGATACATTCCTAGAAACATAAGAGTTACCAAAATAGAACCGAGAAGATATGAGTCCCTAACTAGATCAAGTAGGAGCAATGGGATGGAAACAGTATTAAAGGCTCCCTACAAAAGGAAGCCGAGAACTCAATGGATTCATGCTTAATTCAGCCAGACATTTGACAAAGCATCCACAAAGACGCTCTCCAATGTTAACTCTTTATGCAGAACAGGAGACAGCGACCCCTCTACCTCCTCTGCCCAAGTCAAATTTACAACCACCTTGTTGTTATCGCTATGTTGTAAGTATTAAAATTAATAGCACAGAGACCTCTAAATTAATCATGTTTGTATCTATCAACAGGGGCAAATATTACCAAAATAATGAGCAGAAAAGGGCACATTATAGCATATGAACTCATTTTTTTATAAAATAATAACTTATATTTAAACATGGGCTCTCAAAATCTCTGGAAATCTCTGCAAAGATATAATGGTCCCGTTGTCTGAAGTTTTCCTTTCCATGGATATGCAGCTAACTGGAAAAATCCAGAAGCAATCAACTGGTCCATTAAGTGGTACTGGTTTCTGTGCCTTAGATGAGATTTGTGTCATCATCCTGGAACATGGATATCCTTGACTCAGTGTTTCCACACACTGTGTCCTTGGTATCCATGCTGGCCATTTATCTCTCTACTGTGGGACATTGTGCTGCTTGTGTTTAAGTGGCAGCCTTCCATATTAACATCAGTATACCTTAACTGTACAAACAATGGGTGTATCTGAGATGCATCCCAGACAGATAGGATTTAATTTTTATTCCTCCATGGCCTTGCCTTGTCTTCTCTCTCCTCCCTCCTTCTGAGAGTTCTTTTCTTCTCAAATGTTTCCCCTTGTACTCCTTTGATTTGTCCTTTAAGTCTGGATTGCAAGTATGGGAGAAAAGGTGTGCTATTTATCTTTCTGGTTTGGCTTGTTACATTTAGCATGATGATAGTCAATTTCACCCATTTTCCTGGAAATGAAGCAATTAAGTTCTTTATATCTGGTTCAGAGCACAAAATAGAGATGCAAAGGAGTCACAAGACAAGAAAGGACAGATAAACTCAGAGCTCTGTGGCCACATGAAGTGTCAAAGAAACAAACAGAGGAGACAGCATTATGGTGCCATCCACCACACATCTTGGAATGCAGCCCTTGTGGATAAGCTAGGGGTACTCTACCAACAGCGACCATCTTGTCACCTCCTTTTCCATGTTATCTGCTTGTGGGGGTCTGTTTTGTTATCCAGTAGTTAGTAATTGTCAATAAATACTGAGAACAAACCCCCAAAATGTATTTGTAAAAATAATCAGTTTATTTTTTATTAATTAATTAGTTTTTTTGTGAAATGAAAAGATAAACTTAAGGTTGGAATAGAAAAATTGTAAAATGAGTTTAAATGTTATAAATGATGGCTAGAAATGATTGCACAGAAAAAAATTGTTGTGGAAATTGGTTTGGGACTATGATTGAATGAGTAAACAGAGACTATAGTATGTGTGGATGTCTGTGTGTGTCTGTGTCTGTGAGTGTGTGGTGAGTGTGTGTGGTGTGTGTGTATCTGTTTGTGAGTGTGTGTGTCTGCATCTGTGTGCATGTGTGTGTGTCTCTCTCTGTGTCTGTCTGTGTGTGGTGTATGTGTCTCTGTGTGTG
>CAJQZJ010031983.1:4188317-4200848 GCA_907164525.1 Lophiomys imhausi | reverse complement strand
CTCTCTGTGTCTGTCTGTGTGTGGTGTATGTGTCTCTGTGTGTGTGTGTGTGTATGTGTCTGTGTCTCTGTGTGTGTATGAGTGTGTGTGTATGTTTGTATGTGTCTGTGTGTGTGTTTGTCTCTGTGTGTGTGTGTTGTATTAGTTCCTGAACAAACAGCTGAGTTTATGTGGAATGAGGAACACCACTGAGTGATCATGGCAGCAGCTGAAGCTGATTTTAGGGTGGGGATAGAGGGGAATTTTAAATTATTTTCCCAAAATCATTTCATCTGTTGCCTCTCAACCATGCATTGGTATAGTAAAAAAAATATTACATACTATCTTTAAATTGAAAATTACTAAAGCAAGCTAGCTTTTTACATGTTCAAGCAGCAAGGGTCTACTCACTTTGTGCAGGAAGGGGGCTTCTTTCATTACCTGGTTTTGTAAGATGACTGGGAATTCAGTGAACGCAAAGCTCTAACATACAGGGGACTTCTCCGCGTGCTCCATTTGGCTCCTGTGGGCTTGACTTGAGACACAGTCCATGTAAAGGTACCTTCCCAATGTTTTCTGCCCAGTTCTGTGGGTCTGACCTGAGACCAGGCACTGACCCCATTGGTTCTGGGCTTCTTATAATGGTTTCTCAGTGCTTAGAAGATGCTGCACAGAGCCCTGTGTTCTGGGTGCTCAGAGTTCTGGTATGGGCTCAAAGAGTATGAGTATTCATATGGGGAGAAATCAGGAGTTACACACACCAACAGTTGGCAGTAAACTCACCTTCCATTTCTAGATATGCCAGAGTGGGTCTAGGCCTCACCTAGTCTCATTCCCTTGCCCTGTCACAGTTCTGTCTTCAGTTTGTTATGGAGGTTTCGCCAAACATAGCCCAGTGTGCAAGCTTCCCGAGGCTCTCACAGTCCAGGAATCCATCAGCTGGGAAGGCGGGCAGTGTTTGCTTTCAGATTTCAGAGCTTGGGGAAAGTATGTTCTCAAAGGGCAGTCCTGCATGCTTGTACTGCCCTGCAATGTCATCTAAGAAGTCTTGCCCAAAGGCCAATGTTGACCAGAGGGGAGGCTTAGGACGGGAGCCCATCAGAGTTCTTACCATTCTAGTATGGTCAGTCTGTCGCACCTCCAGGGTACACAAGCAAGATATTCACATATTCTTTGTGCTGTTGGCTT
This sequence comes from Lophiomys imhausi, assembly GCA_907164525.1. Lineage (NCBI taxonomy): Eukaryota > Metazoa > Chordata > Mammalia > Rodentia > Muridae > Lophiomys > Lophiomys imhausi. The sequence continues at coordinate 4,199,681 of CAJQZJ010031983.1, read as the reverse complement.
GCTTCCAAGCAGGTGGACTGTAGATGTGCTGAAGGACATGGAGAGAGGAAATGTTCCCCATCAGCTTTTCATGGTGTCTGCTGTTGGGGACAGGGGTTGGGTTCCTTTTCTTTTACAAGGCAAATGTTCACCCCCACAGTGTCATTGTCCTGGTTTCCAGCTCTCCCCAGAGCCTTCAAAGTCCTGAGGAAGACTGTGGGTCTATACTCTTTCCTGTGAGTACATTGCAGTGGCAGGGTTCCCGGGCACTTCTTTCCTTGTCACGTTCATAACTGTGACATCATCTAAGCACAACTTGGCCTTGTCTGTGTGCCCATGCAGGGCTGTGGATGCCTACAGTGGCCGGGCTTCATGGTAGATTTGGAATCAGAGGGCAAAGGGCAGCTGCTGTCACAGCCGCTAACTACCCAGAAGTGGGAGGAAAAGTAGGACGTTGGAAGAGGCTGGAGCAGAGGCAAGCAGGTCAGAAGTTCTCCTGTGAAAGACAGTGCAGGGTGCTAGAAAGCAAAACCAAGAACCATGCTGGCTACCACTAACAAATGCAGAAATTCTGAAGTAACAATTAATATCTAATAGCACGTCCTTCAATTCACATATTTTTTAAGCAGCAAATTTTAGAAGCATGTCAACAGAATTCACCATTCCAACCCATTTAAGAAGGAAAATATGCCATGTTAACACATTTTTAAAAGGACATTTGATAAAATTTAGGAAGTCTTCCAAGTAACACATCTAAGCAAATCAGAATTAGGAAGAAATAATTTGAATTTGTAAGAGATAATTCTTACTAAACAGAAAATCCAGGAGATATTATTGTAAATGGTAAAAGGCTAAACTCATTCCCACTAAAACTGTGAACAAGACAAAGGTAATTACTGTCACAATTATCTAATATTTCAGAAGATAAGAAAAGGAAATAATAATTAAAATGCTGGCAAAGAAGGGACAAAATTATTCTTTTTGCTGAGGATTTGAATATAGATCTATAAAATTCAAAATACTCTAATTTTAAAAGTTATTGCAATTAGTAAGTGAATTTGGTCAAGTAATTAACTATGATACATGTACCAATCTGTAGCTTTCTTTGTAGCTAGAAATTAAAATAAAAAAAATCATTCCATTAAATGGTAAAGGCAATTAAAATAAAGTATTTATAAATTCAGTTAATCACAAAACAAACTGGATCTTTGTGAAAGATAACAAAAACTTATAGAAATGAATTAAGATCTTCACAAACTGGAAAAACTAGTTTCTATTATAAAGTTAAATGTCATTAAAGTGCTAAGTACTCCAAATTCACAAGCATCTTTATGAAACATAGATTTTTAAAAAATCCTCTTGAAATAATGATTTTGCAGAATGATTCTTCATACAAGGAATGTGATGGATGAGAGGTGATAGCTAGACCAACCATAGAAACACACTCTAAAGCCACCGAAATCAAATCAGTGCGGTTCTGGGCTGGAGAGAGATTGGCTCACTGGAAGTGTACTGAAATCTGATAGTGGAGCCCAGGGCATTGTGGGAGCTTGACAAAGAGGAGCTTAAACTCAGTGAGAAATGGCTGTTATAGGAAAGGGGCCATTCCTCTGGCTGCAGCTCTAGGGTAAAGTCAGGTTGGGCTCTATCACACACGATGTGTACATTGCCAAATGGGTTGATGAGTTAACAGTAGGAGTTGTAGAAGGAAACTAGAGAAGTTATAGAATAAATCTTAAGGATGGGATTTTTGCAAGCATGACAGTTAATTCAGAAGCCACAAAAGAAGTGACAAGCCTGCTTGGCTATTTAAAGACAAGGTGCGTTTTGTAAATTTGACATCAAATGCAGTCAACTGACAGATAAATAATTGAGAAAAACATTTTTTTCTTTTCTTTTCTTTTTTTGTGCTTATTTGTTACATCAAGTTACATCTCCATCACAGTGCCCTCTTTTCACCCCTTCTGGTCCCAACCCCCTCCACACTCTCTGTCCCCTCTCCCTCCTATCCTACTCCTCTGGAGTGGGGTGCCCCTACATATTAGTCCACCCCCAGTTCAGCAGTCATATGAGAGCTAAGAGCTTCCTCATGTACTGGGGGCCTACAAGGCAGCACCACTAGGGCAAAATGTGTCTCTAGCAGGTAACAAAGTCTATGTTCCTGTTCCTTTTGGTGTATTTGGTTGTAGGATAGTTATCCTGTACTATATACCTAAATTCCAATTATAAGTGAGTAGATGCCATGTGCATCTTTCTGAGTCTGGGTTAGCTCACTCAGGATGAGGTTTTCTAGTTCCATCCATTTGGCTGCCAATTGCATGATTTCCTTGTTTCTGATAGCTGAGTAGTGTTCCATTGTGTAGATGTACCACAGTTTTTTTTTTTTTCAATCCATTCGTTGGTTGAGGGACATCTGGATTGTGAATTCACACAGGAAGAATCTCTAATGGCCAAGAGACACTTGAAGAAATGCTCAACATCCTTCATCATCACAGAAATGCAACTCAAGATGACTCTGAGATTCCACCTCACACCTGTCAGAATGGCTAAGATCAAAAGCTCAAATGACAGCACATGCTGGCGAGGGTGTGGAGAAAGGGGAACCCTCCTCCATTGCTGGTGGGAGTGCAGGCTTGTGCAACCACTATGGAGGTCAGTCTGGCGATATCTTAGAAAACTTGGAATAGCTCTGCCTCAGGACCCAGCCATACCACTTCTGGGTATCCACCCAAATGATTCCTCACCAAAGCACAAGGACATCTCCTCATCGATGTACATAGCAGCCTTATTTGTAATAGTGAGAAAAACCATCTTATGCCAGGGAACTCAGAGGATAAATTACAAAGGAGAATAAGGGCTAAGTTTACAAATAGATAATGGACATTTATAAGTGGATGGTGGGTAAACCAGCCAGGCGAAGCCATGTAAAGAACACCCGTGGGCACATCAGCAAAGCCCTCACTGTCCACACGACCCTGACCAAAGTTCTGGAGCTTTACCACAGGCATAGGATGAGTAGCATTTGTCACACCCAGAACCCTGAAAACCAGAAAAGCCACTTGTGGTGTGGGAAGTCTTTCAGTGGCAAGGGGTATGTTTTCTTCTCTTCAAAACACATGTTGAAACTTCTGATAACACGTGTTTGTGGGAGTACACACATATGTGGTGTATTTGTGCGTGTGTGTGTGTGTGTGTGATTGTGTGTGGAGGGTGTATATGTGTCCACATGTAGAGGCCATAGAAATAAGTGTCTGGCTGGATCTGGAGCTTGCTGTTTGGGGGACGAGGCTGGCTGACAAGAAAGCCCTAGAAATCCTCTTGTCTCCACCTCCCTCTAGCTCTGGAGTTGCAGGTGCACACTGCCATGTTTGGCTTTTGCATTAGTGTTGGAGAGTATGAACTCAGGTCATCATGACTATGGTGAACATGCTTACCCCCATCAATCATCTCCCAACCTAACTTCTGTTAACATGCACAGTGCTCACATGTCTCCCAAACAAAGCAACGTGTCTTCAGGAACCAGAATATAAGACTGTATATGTGTGACTGAAGTCATAGTATCTTTCATTCCTACCAAAATAAAACTCAAAGAAAGCAAGGATCAATCAGTATCCAAATGGGTGACTAACTATGTCACAGTTGACAGTGTGTTTACAAAAAGCCTAAGAGTGATTGATCATTACCCAGTGACATGGACGTGATCTCACTATGTACCATCAAGTGAGAGAATCAAGGCCAGAGCTGAGAAACACACAATACATGACATCTTATAGAAGAGACTGCCGTGGATTGTACTATGCACCCATGAGAGGTCAATTGAAGTCTAACTGTAGGGAGCTGAGCATGGGATCTCATTTGGAAATAGACTCTGCAGAGCTAAATAAGAATCTCAAGGTGAGATCTTTCTAGAGTCAAGGTGGACCCTGAGTCCAATGCCTGGTGTCCTCACAAGTGAAAGGGGCAGGAGGTATCTGTGAATATGAAAATGGAGGCAACAAGTTGAGTGAGGCTTTGAATGTCAAGGGCACCAAGGATGACTGGTCTTGCCCAGAACTTACAGGCCAAGTGAGGAAGTGGATTCCCTGTCAGAAGTCCCAGAAGGAAGTGGCCCTTCTCAGATCTTTATGCTTCAGGGTTCTTGTTCTAGGAGGGGACATTTCCTACTATTTTGAACTCTCTGGTATGTGGTAATTTGCTGTGTGGTATTAAGTCACTAAAGGTATAACCCAACCCCAGTACCAGTAGTCGTCCTTTGTGTACACTTTTCACAATCATGTGCATGTACACACACACACACACTCATAAGTGCAAACACGACAACAACAGGAGTATGGTGAAGATGCTGAGCAAGTTACCGCCTGTGTGTGGAGCTGTTGGTGGACAGAGCTGGGGTGCAGAGAAGATGATGCTTTGGCAAGACACGAGTTGATATACGGACTGAAGTTAAGCTGCACCTGGCTATACTCGGGGCATGGAATGTTTGAACAGAGTAGTCAGGTGGATTTGCCCAGTTCTTTGGAATAAACGAGGCAGAAGTTGATCCGGTAATCTCACATACTCGTGCTTTCAATAAGAGAGCCACACAGAATAAGATGTCTAAGATTCTCATTATGAAATGCTAACAGAAGATGAAAATCTGCTCGAACCTTTGTGCGTATCAAGCTTAACTTTGACATCTTGTAAGCGTTCAGACCTTTCAATCCTCAGCATCTTTTCCAAGTCATATTTGTTGAATGACTGAAGTAAAAAAAAAAAAAACAAAAACCTCCCATCAGCTAATTAGAAGCGTGGGTATTGCCCAGCTGTGTTTGGGATCCTTGAGTCTTGACAACCAATATTGTCCAGTGAGCCGAGGGTTGCTACACTTTCCAGGGTGAGGTGCTACTTCTCTGAAAGAATATTTATTGTATATTTTGGTGTGTGTAACATAATCAAAAGCACTTTTCAACCTCCATTTTTTTTCTGATTCCCACTCAGTGATGTTGTTCTTCAAGTAGCTTTTGAGAGAAAAAAATATGATAGTAAAATTTTACTAAAATTCAGCAATGCATATACAAAAATGTATATTTTAGAAATCTCAATATTATACCTTCTAAAGTATAGTTCAAAATGTGGCTTCCAGACAAGATAAAGTAATGGGAACTGGCTTTATCTTCCCATCCAAACTAGCACTGAGGCCAATGGAAATATGCAAGTAATAGTAGTTTTCAAGAGCCAACATGAAGCAACAAAGGATAGAAACCCATGAAAGATGAAAACAAATGACGCAAGCCCCATGATTTATCTTCAGAATATACTGTTAGGAAAAGAGAGAGAGAGAGAGAGAGAGAGAGAGAGAGAGAGAGAGAGAGAGAAAGAGAGAGAGAGAGAGAGAGAGAGAGAGAGAGAGACAAGCTGTACAGAGGAGGGAAATTACTTGTAAGGCTCATAGCTGATAAAAGATTCATACCTAGAATATATTAAGAACTCTCCAAATTCAATGATGAGAAAACAGCCCATTTTAAAACTGAGCAAAAATGTGAGTAGATGATTCATTACAGAAGATAGAGAGATGGAAGATGAGCACATGAAAAGGCATTCAATGCTCTCAGTGGTTAGAGCAAATCAAATTAAACCATGCATCTTGCAGACAGAGCCAAAACTCAATCATGAAATTCTACAGTGTTCTAAAAGTTTATACGTGGACTGCTACCTGTCACATAAAGCCAGGGTGGAGTTTTCCAGTTGTTGTGGGTGTTCAGAAGTGTCAGATTTGGGGACATTGTGGACTTAAGATGTTCAGATTAGGGATGTTAATCCTTAATGCACGACATAGGGGGCATGGTGTCTAGCCACTCTCACGTCATGAGGGGTTTCTTGAAATCTAGTAGGCTGAATTCTTTCTCTGGCACCGTGGCTGCATTTGGAATTAGATATTAGCCTTTAGATATTAAGGGAAGGTATTCTCAGCATAGAGCAGTGTTTGAGCCAACTCTAGGCTCTATGTCTAGCTATACAATCTGGGAAGTTTTCCTAACTTCTGAAGTCTCAGTTTCCTCACCTGAAAACAACCGTAACTACGGTTCTTGACAGTGAGAAATGAGCTCTTCTATGCAGCCACTGGAAACAGGCAGATATATAGTGTGTGATAAATTTATTTTATTGTTTGTGGGTGGTTCCTGGCTGCATCCACTCCCTGACATTGGGTTTTTAGCATAATTTTTGAGATTGATGGATGGAATGAATGGTTGAACAAATAAAATTAGTAGATTGCCCTTTTTTGTGATTTTTTTTTAAAATTGGTCTATAAAAAGAATCAGGTCAAGCTATGTAGTAACTGACACTATGTAGAAATGATCCCTTAAGGTATAGTCTTAGATATCAAGCTATGTAAATAATAAGATGTTCCACTCACCTGAACTCCTATGGAAACAGTGTGGGAGAGGTGGTAAATAAATAGGCAAATGTGTCAAGTTTGATGCTTAATCAACAATGAAAATTTTTTTGTAGGAAGTGGGTCAATCCTATGATCAACTGAAATTTTATTTTTTTCTGAAAGATATATATATATAAATGTAGACCCTGCCAGGTTTTTAAAGCTTAGAAAAACAAGTTTTTGTTTATTTGTCATAGTTACTGTAATTCTGATAAAATTCCTTTTTAAAAACTCATTTGGAAATCTCTTGAACAGGCTGGGAGTTCTAAATGCTCTAATAATTTTTTGCTACATTCATATTTAAAAATAATATGCCCTCTAAACATTTACATTCAAGATTTGTTTTTCCTCAGATGTGTAAATAACACATAGTAATTTGCATCTCATGCATAAATCTCACCCTGCTGCAAACAAATATTCAGAAAAGGTCCTTGGTTCTCCATCTTCCTTGCTTCTGGTGACTTAGTTGGCTAGTGTTTCCAGGAGAAGAGGGCATGGATGCTAGAGAAATAATCACTATCGTCTGCTTCCGGGGGTGGGAACTGACAGTAGGGTCTCCAACTCAGCCTTTCATAAGGCCACAGAGGTAGTTCAAGTTGTCTTCTGTAGGTGACCTGTGTAGCTGTTGCCCCAGCATGAACTCCCCATCGATTTCTTTTTTGTTTTCTCTTCAGCTCCTCATGTTTATTTCTTTTTTCTTTTTTAATGTTTATTTATTACTTCAGGTTCCATCTCCATCACAGTACCCTCTCTCCACCCCTCCCACCCACTGATTTGTTATTTCACAATGTCAACATGACTTAAAGTGGTTCTCATTCCCTGGTGTCCGAGAGAGATGAAGAGTTCCTGTGGGGAATCCTGGCTGGCTGAGTGAGGTGCTGCCTAGATCCTCCTTCACCCTGGCCTCATGCTGGGACAGACTTACAGGAAGTTCCCCTTGTTTTGCACTGATCCTGTTGTCTGGCTAAACTCTGCAGCTTGTTTTATACCGTGAATTTCCCGCACCACTGGTTTCTTATCTACTGCTCATTTGCTGGGTCTCTGCCTGGTAAGAAGACATCTCAAGAGAGCCTCCCCTCCATTATAAAATGTGACTACAGCACCTCATTGAGACATAATCCCTTGGTGCAAGCTAACTCCTTCAGCAGATGTCTGCTGATGCTTTGAATAAAAGATGCTACGTGAAAATAAATAACACCGCTCTCTTCTTGTGGTGCTGTTTACGTGGCATCTCCTTCAACAACGCAGGATATGCCTTATTTACCTGATAGTGTTTTCTTCCTATAAAACATACAAGATCGGTGTCTCTAAAATTATTTATTTATTCCATCTCCTTTTCTCCCTCTGAGCAACTTAATAGATGTTCTTGGAGCAACTTCTCTTGTTTGTGTGTGAGGAGGTAAATAGCTCAGATAGGATCCTGCTCCTCAAGGGCACGCAGCCTGCTGGGAAGACACAAGCCGAGTCGCAGAGCAGCCTGGTAGCAATGCTAGACAGGAGCCAGTAGAGTCATACATTCAAGGAGAGAGACTTCAGGAAATATAAAAGAGAATAAACAGGAAATGTGGTCCTGAGAGAAAAGCTGATTAGTATACTAGAAGAACTGGAGCAGCCGTTATTGTGACCGACCTTCACCATCAAGAGCATTGCTTAGTACCTGCTACCTTAACATAGCCCAGGGACTTGTGTGAGGTGGACGTTGTTGTCTATCCATCACAGATTAGGACATATGTTAGTCACTTCTTGTCTCTGTGGCAAAAGTACTCATTATAAGGAGGGAAGGTTTATTTTGGATCAAAGATCTCGGGGTTTCGAACCTGTGGTTGTTTAGCCTGGTTATTTTTAGGCCTGTGGCAAGAATTATATGGTGGAAGCCTGAGGTGAGTATGTGTTGTGGGCAGGGTTTGGGGTGCCGTTCACCTCATATCAACTGAAAGAAGGTTCGTTTTGGCTCGTGGTTTGGGAGGTTTGCATATGAATATCTGTGTATGTAAGCAAGTGAATCCCTTCATCATCTACATAGGCATCACAGGGAAGAGTGGCTTTTACCAGAGATTACCATTCTGGTGTTCTACAAAATTTGGCCTTCCTGTTGTAGCCCCTGTCCAAAGACAACTTATCCAATTAATGTGTGTCTATTCTAATAAGCCGGCTACAGCTGTAGTCCCAGGTTAGGACACATATTTTGGTAGTGCCAAACCTTTAATATTAAACATCGAACACAAGACCCTACCCTTCTCTACTCTCAGATTCCAATAACACTTTATGATGGAATATGAATTCCTGTAATACAAATTCAGTGGCTCCCAATGAATGCCATTTGTGCCCTTTACACAACTTTTGTCCTTCCTGTTTTATAGTGTTACAATCTGACCAACATCTCATACCTTGAGATATTTCCTCATGTAAAACATTTTGACAGCCAGTGATTTCCATTTTCAGTAGTGAGGGTGTATGTTCTTAGGGCAGTGGTCCTCAATCTTTTTAATGCTGCGACCATTTAATACAGTTCCTCATGTTGTGGTGACCCTCAACCGTAAAATTATTTTTGTTGCTACTTCACAATGATAATTTTGCTACTGTTATGAATTGTAACGTAAATATCTGTGTTTTCTGATGGTCTTAGGTGAACCCTCTGAAAGGGTCATTCAACTCCCAAAGGGTCGAGACCTATAAGCTGAGAACCACTGCCTTATAAGTGAGCACTGAGGAAGCACCTGAAGGTTGTTCCATGGTAGATATGCAACAAATAGTCACACTGTCCTCTCAGAAGAATGATAGGGACTTTGGTGGTCTATAGAGTATCTTAGGTAAATAGTAGAGATTAACAGCAGACAAAGGAGAAGTCCATAGCAGGCTAGTTGTGAGATAATCAACTTTTGAGCCTGCATCCACCTAGATTAAAGGTCCAAGAATCATCTGGAAAGATCTACTCTACAGAGCGGAAGGATGGGGCTAGAATAATGATGGGCATCCGCCATTATCATCATGTTTCCCTCAGTTTGAAAGGGAAACTGTGTCTATATTACTGACCTCCTTTGAAAAAGTCTACCAAGCAGAAAGGGTCCAGAAGCACGTCAGAGCAGATGTGATCCTTACTAATTCTGTTAGTCGGAACTGAACTTGGTCTTCTCTTATTTTTAAAGTTATTTTTATTGAAGGGGTTTGGTGCCCTGAAGAAAGCATCTGCCTTGGCTCTACCACCCAGAGTTCACTGTACTCTTGGAGGATGGAGAGGATATCTCAGAGTACACTCAGTCAGGGGCCAGTGTGAACATGTATTCCTGGGTTTGGGGAAGAGGTGATGTGTTTAAAAGAGGCAGATTGGTTGGGAGGTCAGAAGGAGTGTGCAGTCTGCCAGTCTACCTGTCTTGGGATACCACATCCTTAAGACCATCTTTTGTAGCCAACCTGTCAATTAGCAGGGACCCAGGCCATCCAGGCAGTCCCCATTCAACAATTTCAGGAAAATGGCCAAGGATTAATTAGTTAACTGGCCTGTATAGTTTGCTCACACAGACACAGACTTCTCTGCTGTTGCTGTGTTTGAGCTCCATGCCCAGAACAGGCACCGAAGGTCAGCCATGTAGAGATTTGAAGCTCAATGGCTCAGCTAATTAGAGGAAGGCCACACAGACTCTAGGCTCAATGGATTCCTTCCCATGGATCTTTAGAAACCCCAAATCCACCTCATTTCTGAATCCATGGCAGTCAAAACATGAGTCAGGTCGGTGTCCTGGTGGTCTCTGTCCCTGGTCCAAGCCTTGGACGGGGTGGGCCTCCTTTTTTGTCTCCTACCAAAGCCCAGCAGATCCAGCTCACAGCTGGGCCGTTTCCTCTGGTTTCTCTTCCCTCCTTCCTGTGTGGTGGGCTCCAGTGTTCCTGTTTCTGTCCTCTGTGGCACAGGGAGTTATAACCCAGCCTCTCTTTCATAGTTATCACCAACACCGGGGTCAGCAGACAGGAGAGAAAGCTGGAAGCAGATGGAAGAATTTTGCTTTCTTTCTCAGGAGAATCTGACCTTCACCCTCAGAGATCACAGCTACTATCCTCATGGATTCCATAGGGGCAGGATACAACACTAAGTCCTTTACGTTTCACCGATTTGTTTCTCAGACTACAATACCGCACATGAAGGAGGGGGGGACAGATGCACATGGCTGTTTTATTCAAAGGGTTTCTCCATAACCTGACAACCGGTTTGCTTAAATCCAGTTAGCTCTACAAGAAGAAGAGAAGCCTCACATTTTAGAAGAAATATCTATTCTTTTCACAGAAAATTTGATGTATATTAATTTTTGATTGTAGATCAGTTCTTGGGGAAAGTATTCTTTATAAAGTAAGCAAGTCACTGATTGCTCTAGTTGTGCCCAACATTCCAGAATTTTCTTGCTGAAACATTTATGCTGCTGTGGTGAAAGAAGAAGTTTTTTAGTTATGAAAACAATTTGATGGCTTTTTTTTCTTTCTGATTTTTTTTTTTTTGAGACAGATTCTTATTCTGTAGCTCAGGTTGGCCTCAAACTCAGTATGTAGGTCAGGTTGGCCTCAAATGTGTCATCTTCCTGCCTCAGTTTCCCAAATGCTTGGATTCAGGATATTTGTCACCATGTCTGGTCACTCTTTTATTTCTTCACACTTGGGAAATACAGTCATTCATGGCTTTGGGAGATGATTCCATTCAAGGACATAGGCAATAGTTCCCCCAGCTATAGACAGGCTGGTTGGCTCACATGACAAACCCAGTTATGGACTTACAGATGAGGAATTTAAAGGCTAAAATGTACAAACTATTTTTTAATGGGTAATATTGATTGCTGGCACTCAATGAATTATTTTTCAGTGATAGTTATGGAACTGGGGTTTTGAGCATGATAGGCAAGGACTTGTATCGATGAGTAAATGAAAGGTATTAGTTTTTTTAAATTAAGATTGTATTGGGCTACATCGGTATTGATCTTTGTATATTG
>CAJQZJ010031983.1:4156773-4179123 GCA_907164525.1 Lophiomys imhausi | reverse complement strand
TGTGTGTGTGTGTGTGTGTGTGTGTGTGTGTGTGTGTGTGTGTGTGTATGTCAAGGCACACTTACGGTGGACAGAGGATATACTGAGAGAATTATCCTTCAACCGTGGGGATCCCTGGGATGGAACTCAATTCCTCAGGCTTGGCCATAAGTGCCTTTACCCACTGAGCCATCTTACCAGTCCCGTGTGTCAGTTTTAATTCATATATCCCAAGGCAGCAGCAAACACAGGGAGACCTCATACTCACGGCAGTGAGAGCTACATCACATCTTACCTCTGCCATTAGAGTTTCTGAAGGGAAAGGCTCCACCCTGAAGAAGAGGCTCCCAGTACATGTGTCAGAGTGTGATGCTCGCCACACCAAGAGAGACCTAAGCACACATGTCCTGAGTGTTTGGGCAGCTAGCCCATTGTCTCAGGTGACCAAGAAACATCTCTCCTAGACACTGGTAGAGTCATTGGCGCTGTAGCAAACATCTGGGAAGTGTCTGGAGCTACTTAGTAAGTGCACAGTGTGTTTCCTTCTCAACCAGTTACCTCACACAACCCCATATATTTTTCTTAGCATTTCTTTAGGAGATAGTTTTAATCTTAGAAATAATTGCTTTTCTAGAAAGGGACACAGGGATCGGATGGTCACCAAGGAAGATAAAACTGTAGGCTGGTTGGCAAACCCAGTCCCGAGCCGCACTATGCTAGATACAGCTGATAAGGTGGCACACTGGCCCAGGCAGGCCTCTTTGCCCCTGGACCTTCACTTCAGGTGAAGCCTGACTTCTGGGCTGATATACTGGCTGATACACTCTGAAGTCTTTAGAGGATGAATCTGGTTGCTGTGGCTTACTCTCACAAGCTAAGGGGAAAAGACAGGTTTATAAATGAGCAGCATCTTAGCTGAGCATTGAGTATTCTGCCCATCATATCAGATTATATTATTGTACAAAAAATGGAAAAATAAATGTCTGCTTTTATATTGTAGGTTCATCAGCTACAGCCATATAATTGGTGAGTGGTTGGAGAAGTGTGTTTCTATGTTGCTTACTAAATTGTGTCTTTTTGTAATGTATAATGGCTTCAAGTGACACTACACATACACACAGATAGACAAACACACACACAGACATATACACACATACAAAAACATACACACATGTACATACCTACACACAAGAGTTCATAAATGTACAACTTTATATTTTTATCATTGTTACTGTAAATAGGAAATGAATTTACCGTCCTTGAAATTATAATGGCAGGCACACAAAGACACAGTTGCTGCCACAGAATTCAATTAAGAGATAGCCATCACCCCTCGGTGACTGCGTGAGGTAGAAATATACAGGCATGCTAATAAGTCATATCTTCAAGCCTCCACATTTATCAGCCAGCAGCCAGACACGGGCACAACTGTGGGAAGACAGCGTTGTTCTGGGATATTTAATAAAAAACCAGCTCTCTCCATTTAAGGATTTGTGTTTAATCGTTCAGCAACATTTTAAAACATCCTGGCTGGCGAGCCTCTCAATTGGAACTGCTTGCATTAGGTTTTTGCTCCACCTGCTTGAGGAGGCTGGGAGGAGTGGAAAGGAGACATTTAGCAATAAGCAAGCTGTGTGTGTATTTTCAGAGACTTTTCTTGCCATTTCCTGACCTTTGGGCTGTGTTTGTGTGCATCTGCTATCTGAACCAGTGCTCTATCTGAGGAAGCCTGCAGAAGACATTCATTAGCACGCTAGCCAGATGACTGACTCCATGAAATAACCTTTCCCTAGTACAGGCTGCGTAGTGCTCATAGCTTGATTGTTCTAAGAATGGATTTTAAAAATATTTAAAGATGAACACAGGAAGTGTGCAAAAACACAGAGCATTTTCAGTTTCTTTTTTTATCATATAAGTAGAGATATTTGTATAGCAAGTCTGTCCAGATGATTGTATTGAGTAGCAAAAAAAAGGGCAAAGGAAGGCAGCCATGCACTGTGAGTATGGACCACTCTTTGCAGAGGGAAAGAGTGGGCTTTTTATCAAAGGAAGGCCACCCCTTGTATTTGACAAATAGGAAAATGGTCTTATATTGAAGCAATCCAGGAGCTATATTTCTGACTGCCAAGATTAAGCTCTTCCTCTTACAGAGTGGTTCAAGAACAGCTAGTCCATTGGCATCTAGGTCATGCAATTTGCCTGGAGGTGCTATGTCACATTTGCTTTGAGCAGCTGCCTGGGTGGGGTGGGGGGGGGGGAGTCTGCCGGCTTAGCAGATGGTTATGCTGGGAGAGTACCCTCTGTTTTGTGCCTTGAATTGATCAAACCCTCTGCAAAACCCTTAGTTCTTCAAAGTGTACAAGAAGCTGGAAGAGAAAAGATGGGCATAGGACTAGGGTGGCCACAGACAGACATAACAGAGAGGAGTGTGGCCATCCACTCTCCTTTCCAAAAACTTAGATCATTTTGAATATTTCTCTTTTCAGAGACAAGCCTTTTCTTTTTCAAAGTAAGAAGGAAAAAAGTTGCTCTAGACCAGATATTCAATGGATTTTAAGCTGCCAGGAGTTGAAGCAGGACAAGTGGCTGAGTCTCAGAGATAGACTGAGACTGAATGATCATTTGTAGTTTTCTCCCTGTCCCAACCAAGAAACAAGATCCAAACCTTGAGGTCCTGTTTGTTCTTGGCCTGCACATCTCAATGACCCTCCTAACTGAAAGCCCCAAATTTCTGTCCTTGGAGATATCTCTGCAGTATCCTCAAAGTGATCACCAGATGAAGGAGATAGGTCCTATCCTCAGGGAAGCAAAAACCATACCAATCTGTGGCATCCTACTGTCAGTTACATATGATGGTGTGAGCCCAGAATTCACTCTATTGCATTTTAGAAGGTTCTGATCTGATTAAAGGAAGACACGGTGGTCTGTGATTGATCTCAAGTGTTTACGGAATCTCTAAACATTGCCTTTTGCAGCTCAGCAACGGATGGTGTGCTCAAAGCAAAGGAGAGAACCATGGGGAACTTTCCTCTGAGATTATAATATAATTACAATACTTCCCCTTCCCTTTCTTCCTTCTAAACTCTCCCTTATACCTCTACCTACTCTCCTTCAAATTCATGGCCTGTGATCCTCAAAAAACAAACAAACAAACAAACAAACAAAAGAACCAACCCACCACCACCACCAACAAAAACAAAATAACCCCCCCAAAAACAAAAACAAACAAAAAACCCTGATGTGGGCTTCTATGGTGTGGAGAAAAAAAGAGAGAGGGTGCCTGTTCCTACTGGGGAAGTAAGCTGTGCTTGAAATCTCTTCGGACTCAGTGTTGCACACAGGTGTGAGTCAGAGAAGGTTCAGGATTGAAGAACACATAGTGCTCTCCCCATGGATCTGAGTTCAGATCCCAGGACTCATGTCAGGCTGTTCACAACCACCAGCTCCAGGGATCTCATGTTCTCCCCTGGCCTTTGCCTGAACTCGCACAGATCCACACACAGATAGACACACATACATATAAGATTTTTAAAAAAGTCATTATCAGTGATGTTCCTTGGCTGTTTTAAGAAATTTAGATATTATTTAACCTGTTTATATGTGATTATATTGAATTATAAGCACACTGCTGCAAATGGACCAGTGCTGGGAGACATAATCACAATTAAAATGTACATACAAAGCCAGAACTCTGTGCAGCTAAGAATTCCACTCTAGAAAGGACACTGGGAGATTTCTAAATGCAAAATAATGTGATGAAATTCATATGAAAAACTTGAGGATTTGTTATTTCCTTTTTTTTTTTTTTTTAATGATCAGTTGGCTGTAGAGCAGGATTGGGAGGAAACTATAGGAAACCAAGCAGATGTTTCCTTGAATTTCAGGGACTTATTATCTATTTGTGGTCATCAACCATTTTAGACAATGTATAATTAAGAAGTGTCCTTTGTGTACCAGTTTATTGGCCTTGTGGGAAACCAGAATAGGGAGCTTGGAGAAGAGGGGATGACCAGGCCTAATGGTCAACATAGATTGTGACGTTCTTCATACATGCTTCTCCATGAGAGATTTACATCATGGAGTTTTTTGAGTTTGAATTGCATCTTTGTATTTAACTTAAAGTTTCAGTCTTGCACTCACGGGCTCACAGAATCAAGTCTCCCTCTGCTGAAGCAGGCTCCCTTTAAAGCTTCCAGCTAATGGGTGAGCATTAGTTCTATTTTGTTAGAAGACACTGTCGGATGAATGACTGGCTCACCCAGTCTCTATTTTTGAAGATGTTTTAGATAGTGGCATTAATCCTTCCATGACCTTCATGTGTCTAGCTGGAATAAACAGCCCTATGCACACAACCAGGGAGGACTTTGTGCACCTTGGTTTCCAGTGGCATCATCTGTACTGATGATTTCTTTTCTGAGCTTGGAGTCAGGGAACGGGAAGAAAGGGTAGACACAAGCCAGGCTCATGCACAGTAACTTGTGCTGACGACAGTTAGTCAGGAAGCAGAGAAGCCATCTTTTCACTATTGGAATTTCTAGGTGGGGGGGGGGGGAATGGAGAGAATTGTTCAGCACCTGTGAAAACTTGTTCATTTACTTCTAGTGGAAATGATTGGCACATATAATAACAGCTAGAGTTTGGGAAGAAATATGGACATGAATGCAAGGAAAGTACACAGGAAAACTCGGACAAACCTGGTGATTGATTTGGAGAGTCAGGCAGCAGAAGAGCCTAGAACTCAAAAGCAACAGTGCTTATGCTACAGAGACATAGACAAGATTGAGGCACAGAAATGAGTTGAAGATTAGATAAGGTCAGTAGTGGTCTTAAAGAGGCATTTTCATAAAGAATTGTTGAGAAGGGAAACATGGGCTGAGGAAGTATGGACAGGAGTTTCTGACAACTTCTGAAGACATTTGGTCTTGAAGGAAGAAGTGAAAGGGTATCTTCAGGCTCCACAGACCTCATCCCCAGTAGGAGTAAGTTCATTTGAGATCACAGAGGCAAGTAGTGTAGACAGAGAAAAAGCCAGAGACAGAATAGCATGTATGATTGAAGAAACCTGTTTTTATTGTTGGGTTAGGATTTAAATAGAGGCAAGAAGGGACAGTCGTCCTTCCTCAGAGTCCAGCCTTACCTCACTGGTGAAGAGGAGAGTTGATTACTTCTGTCTAGATCTTGTTTCCCATCCTGGAAGTTGTAAGGAATGATGGCTTGTAGTAGACCACAGAATAGCACACAAAGACGTATGCAACTGTACTTAGCACAGTGCCCCAGAGCAGGAATAGTGAGGAGAAAGAAGACTGTGGTGATAATGCTGAAAATCTTCATGTGAGATGGTCAGGAGAACTCATGTGACATGGCCAGTGAGCAGGACTCTGCTGTGGCTTCATGCATTCAGTGGGGGAGGGGAAGTGATTAGTTTAACTATGTGCTGTTTCTCCTCTTTTTCTGCTTACAGTTAACATTGTGTTTCCATTCTAGGTTCTTGGCTTCTTTCTTTTATAAAGAACGGCGGGGGGGGGGGGGGGGTGCAGTTTCTGAGTGCTGGATTTTTGGTGAAAAACATAGCCCATGGTCGAGGGAAGGTTCACTGTGTGCTTATATGAATTCAGCATGTGCAAATGGAAGAACATGGAAGTCAAAAGCGAATGTGGCCTGATCAGACCTTCAACCCCAAATGAACAAGATGAGAGGATAAAGAGAGAGAGAGAGCTGCTGTAGTTGGCCATCAAGCTCCAATAGTCAGGGAAGGTAGGATCACCCCTTTATAAGGCACCTGAAGCTTGTTCTACAGGAGGGCAAGGGGCTATTGGAGGTACTGCAGGTATTGCAGGAATTGGGGGAGATGATTTTTATATACTTTTAACAGGCATCAGCATCCTGAAAGTATGAGACATTAGTGGGAAGGGCTTTTTGAAGAAAATTAAAGCAGATAGATTATATTGCCCATGGGAAGAGCAGCATGCAGCACAAAAAGGAGAAAAATCAAAGCAGGGAAGAAAGGCATAATGAAGCCAGGGCTCAGTTATCAGACAAACGATGAAGCACTGGAGTGCCCCTGAAGCCTGGCTGTCTGGGGGTGCAGGATTTCCTCAGTAGTACCTGTGAGGACAGCTCATGGACATATGGCTTTTTGTCTGTTCACACTTGCTCTCTGAGGTGGTAGTACCTATGGTACCTTAAGGATGTCTTTAGTTTTATGAAACTAAAACATTTTTTAGGAGGAAATTCCAATTTCTTCAGTGTATTCCCAAAGTCCAATGCCTATTATAGAAAGCTGGTCTCTTTTTTAACACAGAGGAGTGTTTGTCAGAAGGTAACCACACACTCTGTCCTCAACCCTCCTTTTCATTTGCGTATGCATGGCACGTGGGATGATATAATATGATTGTTCACTTAGCACAATGCAAAATCAAAGGCAGTCTCAATGTCAAGATTAAGCTGGGTTTTGGGCACGCCTATAAAGAACCTTCTTGATTGAATTCGTTGGAGTGGGAGATTCTCCTGAACATGGGCATTGCTATGGACCGAGTGAGGAGACAGCAAGCTGAGCACCAGGACACTTCAATTCATTGCCTTCCACCACTGACTATGAATGCAACATGACTGACTGCCTCAGGTTCCCACCACCTTGATTTGCCTGCAACCTTGGTTTTATAATAGAAACGCTCTCTCACTTAAGATTTTTTTTGGACAGGGAATTTCATCACAGAAATAGGAAATGAAATTAAGACTGAAATTGGTACCAAGAAGCAGGACCATTGGAATAATAAGCCTGACCATGTGTCATTTAGTCCTTTGAACTCTTTTGTGGGAGGAACGTGGAAGAGTTAGAACTTTGACCTAGACAAGCCATTTGATGCTGGAAGCAGAGCTTAATGAGGTCATCTCTGTAGGACTTTGCAGGACAACAATGATAAGGGAAATGGGGACAGTACAGGACTGGCTCACTAGGTTTCAGAAGGAACAAGGACTCTGTCAGGAAATGAGCTACAGGTCACCCATGTGATATTTTGGGTAAAATTCTGACTTAATTCTACCCCTACCCTGAGATCCTGGGTGAAGTTGAACTGGGAGATGACAGACTGATTTGTTAGATGAAGAGAAGGTGTATGGGCAAGCTTAAAGTTTTAATCAAGTAGAGTGTGGACAACAAAGCTACTGTGACTGTTAAAAAGTAGATAGTAGAATGTTAAAGTCAGGGGCCAAATAGGTATAAACTGAACATTGGGAAGGTATACTGGGCCAATTTACTCTCATAAATGTGGCATATTTATATCTATTGTTTTGTATAATACTTACTGTTATAAGAGAACGAACCAGCTGTTGGACTGAAAGGGGAAACCTCTGGAGGGAAGAGGGTGGAAGGGCGGGTTAGGAAGGGGGAATAGGGAGGGGTTTGTTACTGAGATGTAACTTGAAGAAAAAAAATAAAGTATTTAAAAAAAAAAACGTTAGCACCATTAAGGAGAGGCATGGCACTGGGCTCTACAGTATTGTGAAAGTGGTTTCTCAGGGTCAGTTCACATGATCTAATACAGAAGCAGTCCAAGGGGCTTGGCTACATCTTTTTTAAAATTTACATTTATTTATTTCTTCAAGTTACATCTCAGTCATAGTTCCCCCCTCCCCTCCCAGTCCCACCTTCCTATCCTCTTCCCCCTCACCCTCCTATCTGCTTATCTGCTTTTGTTTTGTTTTTAAAATTTAAGGTATATCTTTTTCCCCCAACAAATCCCCCTTTTAGTCCAATAAAAGGTTCTTTTTCTTATAAAAATAAATAAAATACAAAAAATAGGAATAATTAGGCCACAATAATGAAAATTATAAAGCATAACATACATTCCCAATGTCCAGTCCATACTGGACAGTATTTGGCAACTGATAATAATATTCTATTATCTATGTATCTTGATGAGTTTAAAGTTCTATACCTAACTCAGTTTCCATCCTAACTTGCATTACACACTTAATAACCTCTTCTTAGACCTAGAACATCCTTTTAATTCCTAAACAACTTAAAATTTAACTGTGAGGCTGGGCTACATCTTAACCTGACAACAGGACTTAGCAACATTGCTCACGTGACACTGTTTTAAAGTTAAGAAAATTAGGGGGTTGTGGAGAAAAACTGAGGCTGGACACTGTGAGGAGGTCCTAAGAGTCATTGTGAGAAGCTCTGAAGCTAAAAGTTGGGTTGCATTGAGACCTCAGAATAGTAGAGATCCCAGGACTGTGGGTCATCGACCAAGGAGGGCCACAGGAGTGGAGCATAGTCAGCTCAGGAGAGAAACTGTGTGTACTCTGTGGTGAGGAGTTTGAGCAGTGGGGCTAAGCAAGCCCTTGGAGCTCTGCCGATTTCAGCATGAGCCCAAGATGCCAGACATGGAGCTGAAGGATTTTGTATCATCTTCTGTGTTGCTTTGGCTTTGGTCAGATCATTCTTTCCTTTTGGAACAAGAGTTTTTACTCTGTGCCATTACATGTGAGAAGTGTGCAAAGTTTTTATTTTATTTTAAAGGATCTTACAGTTGGGAGACCTGTTGATGACTGTGGAAGCCTTTAAGGTTGGATTAGATGTATTTTATGTTATGGCATCGTTTTTTGAACCTGTAGGAAGAAGTAATAGAAGGCTATGACTTAGAACTGATGTGTTTGGGTGTCAAGTTGACCAGGGGTGGAATTGAGATCGTTAGTTTTGCTAACTTGAGACTGCGTAGTTACCTAGGAAGTCAATCTCAATCTCAATATTAGGTTAGTGTCTTAGTCATTGTTTTATTGCTGTGGAGATACTATGACCAAAGCAACTCTTATGAAAAAAAGCATTTAACTGGGGGCTTGGTTACAGTTTCAGAGGCTTAGTGCATTGTCATCATGGCAGGGAGCAGGGTGGTAGGCAAGCATGGTGCTGGAGAAGTATCTGAGAGCTATGTTTTGATCTGCAAACAGAGAAAGAGAGAGATTGGGGCTAGTAAGCATGCCAGTATATGAGCGCATGGGGGACAGTAGATTAAGAGAGGTAGGAAGACCCAGGCTGAATGAGGGCGGCACTTTCATGGCCTAAGTAAAAAGGGGAGAGTGAGCCGAACACTAGGATGCATGCATTAACCCATTGTTCCCTGCTCTTGGTTATGAATGCTTCAAGTTCCAGCTACCTTGACTTCCTGCTATGGTGGACTATGGCCCATCATGGCCCTTTCTCCTGCTTTTATCACAGCAGCAGGAGAAGAGACCAAGATAGTACGCTCAAAAAAATCCCTTTTCCATATTGCTGCTAAGAAAATCCTCTTCAGTGCACAGCGAGGAAAGTGCTGTAATACTTCCTTCCTTCCTTTTTTATTTTAGTCAAAGTAAGTCTCTCTTCTTTACTGAACATCATCCTTGGAGAAGACAACTTCCAATTTAAGTAAGAAGTTAATTATCAATAAGCAAGTCATTACAGCTGTTTTCAGGGGCTCCTGCTGTAACACTTCCGTTCTCTGCTTATTGTTATGAGTAAAAGTCAGATTTAATTCGCACCCTTTCCTAGATAATCAATTACCTAATTGCATTTTGGAATGGGGTCAGCCTTCTGTCAAATAGTTCTTACTCGAGCATGTGGCCTGGTCAAGCAGAAACCAACCAAATAGTGGGAATGACTGTGAAAGCCACAAAAGCTCTTGTCAAATCTCAAACATAAACAAACAAAGCCCAGGCAGATCACTAGGATTTCTGCAGATATGGTGACCTAGAGGCTCTTGGAAGTGACAGACAGAGACCTGATTAAAACAAAACAAAACAAAAAACCCATCTTGTCTGGTCCTAGCTTTAGGCACATCAGGTCATTTTTGCCACCAGGCAAGTTGTCAACTTTCCCTACACAGTGCAGATGGTGTTTCTTGTGTTGCCCTTTCCTGACACCCCTGTAGGTCAGCTCTGTTCCTTTCCTGTACCCTCCTAGCAATAACTTCTATCTCTGTAAGCATATGCCACATGCAGTTAGTTGACTGATAGCACTTCTGTCTCTGTGAGGGGAAAAAAAGGTGTGTCATTCCTTAAGGTATTCCCAGCTGTGACATAAATAGTTAACCTACAGTGGCCATGTCCCCGGTTTAGCACTCACCGCTGTGCTACTGCCAGGGTGTGCCACTAAATTCTAAGAAGCCTAAGAACCTCTGTCTTCAGTTAATACATGATCTCAAGGCTGTGCGCTCAGCAGTGATGCGTTTTCCCAGACAGATACTTTTCACTTTTATAAAGAAGTCTTTTAATTGGATTGTAAAGAATTCCTAGTAATTTATTCCTTCCTATTACCCTCAAAATTCTGATTAGACACCGCTGACTAACCACAGAACCAATGAATAGATGTCTTTTCTGCCTTGAGCCAGGCCCAGGCAGGGAGGCTGCCTTTAAGGCACAATCATTTATAGTGGATGTCCTCATCCCCTTTGCTGTCCCTGGAATAGTGTTGAGGTTCCAGGCAATGTCTCCAGCCCAAGCCCACCAATGGCTATATTTGGTTCACAGGTCCCAGGAGGAGAGTGACATCTTGCTGCCACATGAAGGTGAATACTCCTGGCAGGTACTATCCCTGCTCTGGTCCTACCATCTGCCTATGTGGTGTGACACTCAAACTGGAGACTTTCCCCCATGATAACCATGACTCTCTTTTGTGTGTTGTCTCACCAGATCTTTCAGTCTCCTCTGGTGAGCTCTTTTAATCTGTTCAGTTTTGCTTTGGTGGATTTTCTGCCTCACCTAGACAGTTTGGGACACAAATGGTGTCCGTCATCCATCACTTTACAGCCTTATTTTTGGTCCCTGTGACCGGGAGCCAAGATAGTTCTGCAGGAGTGATGGAAAACTTATCCCCTCCTAACCTCACAATGTTGCCAAACATGATCAGTCTCCAGCATCTTCCTGGAACCATTGGAAACTACCAGAATACCTTCTTCTGCCAACTTTACTCTGAGAGAATGTGTGCCTTTGGGTATGCGCCTGACTCTTCCCGTACTGTACAGTCCTGAGCAGTCACAGGTGGCAATGTCTGTCATTGGCTGTTGGTGTTTTCATTAGGCCATCTAAGAATTACAGATATACCGAAGGCCAGGCTGGATCCGCGTGTGTGAATCCTCCTGGCCATGTTCATCACTTCTGAGCAGTTTATTTGCTTCATGCTGCTGAAGGTGCACATCCCACAGGACTGCAGACCTAGGTCTGGCATGTTTCCCAGCCTTTAAACATGTACCATCACAGCTCTCATTTCAGCCTCTGTCCCTACTCCACTGTGCTGGAGAGTTTTATGTGAACTTGACAAAAGCTGGAGTCATTTCAGAAGAAGGAACCTCAGTTGAGAAAATGTCCTACCAGACTGGCCTGGGTATATTTCTTGATTGATGATTGATATAGGAGAGCACAGCCCACTGTGGGAAGTGACTTTGATCTGGTGGTCCTGGGTGGTCTAAGAAAGCAGGCTGAGCAAGCCATGGGGAATAACCCAGTAATCAGGTTCTTCCATGGTCTCTGCTAGAGTTCCTGCCTTGAGTTCCTGCTCTGATTTCCTCAGTGAGAGTGTCACCTGGAAGTATAAGAGGGAATTAACCCTTTCCCCCCAAATTGCTTTTCGTTCTTGTGTTTTATCACAGTATTGGAAATCTAAGACACTCACCATATTTTAAAAAGCTTAAAGACACCATCTTGGGAATGAAAACTGCTATAGCTTTTTGCTAATATTTTTACTTTTTAGTGTGTATGCATGCACATGTGTGTGTGTATGTGCATGTGTGTGTGCATGTGTGCATGTGTCTGTTGTCTGTGGGAATGTGCATGTGTGGGCAAATGTCTGTGGAGATCAGAAGCCGGTACCAGATCCTCTGGAGTGAGAGTTACAGGTGGCTGTGACCCATTTGATGTAGGCACTGGGAACTGAACTCAGGTCGTCTGGAAGAGCAGAGCAGCGAGTCCTCTTAACCCCTGAGCCATCTCTTCAGCCTCTGTCCCCATAAATGCACAGAGCAGAAGGAGTAGTCTAAGATGGACCTTCATACTTAGCATTTTGGCTCTTTTCCTAGGCTTGTCGCCACTCACACATATTTTATGAGTCATCATATAATATCCTTTTTTTTCTGAGAAAAGGGCTTTATTAAGAGCTCAACAAGGGGTTGGGGAGATAGTTCAGGCAGTCAAGTGTATGCCATAAGCATAAGGACCAATAATCATATGAAAACAACCAAACATGGAAGCACAAGCTTTTAATACCAGCACCAGGGAGACAGAGACAGGCACACATCTGGAGCTTGCTGACAAGGCAGACAGTATCTGAGAAATGACACTTGAAGTTGACCTCTGGCCTCTACATGCATGCACCCACATGCATGTGATTCGGCACATATGCAAACACATGCACATACACAGAGATCTACAAGTTTGATATTTTAAACCCCTGGTGTGACCCTGTGTCATGAGGGTTCTGCTACATTCATTATAAGATGAGAAGTTGTGATGCGGAAATGTCAGTGCTTGATTTTGAGACCTCACATGGGTTAAGGATGGTACTTATGCTGCATCTTTTAAGTCATTATGTGCCCTGCTGCAGAGGGTTGGTACCCTGCAGGCACAGAGGAGGCTGCAAACGTGCTTTGCAGAGGTGGAATAACCAGAGGCCATTACAGTCCAACATTTAGGGGCTTTTTGTTAACTACAGTCTCTGTGCCCAGCAGCAGATGAGAAGAACACATTCTTCCATGAGATTGAAACTGCTGTCTTTGGCCTTGATAGAGTCATGTGACAGAGGGAATGTTTAACCACCTCTGGGTGGAGCAACAGCTTAAGTCCTGTGGGTTGTCTTCAAGGATACTGCAGACATCTGGAAAGGATCCTTCCAGCCTGCATCAGTCTGAGAGGGGCTTTGCAAAACTACAAGCTTCAGGGTATGCCCATGCCATTGTGCTTGCTGAGGGAGCAGGGAGCCTCCACGTTCCTCTGATTGAGTGAATGGAAATTTGGGAATCCCAAGGCTGCTTTTCTTTGCCTTGTTAATAGAGTTCGCCTGTCAAACAGGCTGCCATGGTTATAAGTTTAAGTGAAGTTCCAAAATGCAAGAATGCTTTTGAGTGACCGTCATGACACTGAAGTTTCGTAAGAAAGGCCTTTTGGTCGAACATTGTTGCCAGAGAAAGGGTTCTTCAGCTTGTTTTGACTCCATGAGAAGGAATGTAGTGATTCTCTATTGCTGGAGAATTCACCCGACTAGCCCCGTTTCTACTTTATGTAGTAATGCTTCGCAACAAGACTGTCCTCGAGGAACAGCATGCTCTGAATAGTGATACTAATATGTCCTCCAATATATCAGTTTCAGAAAGTATCAATACACTTTACTTTATTGTCCCAGTGAGTAATTTAAGTAGTATCACTGAAGACTCCTGGGTAGGCACACTGATGAGAGGATATAGATAGTTTTACAGCCTATTTTGAATTTGTTTTCATTGAGACCCCTCTTTTGATTTTTCTAGATCATTTTGTTCTGAAAGAAATGGGTGTGGGCAAGTCCTTACAAAATATAAATAAAAAATATGATTACCTTCCAATAATAGGAGCACTAAGGCCTGATATCTAAAATTAAACTTAGACCTTCGTTAAAATGCGTATTTCCCTCCTTGTTTATTTTGCTAATAAAATAACAGATTAAATTAGCACTCTACATATTATACTTTGTACCCCCTCCAATGAAATCTTGTTTCTGTCTTCTATAGCTTTTCAAAAATGTACAACAGTGTGGCTTATTCTGACACATAGAAAGGACAACTACAAAAGGACTGGGTGATCCTCGGTGTCTCTTTCTCCCAAGACCGTGCCTGTCATCTCCTGGTGCAGAGGCAGTGGCCGTCCTGTGCCCAGGGTCTGTCTGTCCGCTGAGTCCTTGGGAACATGCCTAAGCTTCCCAGTTCCTGTTTGTGATCCCACAGTGCCTGCCTCCAGAACAGTCCTGAATGGCATCATTGTAACAGCCTGCACGATATTTAAGATGCTAAGTGGCTCACATTACTAAAGAATGTCTTTCAAGAGAGGAAAATTAAGTGACCAGTAAGAAAGGACCTTCACAAGTTCCTATTGTATGTCCCACAAAGACGGGCCGGTGCATTGAGGTCCAATTCTTCAGGGTCTGCAGAGGCTGCCAAGCTCAGGCTCCCACCCTCTCCTGCCATGGGAGTCTCTCTAGGCTGAAATTTAAGTCCAAAGGAGCGAAGCTGCGTGGGGGTGGAGTAAGCCACAGCTGTGATTCTAGCTCACTTGGGGTTTCTGTTTCATAGGCAGTCAGGATCGAGTCTCTAAAATTATTTGATTTGGGAATGGGATAAAAAATTGATACTATCTGATTTGTAGATTAGCCTTGGGTAGGGAAGTACTAATTTCAAATATCATTCATCTTCCCTTTTATCTAGTCTCTTTGAGCTGTAATGAAATTAGGTAAGAGGACGGAGTCCACCTAGTAGGAAGCTCAGGGGAGCTTGCACACTGAACTGGCAAATTAATCTGTGAACAGCCCACATTCCAGTACTTATTTAGTCAATATCCAGTGAATGAGAAAGGTGGGAAGCAGATTTTTTTTTGTCTATTTCCTGGTTGGAATTTTTCTAATCACCAGATTGTGAGCTTTATGTACCTTTTCTAAAACCATGAATTTTCAGCTTAATTGTGTTTTCTTTTCCCTTCTGACTAAAACTTGAACTATTGAAGTAAATGTATTTACATGTTAAGCTTCCCAGCCTGAGTTAGAAGGAGAATTAGAAAAGGCCTTGGGAGATAGGAAATATGTTCCGCTCAGTGGAGAGGCTAGCACATTATGGAATGTTCCCAAACAACTTTGTAATTAATACAATATGAGATATTCTATAATCGATAGACATGTGTGTAAGCTGTTAAAGGAAATATTTAGAAAGGTTTCAGAGTTTGAGGTTGATGGGGAATTTGCTATTTGAACTTATTCTACAAGAGGTAACTTACTGTATGGTATGTCACCCCAACATGTCTGGTCTCCAAATTCATGTTATTATACACGACTGTTTGTGTGGGTGCAGGTCATACATGAACATGCAGAGGCCAGACATCTGGCATTCTGGAATTCCATTAGTGGAATTCCTCAGGGCGCTGCATACCTTGTGTGTGTGTGTGTGTGTGTGTGTGTGTGTGTGTGTGTTTAAGGCAGAGTCTCTCATTGGCTTGGAACTCTCTTATTCGGTTAAGTTTGCTGGCCAGTGAGCCTGAGGGATCCACCTGCCTCTGTCTCCCCAACTCTGGCATTGTTTACTTGTGCCACCAGGCATGGCATGTATTATGTGAATTCTCAGAATCTGATTCTGGTCTTTAATAGCTGTGTCATCTCCACAGCCTCCTAGCGAGTGTTGACTTGGTAACTCATTCAGTGAGCATTGTGACTAAATGGCATAACGTACTACAGAAAAGAACTTAGAACCAATCTTTTGGGCTTGAATCCTGGCTCTATAGCACCTCATCTGCTTGGACTTGGCTAAATCATTTGACTTCCCTGAGCCCCTCATTTCTTACCTGAAGAAGGGCTAATAAATAAGGTACAGGCCACACCTCAGTTCTCAATGACGTAATATATCCACTGGTTTTCCTAGTGCCTGGAACACAGAGTGCCCTCAAAAGGAGATGTTTAGATGGCTGTACTCTCTGGGCTGGAACATCGCCTACTCATCAGACTCTGCACCAGGCACTGAAAATGGCAATGGCCGGCCATACCACCTCCTTGAAGGCATTCATTCTCCTGTGAGGGAAAGGCATTCAAAGGATTGAAGATAAGACAGCATCACTCATGCTGAGAACACAGTCAGCACTTCAAGTGCACTTGAGAATAAAATCTATTGAGTGAATGAACATAGGACTGCCAAGATAGATGAGTGGGGTTATGGCCAGACCTGTGTGGTACAAGCAGAAGGGCAGGTGAGCTGATTTGCAGGACCATAGGGAGGAGGCGACAACAAGTTTCTGTGCCTATGACTGAGGAAGACACCTTGCTTCTGATCCAACCTGTACCAGATGTTTAGATCTGGAAACTCACCATAGCAAATGGCCATGGTTGGAGAGAGGAGCTGCTGTAGGTCAAGAGAACAAAAAACAGCCTGCCTCCTATTTTTAGAACTACATCTTGGCATGACTTGTGTTCTAGAATGATGAAAACACTGTGGATTTTAATTTTAATGGGGCTTGACATGTGACATTTGTTTAGAGCTTGTGGTCCACACTGAGAAGCTCTTCCTCCCCATTCTCCTGGCCTACGAAATGCCTCCCATGGGAGGTGGAGGAGGGCACTCCAGGCCACAGTTCACTCTCCCTGCAGAGCCAGCCACTCATCAGAGCTGCCTTCCTGCCTCTTGTAGATCTCTGAGATGATGCAGTCATTTCTGCCAAAAGTTTGTAAAGAAAGAGAGAAGAGACCCCTGCCCTTACAGAAGCTGCTTTCCTGCTCTTTGGAGAGGACTTGCTTTTCCATTTCCCAGACTGATAAAAGCCCCCAGAGGAAGTACAGGCTGACAGTGCTGCCAAACTCATGTTTTGCCAACAAAGACATTATAAACAAAACCAAATGACATAACTACCCTCTCTTACAGAGCGTTATAATTGGACATGGCATAAAGTCAGGATAGAAACATAATTTTGATAAGTTTCTTAAGTTTGATAGTTAAGATAGATAAGATAATAATTATGACTGTGCTTAGGTTGACAGAGAAGTCCTTGGATTATTATTGCTTTTTCTCATTTTGCCATGAACCAATAAACATTTGGAAAGGATCAGCAGTAGTTCCTCAAACACTTTTTGTGTCTGATCCCTGGACTCAACATTTAGATGCAGGAAGAATCTGGTATTTCTTCAGCCCCGCTGTCAACAGCGGCTATTCAGAGCCAACAGCAACTATTCACAGCCAAAGGACGCATCGTCCTGAAGACACACAAGTCAGTCTTGCTTCTGTTCCTGCTTCCCTAAAAGCATTTCCGGGTTCACACCACTGTTCAGTCTGGGAGACACTCAGCTGGTCCTCCTGATGAGGTGTTCTGCTGGCCCTGGCTCCCTACCTGGGCAGGACAATACCCCTGCTTCCACATCCCCCACCTGGCAGAACTGCATCAATGCTGACACACAGCCTTTCTCATGTGCTTCAAACATTAAATCCCAAAGTACAGTAGGGAGAATTCTACAGCCAGTGCACCTCGCCTTTCCCTAGCTGGATCAAGGCTGTTTGCTTTTATGGTCATCTGGAGGTGGTCTTGGAACATGATGGACATTTCCGGTGATCTGCCATTTCATTAGGCAACAATGCGAATGTAAAATGAACCATCTTGCTCAAGTGTAATCAAGATTTTCTTCTGTTTGTATGTTGTATGCATGCGTGTACAGTTGTGTGTGCGGGTTCCCTAATCTGTGAGAATGTGTAGAAGCCAGGGTTAGCATTGAACTGTCTTTATCATTTGGTTTTTTGCCAAATGATTTGATTTTTTTTTTTTTTTTGAGACCGCGCGTCTCTGCTGAACCTAGAAGCTCACTACTTTTGTTGAATCAGCTGCTCATGGAGCCCCAGGGTCCACCTGGCTCTACCCTGTTCCTCCCCCAGTGTTGGGTTACAGCTGTGTGTTGTTACAAGCAGTCTTTTATATGAGTGCTGTAGACCCAAATTCAGATTCCTGTGCTTGCATAGCAAGTACTGTGGCCATTGAAGCATCCTCGTTGTCTTAGAATGTTCACGATCCTTTGTGATTCACCCAGTTGCATACTAAACTTCCTGGTTTTATGATTTGAGTTAGGACAAGTATGTCTTTTGGCAATCTACTGTAAGCAATTTGGCTTACAGAGATTGGGATTCCTAGTGTTTACATATGGCTGAAAGTGTGTTTGGTCCACATATGTGGCCTTTGCTTGCTTTTGGTTTGTAGGGTGATGGGTGCCTAAGGAGAGTTTGAGGCAGTGGTGGTTGGAGAGAAATATGTTTGTAGGTAGCAATTACAGTGCGAATAGATCTTTGATCTATGGCTCAGCTTCTGTGCTTTTTAGCATCTATGTTTCAGTTAATTGTACTTGTGTTTGGTTTTGAAGAATCTATTCAACAATATACTTGAAATGTCAGACTAAGTGGCTCCATTTAAATACATTCACTTCTCAGGCTTTGATGCCCTGATGCAGGTGTAGTGTGAAGGCCTTAAACTATTAAAGCAACAAGTGTCTGCCAGTGTCTCGCAATGTGTTAGGGTCTGGTCATCAGTCCTGACTTGTTAAGACAAGCCTTGATAGTGGCATGCTTTGAAGCCCATTGCAGCCTTTGCCATGACCTCTCCTTGGGTCTTGGCTTGCATGACCAGGAAGTTTTTTTTAACCCTATGATAGTCCTGTCTCATGGTTCTTGTATCCATAGCTGTCAGCAGGCCCTGCCCACTCCCTCAGCAGGAGATAGGAAGAAGAGGTCTACTCTCTGGGTCTGCATGGGGTAATGGACAAACTGGTCCTGCAGTAATGCCGTTATGGCAGTCAAGCTAAAAAGTAGGATTCCAATGGCAGCAGAGACAGCAGCAACGGAATGGATGCACCACTCACAGGACTGAAGGCAGGCAGGAAAAAGCAGCAGCCTTTTCCTCATTCCTTTCTGTGTTTGGGCTACCACCAAAAGATGCATCCCACTCTGCGGGAAGATCTTTTCCCCTCCATTAACCTTCCAGAAAATGCTTTCATAAATCTACCCAGAGATTATTGCAGATCTAATCAAGCTGACAACCAACATTAACCACTGCAGAGTGTAAAGGTTGGAGGGGTAGAGTTCTGATTGTTAGCCACAGAAGATGGGTATCCTAGCTGAGGAACAGAGGGCAAGAATTTGCTCTCCTTTTGGGTGCACTCCATCTGGACCCTAGCTTACTGGATACACCCAAGCCAGACTGAGACAGGTCTTCCAAGTCCAAGCGTTCCTGTGACCATTTACTCTAGAGACACCCTCAGACACACATAGAACGGGTCAGTCATTCTAACCTGGTGGCAGACCACCTAGCTTCCTTAACAGAAGAAGAGGATGGGATCACAAGCACTTGGGTAATTAATGCCGTGACAAAAAGTACAATTTATCAGATTCCTGGTTTCTCAGTTTTTTTTTCCCATTGATGTGATTGGTGGGAAGTCAAGGTGGCAGAACCAGGAAGCAGGAGAGAGGAATGAATGAATGAATGAGTGAATGAATTAAGGAATGAATGCCTGCTGCTGCTCAGTTTCTTTTCTCTATTTACACTATCCAAGATCCCAGTCAGAGAATGGTGCCACCCAAAGTGGATCATCACTCTTCAATTAATATAATCAAGGTAACCCCAGAGGCCTGTCTCCCAAGTAACTCTAGGTCCTGTCAGGTTGACAGCTGACACTAAGCATCACACTGGAGTATCCATTAGCCTAGTCTAGGGGTTACCAGAATCAACCATTGTACATGCACTGTGTTCACTCCATTTTTTTCTTTCTATTCCATCCTCATCAAGTCTGTTGCTTGCCTAGAGTTTCATTGCTCTCAATACTTTACTTTCCAGCTGTCACATAGATCTGGCCTCCCTCCCGGTAACCCCTCCAAAAGGATATCTGTAGCAGGGATTATTAATATTAATATTTATACATATGATTATTAAGGTATCAATAGTTATTTCTTAACCCACCATTTATAAATAAATAGACACAGAGACCTGTTAGATTTTAATAAGCCGTAAGCACTGGGGCTGAGCAGATCTTAACCCTCTAAGCTAGCTTTCTACCTCCCAGCTGAAACCCCATAAATACTTGCACATGCTCCATTTGGGCTGTGTCTCTCCAACATGGTTATTGTCAGAGCAAGCTGTTCTCTGCTATGTGCTTCTGGTCCACGCTAACCCATGGAACGTTTCCCTTCTCCCCCCCCTCTCTCCGGTGCTTCTTCTCTGACCCTCAGACCCTCACACCTTGGCCTTGCCTACCTCTCTTCTCCCAACCCAGGCTATAGGCCACTTTATTCAGCCAATCAAGGATAGATTAGCAGATGAGGTTACACAGCATCACTTGGTGTGTGTGTAAGGAAGACAAGGGACCCACAATTAACATTTGAATGGAAGCAGCTTCCAGATCACCCCAACAGACATCTTCCAGTATATGGCTCCCCTCCCACATGATCTTTTCCAGAGGAACAGGAGGCTGGCTATGATCTTTCTTCAACGGTCATTATTGGCCTTTCTTCCCTGACATAAATAAGTAAGTTCAGATAAACCCACTGATGTCTCTGATGCATCTAAGATTTTTGCTGGCAGTGCCAGGCCTCCTCCTAATCCCCCTTCCCCTCTTTTCTCCAATGCACAGACCTTCACCTCTAGTGACATTCTTCTAAGTGAAGAATCACTGATCACTCTGTCCCACACCCTTGCGTGCTAGTCCCCTTTCCTCCTACACACACTTTCCACCTCCCGCTTCTGCTGTTCACGTTCATCACTGTTTCCCTGCATTTGTTATTAACCTATCACTACATTCCCTACACTTCATTGAAGCCTCTGTTCTGAGGCCCATCTTCTCCTCTTTAGCTCATTTATCCTTCTGCTACTTCTGCATCCAAGACCTCATCTGAATGGAGAGCCCCAATTCATTTATACTACCCCCTTTCCAGCCTTCTCCCTCCTCCCTTCATCTCCAACTCTCACCCTCACCCACCATCAGTTTCATGGTCTATCACAACTTATACTCCCTTGAACACACTCTTGATGCTCTTGGTTCAGTTGAACCAACTCCATTAAGTGTGTGTCCATACTCAACCACTTAAATCTTGTCTAGAAAACCACACAATTGTACCTCATAAGAGACGCTTACTTATCTGTCATGAGTTACATTGTGAGATTTCATACATGCATGTAACCTGCTTCAACCGTGTTCATCTCCCATGTATCTTCTTTTCTCTTGCTCACATTCCCATCAGTCCCATTCCCACTGGAATACTGGTGAATGCTCAGCCCTGTCAGGCAGCACTAACACATCTCTTCTTGATCCTCTGCAAATGAACCATTGACCCATACCTTTCTGTCCTACCCTGTGCATAGTCTCAGCTAAGGACTTAGCTCCTCTCTGTGAACAAATAGATATAGTGTACACCAGACCCCCTTGTTTTTGTTTTTTTGCCAGCATATTCCCACTTACCAGAGTCTCCTATTCTTTGCTTTTCATTTTAATGGTGAAATGCTCACTGTGTGCTCTTTAGGTGTGCAGTTGCAAGTAACTTTAACTGTGTATTTCATATTTGTATGGAAGACCTCTTTAAATATGAAACCACTTGAATGTTTGTTTGTTTTTCGAGAAGGTTTCTCTGTGTATCCCTGGATGTCCTGGACTCACTTTGTAGAGCAGGCTAACCTGGAACTCACGGAGATCTGCCTGCCTCTGCCTCTCAAGTGTTGGGGTTAAAGGCGTTCACTACCATACCCAGCATAAAACCACTTGAAATACAGTTCTCTTATTAATATAGTCTTCAGAAAATCAACTGGATATCTGGTCAGAAGATTAAGCAAGATGTAACAAGAACAAAAATAAGCTTTACTCAGTGCATCCATGTTGCCTCGGCTCAGAGAGCTGAAGCCTAAGAAATGAGATGGCTACAGAATCGACAAATGAACATGCTGTCTGAATCTCCCGTAAGTTTATGTAAAATCATTGACCTGGATCCAAGGGTAGACCTTTTGAACATAATCAATACAGGTGCAGGCAGATAAGAACATTCCAGTGTTTTATTAAAGTGCATCTAATTCAGAACTCAATAACCCTCACACATCCTTAATCAGGGCTGACATCCCGGGAAGCATTTACAGGAGTGATCTGAACAGTCTGGCTTCCAGCTTACTAGAGAAGACATTCTACAAACAAGAATCCTAAGATCTTGTTTATTTGTCCCTTGGCAGAATTTCCATGCCAACTTCTTCTGGGCATCCACATTTATTTATTTATTTGTTTGTTTATTTTACCAAAGAAAATCTGTTAGAGTTCTCCTCCCTTATTACTTTACAATGGAATAATTCTGAAGTTATTGTGACTGCATTCTCTGAGACATACTGGAAAAGCTTATCATGTTTCTTGGGAATTTGGTACTCCTGGAGAGGGGGTGTGGGGCTCTGAGTTTGTCCCCTGGAACAGGGTCTCCATTCCCTCAGCATTCCTAGCAGTGATGCTTTGGGAGATTTTAAGGAGGTTATATAGTCAAGGAACAATTATCTTATTTACAGAAAAAATAGGAGGATGAGGAAGAAGAGGAAGAGGAAGAAGAAAAAGAAGAAGAAGAAAAAGAAGAAGAAGAAAAAGAAGAAGAAGAAGAAGAAGAAGAAGAAGAAGAAGAAGAAGAAGAA
>CAJQZJ010031983.1:4141569-4156763 GCA_907164525.1 Lophiomys imhausi | reverse complement strand
AAGAAGAAGAAGAAGAAGAAGAAGAAGAAGAAGAAGAAGAAGAAGAAGAAGAAGAAGAGGCATGCAGACAGAACAGGGTAGGCAGGATGCAGCACTTTTTAGTTAGTGATGCCGTGATCCTTGGGATGCTCGTAAGCACACCTGCTGCCAAGTGTGAGAAATTGTAATTTGGAACAGCTGAGAGGAGCCCTGATACATCTTCATTTACTTAACTTGAGGAACATAGGAACATTTGAGCTCTGATATTCAAGAGTGATGTTTTACACTAACAGCATCCCTCTGCTGGCCTAGGCTTTGACTAATTCTAGCAACAGTTATATTGGAGGTAAAGAGGGTGGGTAAAAGGTTCAAATTCATCAGCCCAGGCAAGCATGTTCATCCCCAAGCCCCAGAGAGTGGAGGGTTACTGCAGTCAGCAGCTTCATTTTTGCAGAGAAAAGGGCAGCACAGCCTTGTCATAATAGCCTCACTGGGTAGAGCACCACCTTTGACCTTCTCCAGGGCAAAGAGAATTGCTGGCAATGTTACCACAAAATGCACGGGAGATCTTTCTCTGTGTTTGTTTATCTGACTCCTTTACCTCCCACTCCTTTACCTCAGCCTTTCTATCCACACAAGCAGAGCCCACACTAATCTAATGCTTGTCAGAACTATACACTGGCAATCTGTCAATTTTCTTTTCAAACGTCTACCGAAATTTGTGTGTGTGTGTGTGTGTGTGTGTGTGTATTTCTTCTCTTCTTCTTTTCCTCTGGTGCTAGGGTAGACATCCAGGGGTTTGTGTGAGCTAGGAATGTGCTCTCCCAACCAGCTATATGTTCAGTACATTTTCAAGGCTTTAAATAAATTAAATAGGGCCAGCAAGATGGCTCAGTGGGTGGGGTGCTTGCTGCTAAACCTCATGTCCTGAGTTTGATTCCTGGGACCTATTTACATGGTCAAAGGAGAGAAATCACTTCTGCAAGTAGTCCTCTGACCTCCACACGCAAGCTGTGGCATGTGCGCCCCTGCCCCACCTCCCTCACAAATAAACAAAAGAAAAAATAAATGGATGTACCAACTTTTAATTTAAAAATGTAAATAAAGTTTGCATATCAAATAGAATATCCAGCACTGGATGTTTTTGCATTCAGTTGCAGGAGGCTCCCCACGGCATCTGACCATCTTCCACCCGGAAGCTGCTGTGACTATAAACTATTTGTGTCCATCTTTCCCGGAGAAGGTTAATCAGTGGCTTGGAGGACAGATTTGCATTTGGAGGCTGTGGTGGGAGAGGAAGGTCATCTCCTGTGTGAGAGAGATGGAAAGTGGAGATGACACTTGAAGGAAGCAGGGGACCTTGACAGACAGCTGATGCTTAGACAACATGATGCAGATATGGAGATCTGGTGTGGGCTGATGTGGCTAATGCCACACCTCCGGTGAGCTATGACAACACAAAATGCCTGATACTGGATGCTGTCCATGGAACCCAAAAGTAAATAATGGTGCAGTCTGTTATGTAGTTAATGTGGCAAAATGCCACATTCTAAATGCCACATTTTGTGGTGGGATATATGTTTCTCCTTGATGTCAGATGTGCTCCCCAACCCTGTGACTTGAGCTACAGGCAGCTTCTCTGGCTGTGTTTGGTATTCACCATGAGGTATACGTCACAACCCAAACCCCTCCCAATCCTGACTGGTTCTCGAAAGGAGAAACCCATGTGTGCTATGAATCCCTCTATTTGTTTACTCACTGTTGATGGCATTCACAGGTGAGAGGCTGTTTCTCTGGACGACAGTTGGGAATGACTCAGTACCTTCTTGGAGTATGTGCAATGTAGTTTGATACTCTGGCATACTCACCTCCTAATGAGACACAGAAATGTCTTTGAAATAGTCCCCCCCCCCCACTACTCATAATTAGGCAGAGCCTGACAAAACCATTACTGGATGAGATTTTTAAGTTGTCTCTGTAAATTATGAGAAACACATCCATAATTTGCAGGACACAGAGAGATAGCACAGGACATAGACTGCCCAGAAAGACCAAGGACATTCTAATTTTAGAATAGAGGCCAGTGTCTGAACCCAGGGTGGGGTTGGAATGAGCCTGGCATGAGGCAATAGGCCCCACTCTTGCGGTCTCCTGAAGCAACTTCATATTGAACAAAACTCTGACACCATCTAGCTTCTCTTCTCATTCTTAGGAGACATTTTGTTTTGATTGCAATTGGTTTCTTGGAACAAATCAAATGAGTTTATAGAAAAAGTGAATTCATAGCTTTTGTCTAATGAGCATGATTCTTCTAGGGGAGTGGTTCCTAGATTCTTCTTTTCTTAGTGTACAAGGGTTAAAGACAAAAATGTGTTTGATGACCATATTGTCAAGGAGCTGGCAGGATCTACCTGGTGAGATGGGAAGGCACAGGCGCTCAGACTCTGTTCTTGGTGGGGGATTAAAGTCTGTTTTTAATCAGTGCTGTAGCATAGGAGTAACTATGACCAGTAGGACTGATTAGAGGCTGGCAACTTGTTATCTCAAGACAGGCTCAAAACACATCAAATCCTCAGCTGAGAAAATCTAGACAAAATCGCAATAACTCATGTTTATTGACCACATACTTGTTCGGTACCATGGACTGTACTTGTATTTTTTTTTCAGTTTTCCGCTCGCAAACCCTAAGATGGCACTATTGTTATCCAACTTGTAACGAAAGGTCTTGCTGTAGCTTGGTTGTAGTCATCTCCCAAAGAGCCCTATGATGAAGGCTTAGTCCTTGGGTGGCACTAGAGGAAGATAATGGAAACTTTAAGAGGTGTCCTAGCACAAGGAGAGAGACAACTGGAACCTGTCCTCATACTAATCAGTGAGTTTCAGCCTCTTCCTCCTGCTTCTTTTTGGTTCTATAGCATGGAGTGAGGAGTTCTGCCCTGCTAGGTATTCATCACCAGCCTAAATATGGTGGGAATGGCAGACCATAGACCAAAATCTCCAAAACTGTGAGCCAAGAGAACCCTTTTCTCTTTGTGTGATTATCGGGGACACTTGTTGTAGTGGCCAAAAGCTATTTTCATAGTCCCAAGGACAGGCAAGCCTTCCTGGGTTCTCAAGAGTTGTGTGATGTAACTCTCCAGTGTACAATCCTCAACAACCTGACTGGACTGATTCCCTATGTAAGTGTTGCACAGAACCCACGGAATCGGGACATACTCACAGAAACACAGGCTCTCCATTCTATGAGGTTTTGCTTTGTCTTCCTTACTCCCCTCTGATTCCAGTCACCAGCTCAGAGCCTGCTGTGGATGGGGCTCAAGCACCCAGCTAATATTGGTGGGATAGAAAGATGCAGAGATGAATGATTGATGGATGATGGATGGATGGATAAATGCAACACAGTGAGGCTTTTGCCAAGTCAGCCTGCAAGCAAAATTGGGTCAAAAACATACGTAAGATCTGGGAAAACCAATATCCTGGAGAAAGGCTGGGCTACCTTTCAGAAAGCATGTGCTACCCTCATGTATAAATGAGGAAGGAAGTATCTGTGAACTAGCTAATTTGAAATTCAATGTGAGAAAACACTAAACTCATGGCACCCTTTTAATTGGGAGCTGCGAAGAAAGAAAATTAAATAGAGTTCAGTAGTGTGAATACCTAAATTATAAGGCTCTAAAATACTCAATCAGGAGATATCCCAGTAGTAACTGAATTGAGTAGAAATGTCTGAAAATGTTCATGGACGTCTCACATGGATCTTTGTTTAATTGGACAGAATGTGTTTTGATGGTATGGGCCTGCAGTTCAGTGTTCATAGTTCATGTAAAACTCTGTGTGTGCTATTTTTGAGGGCTGAGTAAACCAACACAGAAAGGAAACATTTCAGTTTTATTTTGTTTCTGTCCATAAATCATTCTTTCTTATTCTGAAGACCCTATTGCTTGTGTCCCAGCTCCTAACTCATCACACTGGTAGAAATGTGTCATTTACTGATGCGAGAAGCTCTCTGTCCTCAAGGCAGGACATCCTATTTTTGGGAGAGGTTGAACATCTGTGCTCAAGAGCATAAACTTGGACAACACATGTCTCATTAATAAGTCCTGCTCAGCTGCAGAAGAATCACCCGCTCCATTCTGAAGAAGGGGAGGGGCATGATCGTGCTGTGGATCTTGGTTCACATGTGTGCACAGGGCAATCCTGCCTGTTCCTAGGAGTGACCTTAGCTTAGGGATGCCGCCCTGTTACACTTCCATCTTCTTGCTTTTACAAGACACAACAGAGCCAAGATATTGAAATGTCACAGATCTGGGGAAACTGCCAACTGGAGCAGCAAGAAGTGATGTGTCCCTCTTGATGAAATGAGGTTTCTGTGTGGGTCTCACTTGACATTAGCATGACCAGAACACATCAGGGGACAACTGAAGGACACAAAGAGTCCTCACCATTTCTCCTTGTTCCTCATCTAGGAATTTTTCACCATGGCTCTTTATGGAGTAACTGTGCTGTATGCCACAACAAGTGGGACCCTGAGGGAAAATGGAAGAGTGAATTGTCTCAAAAAACAGTCAAACTAAAACAAAACATGAAGAGCCGTGTCTACATATTCTCACTAACAAAGCCCGGCACACGCTCAATACCATTCTGGGTCCAAGAGACACACACATTCTGGTGTGATTCACACAGCTAAGTCACTTTATTTCACTCCAGTGGGGACTACTGCAAAGCAGAATAGAAAAGTCCTAAGTTGAAGATTTGCCCTTTCATTAGGGAAATGTGAATCTTAAATATAAAATTTATCAAACATCATCAGGCACTGGCTCTTTATGATGCTTTAACACTGTAAGAGTGGGCTGTAGCGAACCTCGCGGGGACCCACGTGTGGGAAGTAAGGAGCTTACATTTTTTTCCCCCAGAACTGCAGGCATAGAGCATCATGCAGAGGACTATCCACGACTCATGTAATTCTCAGGCCTGTCTTGTGAAGGGGGATTGTTTCAGACATCCTGTCAATCGGCAAAGGTATATGCAAAGGTCATATCTCCAAGACCATGGTTTCCTTTTAAAAATATTTTTTTGTGATCTGAAAATGTTATATATTTTACAATACTTATTCCAGTCATCTTTACCCATCATCACTGCCTTCAGTGTCCTCCTCATCTTTATCCTCCATGTTTTTTTGTGATTGATAACTCCCTGATCCCAATTAATGCTGCTTGTATGTATGAGGGTGCGGGGCCATCCTCTGAGGCTTGGTCAGCAGAGGTGTCCCTGGCAGACAGTGGCCTTTCCTTTCTCAGCAATCACTCAATGTCAGTGTGGCTTATGTCCTGCCCCTTCTCATGGTAAAAGTCATTTTTTCCTTTTAACTTTTTTCCATTTGTAACTACTGATCTCCAATTTATTATCTGGTAAAAAAAAAAACTGTTATTAAAAAAAATCCTAGCTCTGGCCTCTTGATACCAACCGTCTTAAACTGTTTAGGATAGTTAAGAAAAACAGACTGCTAGTCATACATGCATGTCACCTTGTTAGCTACTATGACAGTCTATCACAGATATTCTCTAAGCTACTCAGTAATCAAGTTGTTAAGAGCAACATTTGCTTATCTAAATACAAGAGATAGATAGGGCATCTTCAAAAACCCCAAGAGATCTGCAGAATATGGCATTCAAAGATGTGGTCTTAAATTAAGATTTTTTTTTTTGATATCGTGACATATCAGCTCCTGACAGCACCGCCTATTCTACTCCAAGTAGAAGATACGCATCGAAGAATCTCCAGTGTGAGATGGTTGAATTAGTGGCAAGCCTATCTCTTGGCATGTAAAAACTCCTTGCTTCAACTGCAGACAGACTGCTGTCCAAAAAGGACAAAACTTGGTAGCAGGGAAGTCGACAGCCTAGCTCTGCCAAGACAGGGTAGGTTAGTCCTTCATAATCCCTGCTCTACAATAAATGTCTGTCAGAGAAACAGGACCAAAAGGCTGAATACTGATGCTGGAATGTATGGAGAGAAAATGGGAAGTGTCCAGGTAGTCACTGGTTTGTCATTTCTTAGTATTGGAAGCTGCAGGCCCTGCACTTCCTATATAATCAGATATATTTATCCTTCTCAGCTCTCTGAGGTGGTTGAAGAATAGACAGCTTGAGTCTCATAGCTAAATTTTGAGTTGTTTAGGAATCAAGAGGGCGTTCTAGATCTAAGAAGATGGTTATAATAGTGATGCAAGTTAGTATGAAAGCTAAGTCAGTTATAGAACTTTAAACTCATGGAGATGGTTAGAAGGTAGAAGGTTAAAGTCAGGGGCCAAATATGTATGAACTGGACATTGGGAAGGTATACTGGGCCATTTAACTCTCTTAAATGTGGCATATTTAATTCTGCTGTTTTGTATAGAATTTACTGTTATAAGAGAAAGAACCATTTGTTGGATTGAAAAGGGAAGCTGTTGGGGGGGAAGAGGGTGGAAGGGTGGGACAGGAAGAGGGAATAGGGAAGGGTTTGTGACTGAGATGTAACTTGAAGAGAAAAAAATAAAGTACTTATATAAAAAAAAATCCTATGGGCTGAGATGTGATTGCCAGTGAGCCAGTGGTTCCTTTTAAAGTCTTAGGTTTTGTTTCATTTTTCATTTTTTTCTTGCATCTTTGGTAAAGTATTCACCTGGAGGAATATTTTGCACAAAGCTCATGCTTTCTTGACCCTCAAATGGCCTTAACTTCACATGTCTTTCCTGATTTGCTTCTTGCAGTTTTACTTAACAAAGTTTGTCATTTTTCCTTACTCAAAATTTGATTTATTTTGTTTATACGGCAATAACGGCTGATTAATATTGAGTATATGATTGAACTGATGTGTAAAACATGGACTACAAATCTGACTTGTGGTACATTTATATGATTGTTGCCTAAGGTTTCAATTAGGGTTATTCTTTGCTTGTGTTTAGAGTTTAATTTGTCGCATTATATTATGAGCTCTGCGAGGGGACACATATTTATGTTCTCGCCTCCTTTCTTAGTGCCAATCAAGTAGGAGCCTGGCAGAGAGGAGATTTAGGAAGTGCATTCCATCAGTACAGTCTAGGTTTGGGCATTACATTTGGGCTTATGTGTCTCTTTGTGTAAGTCTTGGTAAAATCTTTTCTGAGAAGCTCAAAGTTAGCCTTTCCCACAGGCTTCAAGCCCCTCTTCCCAGGCTACCTTCGTCCCCTTGGGCCTTCACTTATGGTACAGACTCAGAGTCCTCCTAATCTTCCTCAATGGGCCCCTCAGTCATGTCTCCTAGCCAACCTCCATTCCTTTGTTACTCCATGCTGGGCAGCAGAACCCTCTCTACCGTGGACTACACAGCCATAATACTCAGCTAGCATGGCATAATACTGCATCATCTCTCACAAGAGGAGCTTCTTCTTGCAGTAGATGGGAATTAACACAGAGACCCATAACTGGACAACTTGCTGAGAGCGGAAGACTTGGGAGCTCTGAGCTGGAAAAGGAAAGTCTCCATCAAAGGCCTCCCTTCAGGGCTCAGGGATCTATGCAGAAGAGGAGAGGGAAGGATTATAAGAGCCAGGGTGGCGGGTGACTCTAAGGAGATGCTGTCTTTCAGACACAACAGCGCAGAGGCACATGGGGATTTTCAGGGACTGTGATGGCATGCTTAGGACCTGCACATGTCCAGATCAGAAAAAGTCCCAGGGAGGAGATGGACAAGTGGACACCAATCTTCAGCCCTAACCAAGAAGCTTTTTGCAGCTGATACCTTCTGGGAGAGGGAAACTCAGTTTCCTCCAAAGGATTGACACTGGATGTATCACCCACATTCCAGGGAAAGTCCCATACTCAGGAGTATTAGGCCAAAACAACACACACACACACACACACACACACATACAAATACATATATATACACATGTGTGTATATGTCCTTTTTTCATTTCTCTTTCTTTTTTTAGGTTTTTCTTCTTTTTGTGAGAGATAAAGAGCATAAAGTTGAATGGGTAGGGAGGTAGAGAGGATCTGGAAGGACTTGGGGAGGGGGAAGACTAAGGTCAATATACATTGTCTGAAAATTTAAAGAATAAGTTAAAGAAGGTAATAAAAAGTTGAAGTTACTTTCTCCATACTGAATCCTTCATAGCCCCCTAGCCTCCTAGCCCCCTAGCCTCATTACTGTTGAGGTCAATTATGTAGTCTCCATAATAGCTCTGTGCTCTATATTTTTACATCTGTATCATCAAGTTTCAAACATCTAGGGCTATAATTATTTTCAGTACCATGCAAGGCAGTGGTTAGTGAGACTAAGAAAATCTTGAAAGGAAACATGAGTAGTTGTTAGGGATAGAATGTTTTTCTGGACTAATCTAGTGTTTACCTAGAGGGCGAATGTCTTCTAAGAGTTCTGTTCTCAATGTGGTTTGTGTGCATGTGCAGGTATGTGTATACCTGTGTGTGCATGTGTATGTGTGGATATATGTACCTGTATATGCATGTGTACCTGTGTACACATGTGGGTATGTGTCCCTGTGTATATCTATATATGTTTACCTGAGTGTGCATGTGAAAGTGTGTATGTGTCCATGTATATTTATGTGACTATGTATTTATCTATACATAGGTATGTATATGTGTGGGTCTGTACATGCATCTGAACCTATATACTGTGTATGTTCACATGTATGTGTGTTTCTGTGTATGCATTTGTGCATGTATATGTGTATATGTGTTTTCCTGTGTGTGTATATATATGTGTGTGGTTATGTATGTGTATATGTGTACATTGTGTTCTTATGTGTACATCTTCATGTGTGTTGTTGTGCACATATCTTTATAGTTGTGTATATACATGTGTACGTGTGTCTCTGGGTATACTTGTGTACATAAACATGTGTGTTCCCGAGTGTGTATTGTACGTGTGCATATGTGTTCCTGTGTATGTGCATGTGAATGTGTGTGTGTCTCTATACACTGTGTGGCTGTGTATGTGTGTGTACCTGGGCTCTTGTGTGTGCATGTGTTCTCTTGTATGTTCACTCCTCTATGCATTTAACCTACACTGAATTCCCTTTGATGTCTCCTGTAGTCATCGGCTTCCAGATTAAAATTTGTCTCTGTTTACCTTCCAGTACCTTGTTTTTGTTCAATACTCAAAAGGATAAAGCAAGATGCAAATTGTTTGAACAGCTCTACAGCCATGATTACTTAGTATAGCAGAGGGTTGAAAGAAGATAAAAGCTTGTATCTTTAAGATGCATGGGTTTGCAGGAGGAAAAACGCTGATTCGGCACTGGAGGAAAGGCCTCCAGCCTCCCTTGTCTTACGTGTATAATTACTGGTTTCTTTTAATAAACTGGTGATTATATCGTTTGCTACAGCCAAGCTGGGACTTCTGAAAGATTCTTGCCCTCAATGGTTGTTAAAGTTTCCAAGGATCCAAGTACTCATAACATTCTGAGCCTGTAATTTTTCAACAAGTCTTTAAATTCTTCTGACAATTAACAGAATTTTTCTGTGGTGTTAGGACCATGTTCTACACAAAATGCATTATAGAGCATTTGTTTTTTCCCCCCTCTGTAGAAAAAAAGTACCAATAATGAACTCTTGAGGAAGGAAATCCAGTTCAAGTGGATTTTAAATATGCATGATAAAAATAGATGTGTACTCCTAAAATGCCAGATGACGTTTAATCAGAAGTAATTGTATTTCATGCAAAGCCTTTTGTGCAGAGCTGGGCTCCCTTTTGCACAAGCTGTACTGAGCAGAGCTGCTGAGCCCTGGACGGCTCCCCTTGAATATCTTTCTAACCATTTGGAATTAAAGGTCATGCCAAGTGCC
This sequence comes from Lophiomys imhausi, assembly GCA_907164525.1. NCBI lineage: Eukaryota > Metazoa > Chordata > Mammalia > Rodentia > Muridae > Lophiomys > Lophiomys imhausi. The sequence goes on along the minus strand of CAJQZJ010031983.1, from coordinate 4,146,951 downwards.
ATTGAAAAAGATAATGCCCTAGAGCTTGTCAATAAAGTCTGTGATATGATTTATTACCCAGACTCAAGTGTTAATTGGATGGCAGATGCCTCTGAATGGGTCATCTTTCCCCTCTCTTAAGGCCAACAGATAGAAATGGAAATATTATTTGAAATGAACTCTCTTAGGCTCAAAATGGAAACCTGCAATCCCTTATTCTTCCTTTTTTCTATTAATTAATAGAAATTGGCCATATGGCTGTCCACAGGGGTAAATGATTCCATATTGAATGGAGAACAGATAGTGTCTCATCATTCAAATCCAATGTGGGAGATTTGATGCCTCTCTCTGGTCTAAGTGTTCAGGTGCGCAGTCTTCCTGGCTGTTGGCTTCTGGCACCCATTCCTACCGGCCTGGTCTTTATTTCCCCTTTAATCGTGAATATAAAATGTACTAAGTAGTAGTTGGCATCCATTGTGATTTTCCTTTTTCCCACCTCTTCCATGAATACCCTTGACATCTCACATACACTGAAGGTGGCTTTGGACCCTGGTTCCTTGACTTGGGAATTGAGGTTAAATATTTGAGGAATTAAATGATATATTCTCACTGGGTTTTTATGGAAAATAAGAAGGTTGTGGACAGCATGAAAGCTGTGCATTATAAAAAAGAGCATTGGCTTCTAGAGAAATGTGAACCTGATAGGATTGATTGGGTTGTCACCAATCAGCAGAAGATGGATACCTGCTCCAGTGGGCAGAAGGAAATTTCTAGTGGAACAATGGTAACACCTTGTAGGAGGTGGTCACCACATTGGCTCTGTGTTATGAGCTATGAAGAACCAGATTATTCTAACTCCAGGTTTTTCAACACGTAATTTTCAAAGGAGACACCCCACTTTGGGTGTTTAATGGATGGTATGGCTCAGATGTGCCTCATATAATTTATATTTTTCCATTTAATTGCCAGCATTATAAAATGAAGAAGGAGCCTTTTGGAAGAGAACAAGTTGGAAACGGTGGGTCAAAGCTCTTACATGGAGGTTTATTTATTTTGCTCTTGCACCTTTAGTTATCTGAGGGCTCATCACAGGCACCATCTTGGATGCAGAGAACAAGCCAGTGTCTGAAACTGCTTCTGCTTTGATCTTGGACTTCCCAGTCTCAGGTGTTTATTACAGCTCCACAAACACACTTAGAAAAGGGAGTAGGTTCCGCTCCATCTAATGTTCAAACTAAATGATCCTGGAACCTGTCTCACTTCTTCAAGGTCAACTTTTCCCCCATCATAGCTGTCTTGCTTCCCTTTCCCTCCCCTAAACCTTGCTCCTCCCTCCCTTCCTTCTTTCCTTCCTTCCTTCCTTCCTTTCTTCCTTCCTTCCTTCCTTCCTTCCTTCCTTCCTTCCTTCCTTCCTTCCTCCCCTCCTTCTTTCCTCTTCCTTCTCCCACCCTGCCTTGCCTTGGGTGTGAAACATGGCTAATTCAGGTTCGAGAATTAGAGTCTCATGCCCACAGCAGAGGAAACTAGAAGGCTTGCCCAGGCTTCCAGGGAGTTGCATCTTTTTCAGTTAGATTACAAATGGCCTGGTCACTGCAGTTACTATACTGTCTGCTGTGAGGAATCTGCATAGACCAACACCATGGCCTATCTATGAGACTAGCTCCTCTCTATAGAAGGGGTGATGAGAAGAATTGTTTGGGTTTTGACTGTCAAGACTTTGGACCTCCTTTGGCCTGGGCCCCCTATCCCAGAGCTTTATCATATTCACAACATTGTCTCAAGGCATGACCAAGATTTCAGGCTGTCTACATTGAGGAGGGGTCTCAGACCCATAGGTTCAATTACAGACCCCTTGCATGCTAAACATGGTTGTATACCCAGACCATATCATGAGTCCTTATTTCCCTTTTATCTCATGCATTCTTTTCTTTTCCCTGGGGATTTCTGTTGTCCTTTTTGCCAGATTAAATAATTGAAGATATTTTAATGATGCTGGACACCCAAAGAAGAGCAAGACTTCTCAAGTGGCTTCTTTGCATCCCTGTAGAAACAAACCTGTGTCTTCCATCCTTGAAAAGATGGGCTTCTTTCAGTATCTAAATTCATTTTTATCCCCTGTGGCAAGAAAGATGGCTTCCTGATGAAAGGGGTCTAGTTACGTGTTTCTTATTTCTGAATAAGGAGTTTGTTTCTGTAGGCTTGCCAGGAAAATTAGAAAAGATCAGCAGATTTTCTCACTAAATAATTTTTAAGAACTCTGAAAAAACCTCTGCTTCCCTAGGCAATCAAGTATATAGATAGATTTTTACTAAAGATAAGTATACCTTTCAGTGTTTTCTAATATGGAAACATTTTCTATAAAGCCTTTGGCCACTGCATAATTGTGAATGAATAGTAGACATTTGGTTTTTGGTGGCTATAAACAGCAAAATCATGAAAATTAAAAGAAGTTTAGAAATCCAGTAAAATAAAATGTTACATAAAATATTATTAGCAAAGGGTGCAGTTAAATACTGGGAACAACAAGAAAATTTCCCCATGAACTAGCCAATGTGCCTTTTCATCTGTTCTAGTAATGATTTTAATAAGGGACGGTGGTCTTTGAGTCATGAGAGGGTTGTAATCAAGAGTAGAATCGACAATTGTAGTTGTGCAGAGGATGTCTCCACAGGTTTTCAGTTCTTTTTCTTCTGGGTGTTATTATTTATTTTTTCCTAACTTACACTTAAAACATACAATTGTACGTCTTAGTGGAATCCCAGGCGATATTTCATTGCCTGTGTACACTGGATAATCAGGCCAATCGCGTCTACTTCCTCAGGTATGCAAGGCTTCCTTATGGTGCCAATGTTCAAGTCCTTCTCAGTTTTGAGAAACACAGTATATACATGTCTTCCATAGCTCAGTTGCCAGGGACAACAGGGGAGGATGGTAACAGCTGAGTATAGGTGGCAGGGAAGGGCCGGTAGCAGGGATGATGGAAGTTTGGGTGGATTAGGAGCTTGGGTGGTGGTGGGGGTGGGTGGATGGCAGGGGAGAGTGTGTAGAAAGAAGAATGTGTAGCCGGGAGGCAGACAGTGCTGCAAGAAAGACGTCTGTGGGTAGAGGGCTGATTGACTCAATCCTGTCGGGGAGGGGGGAAGATCAGTCCCTAGGCCAATAACATGAACAGTTCACATCAGGAAATTAGTATGAAAGAAGATGGAGAAATCTGTCACAACATCAGGACAGCCTTTGAGTACAAGCTGAGCAAACATAATCTAAAACTCCTAAATTGAAAATGCTTCAAAATTCAAAACTTTGTGAGTTACTCAATGCCACGAGTAGAAAATTCTATACTATGATACTATTTCATATTCTGTTATGAAAATATGGGATGAAATTACCTCTAGTCTAAGTGTATAAGGTGTAAGTAAATATGAATGAGTTCTGAGTTTAGATTGAGCTCAATCCCCTAGGATTCTGATCATCGGCAAGCAAATACTCTAAAATAAAAATAAGACTAGGATCTGAGAAGACCTGAAAATTTTCTGGTTCTAACTACACATGCATGTGTGTGTGTGTAAAGGATGGTTAGATCAGATCAAATAAACGTGTTGGGGGTTTTGGTTTCACAACAAGTACTATGAACTAATCTTGGGAATGAACTCAGCTTTTTGTAGGTATGAATGGAGGAGGAAAGGGTAGAGACAGAAGGGCCCAGTTTCATGTCCACTCAGGGACAGGCAAAGGTTTGGTTTGGAAGGTAAACTAGTTAAAGGAGTTATGTTGCCGGTTGCTGATTCTGCTGAGAATGTTTACCTCTGGTGTCTAGCACAAATCAGAACACCTGCACGTGGACTTGCTTCAGTAACACTCCCAGGAAAGCATGTTTGGCTTGACAGCTCAGGTTCCCTGATGCTGGTTCTAGCTTATTACTTCCTGGGATGAGTTTTCAGCTGATAAATGAGCTCCTCATAGGGAAAGGGCTTTGCTGTTATGGTTGCACCAGAAGAATAAATACAAGGTCCAGAAAGCGGAATTGGATTTTCAAAGCCAGGGCAGGTCCCTTTCAGCCCTCTGCTTGCCTGGGGATGAGTCCTGTATAATTACTGAGAGTGTCTGATGAGTCACATAAGATGCAAATGCTTCCCTCAAGATCAAAGGCACCGCTATTGCAGAGATTACCAGGTGTCCAAGCCAGGGTACACTCTATGCAATCTTTCTGTATAATGTAATCAGGATGTCTGAGGAGTGTCTTGCTCTATTAGACAACAATCAAGGGCGGTTCAAGGGAGTCAAAGTGTTTTACTGTGTGCAACTGTTCAGACTCCAGAGGCCTTGAGAAACCAAGAATGGATTTGAGGAGTCACAGACCTCATTACCTGTTCAACAGGTATTTTAAACACTTACTCTTCCTTTCATGTCAAATGCAAAATTAAATAACTGGCTTTGAAAATTGTTACTTGGAGGGACAAAGGAAAGAGTCATGATGCCATCTTGTAAATTGGTCCAAAGAGAGGTTGAAGGCAAACACAGTCACTTTAGGAAGTTGCAGGGGAATGAGAGACATGAGGCTTCAGGACAAATGCCATTTCATGTAGGACAGAACGCAGATCATAAGGCCAGCACTCCAGACAGTTCTGTGAGCACACTGCTACGTGTTATGGTGGCTGAGCTCTGGACTTTCTACACTGAGTCTTTTAATGGGTTCCCAGGAGAACATCTTCTTGGTTGACCAAACGCTGGAGGTAGAATGAATCCTCTAGAGGCCTTATTTAATCTCTTTGTAAGAGGTGAAAAAATCCATAGCTGTCACCAGGGAGACTAACATATTTGCAAACTTCCACCAAACAGCTGGATTTTGGAGGCCACTAATTGGCATTTCTGAATTATGCCAGGACAGAGAGCAATCACAAGAATGTGGTGGATTTGTCAAAGGCACCTATGATGTCTGAGGAAAGCAGAGAGCTCTTCCAGGCTTTGAGAAGGAAGAGCAACTTCTGAAGGAGCAGTTCAACTTTCCTTAAGAAGTATTTTCTTTCTTTCTTTCTTTCTTTCTTTCTTTCTCTCTCTCTCTCTCTCTCTCTCTCTTGTTTTTTTTTTTCAAGACAGGGTTTCTCTTTGTATCCCTGGCTGTCCCGGACTTACTCTGTAGACCAGGCTAGTCTCGAACTCACAGAAATCTCCCTGCCTCTGTCTCCTGAGTGCTGGGATTAAAGGTGTGTGCCACCATGCCTGGCAAGAAGCATTTTCTTAGGGTAGCTGCAGCATTATCCTGAAGACAGATGGTAGTAGTAATGACAACTAGTGTTTATCTTGTTTTCTTAACAATGCTATTTCTGAGGGACTGGAGAGATAGCTCAGAGATTATGAGCATTTTCTGATCTTGCAGAGAACCAAAATTAGGTTCCTAGCCCCACA
>CAJQZJ010031983.1:4131438-4134750 GCA_907164525.1 Lophiomys imhausi | reverse complement strand
CTCCATCCCATTAATTTCATTTGAAAGCATGATACATAAAATGAACTTCAAGTTTTATGAGTGGCATAGAAAACTCAGGCTCAAGGGTAAATCTTGAAGCCAATCCTCCGATTGAAATATTAAGTCAGATCAGAACTATGGATGTGATCTAAAATAATGGAAAGCTGGTAGATAATGCCAGTCATGCTGACCCAACCTTAGTTTCTGAAAACTCTGCTTAAGGCTTGGAGATTGTGTGCAAGGTAAGTTGATGCAGAGAAAAACCACAAAGAAAATTCCAAATCAGGAGCAGAGGAGGCAAAATGGGTACAAAGTCTCCAGTAGTTAGAAAGAAGAAATGCCCTGGAATTTAAAGTCTAAGAGAAAAATAAGCACAGAGTTTTATAACATTTGTATATCACAGTGATAACATTGAAGTGAATTTTGGCATCAGTAGGAAGGCCAGCTGAGAAGAATGGACTCTCTTTTACCCTGGTTGGGATGGCAGAAGATCATCTGGCAGAAAATTCTTCAAAAGATTACAATTGTAAATACGAGCCTGAAGTTTTGATTAACAGTAGATACTAAATTATCTCCATAGATTTTATTTTCTTTTTTTTTTTTGCTATATAAATGAGACATGAATTTGGAGAGGAGGATGCTAAGGATAGAAATTGGAGAAAATTTGTTTATGTGAGAAACTCAAATAAATGGGGAACTAAATGTTGGAGGAATGTTCATAGATACAGTGGAGACGAGGATCCAGAACAGAGTTATGGAATAACCACAGGGAAAATGCTTGGTGACCAGATTACTGCTTTGGTGAAGTGTGGGATCTTTCAAATTTCAGTCCAGTTCATCCAAGTTATCAAATGTAGCTTTAGGATTGTCTTAATATTCACTTATTATCCATTGACTGTCCATGGACCTGTACTGATGGCTCCTTTTTCATTTCGGGTATTGTTTCTTTCCACTCCTTCCCCCTTTCCTTTGTTAGCCTAATTAGAAGCTCACTGAAGTGCTTGATGTTGTCACAGGAATAGCTTTTTAGCTTTCACAATGTTCTGTGCCACGATGTTCTTTCTTAACTTCTGTGGTTACTACTGAGCTGCCATCTTATCTAACTCCCCTATAGCTTCCCACTCGACCGTCTTTCCTTGAAAAGGTGATACTACCTTCCCCTTTTGAGTCCCCTTCTTTTTCTCCCTCTATCCATGCCAACTATAACCATGCACTTAGGGACACATGTCTTCCTTACATACACCAGGTCATTGAATGTCCCCAACTCCTTCCTGTGGTCTCAGTTTTCATCAAGCCCTCAAGTTGTCTTGTCGAGCCTGTGCTATGTCTCTGACTCTCAGACAAGACCAGTAGATTGCTCAGGATCTCCCAAGTGCCTCATAGGCACTTTAGCATCTATCTGCAATCCATTATCCTTCCCTGAAATAACTTCTCTACTGTTCTTTAGATTTTATTCTGCCCTCAACCTGAGAATAATTCAAAGAATGCATCAACCCCACGGTTTTATCTGGCATTCATAAGTTTTTAAACAAACCATCCATGAGGCAATAGAAACATGATTCCAAATTTCATGTGTCATGTTTCTTCAATAATAATAATAATAACAACATACTATGATATACTCTTTGTAACTGTTTTCAAACTTTGTTTCTCCACTAGTAAACTTTTCTTGTAGTTAGAAGACTCAGAAAGAGCATTATGGAACCACTTCAGAATTATTTTAAATGTGGAATATGCAAATTGATCTCAGATTTTAATCTCATTTTCCAGAATATTTCTGAAGGTACTTTATTTGATGGGAAAGCATTTGTACATGCAGTTGTGAGAGTTGAACATGAGGAGATTTTGTAGAGAGAAAGGTTAAACACTGAAATTTAACTCTCTCAGAACTTCACCCTTTCTTTCCTCAGAGAGGTGAAGTATTATCATGGCTGCTCTTTTGTGTAGAGAGATTAACTTCCACTTCCACATTTCTATTTACAGAAACCTTTAGACCTTAATATCCTATTGCAGCTAAGTCAGTAATGGGCTAACTTTCTGACTTCATTTAGGGTTAATAACATTGTTTGAGTGAGAAAAGATCCAACAAAAAGAAAATGGAAAGGAAGATTCTCTAGGTTTAGTACACTTAGAAGTATTGCCTACTAGAAAACAGAAGAATGCCTTTAGTAGAGGAAATTTCTTTCTTTTCCTTTAAAAATGACCACCGTAGGGCCAAGAACATCCTTTCAATGCATCTATTTACTAGAGTGGTTGATTATATTGATTTTTTTCTCCACAAATTTCAGTCAAAATAGAATGTTTTTTAAAAGGAGTACCTCATAGTCCTGGCACTGTTCTTAGAATCCAGAATATTCCTTTTATCTCCTTGACATGTGTCAGCAACAGCTATATTAAAACTCCACATTTTAGTCTTTCTGAATTCAATTCTCTTGACAAATTTCTTCATGCTGTATGTCTGCAGTTCTAACTTCAAAGGAAGCTTATCATGCACAGGGAGATAAATGGCAGGAGAACCAAGAAGGGATTGGGCCATCTGACACTGGCATGCCCTTTCTTCCTCTATTCTGAGATGTGAAGTGTGAATGCACACTGAATAGTGGGAAAGGATCTCATGTTGCCATCTCCACAGGCCTTTTGGAAGAAAGCACCCCACTGAAAAAAGACCTCATGAACTGACTCTAGTATGACTTTCTAGTTCTAATTAATCCTAGAGATGGGAAATCTGCAGGTTAAAATCTATAGACCCTCACAAATCTAGTGGCCACATTGCTTTGTTCATGCCTAAGAAATGAAACCCAATTTAGGAGAGTAGGCAAATTTAGGGTCTGAGGCTATTAGTCACTGTGGGAAAAGAAGGAGCAGGGAGTCTTATCAGTAGGAGCATCTTCTGGGCTGTAGAAGGGTCTGGTTTTTTGGACACTTGGTATCTACTTACTGGGGCTCCCCTTTCTGGAGGAGCTCTCATCTCTTGATTGGTCCCCCAAAGTGAAGAGATGAATTACAGCATCTCATGCAGAAGGCTGAATAACTCTGGTTTCCTCACAAGAAGAGCAGATGTCACTGCTGGGATACAGGACAGTTGAAGTGGGGAAGAAAGGAGTGAACCAAGAAGAAGTAGCTAAGCCAGGATGTGCACAAGAGACTTTAGACACTGGTGTTGACACTCACGGAAATTTGTCCACACACCCTTTCTATCTACCAATGGGTAAGTGAGTGACAGAGAACACAGTGCTGCATTCTGAAGAGTTCATGGAAGTGGCAGCTGGTGGCCCAAACCAGGTAAGCCTGTTCTGAATGATGCTCCTACTG
>CAJQZJ010031983.1:4118938-4126438 GCA_907164525.1 Lophiomys imhausi | reverse complement strand
CACTTCCAATTTAGAGCTATTTAAAGTCTACTATCAACTTCAGCCCTAGAAATGTTATACCTTTGTTTTTCTGTTTTTACTTTTTTGTTTTATTTTGGTTCACAAGCCAGGTGGTAGTGGCATATAATCCCAGCACATGGAAGGCAGAGTCAAGTGGATCTCTTTGAGTTCAAGACCATCCTGGTCTACAGATGAAGTTCTAGGACAGCCAAAGCTACATCTTTTTCCTTTTGAATCTGAAAGTCAAGCCTAGTTATAAGAAGTGCAGTGTAAATGCATGGAGCCATTCCCATCTAAGCCAGGTTCATTAGAGCTGAACTATTTAACATCCACTTTGTGTTCTCTCTATACTCCAGGAAACTTGCTCCTTCATTTTCTTCCCTGGGCATGATTATGTCCATTTTCCTCTGATGGAAATCATATGCCTCTCCCTCTCTATGAAGAAACCTATGTGGTCTGTTTTCTTACAAGTATGTTCCTAGCACATGGTAGGAACTGCCTTACTATATTTGTTGAGTCTGGAGTCTCTCTTTTCCTCAATGGAATAGCATGACCTGCCTTTCCACACTGAGGTTGACTCAGAAAATCAGAAATCATGACAGTCTTTCCTTCTTGAACTTCTTCCTCCTACCAGGACAGCCCTGTTCATCTTGTTTCTGACTTTAGCAAAACCATACAAATTAATTATAAACTAACAGTGGGTTATAGCCTAAAGCTTAATGAAGAGTGAATTCTGGCATTTGATTATCATAAGAAGCCATATTCTCTTCTATATCCCCCATGCTGACCATGGCTGACCTGTGGATGTTCAAAGTTGACACTGAGGGAAGGCAGTCTACACCATGAGGGCATGAAATAGTAAGCGCCACTTTTCTCATTCCACTAATGCAGTAATTCTTTCAGCCAGCACTCTCATCAACAGAGAGATTGTATGAACTTCTTCTTGACATCCAGAAAAACAAAGCATACTAGAGATATGGGCAGGGACCTTCGAGTGAGCCACATAGAATGATAGGATATATATATATATGATATAATGATATTATATATATTTATATGTATAAAATGATATTATATATATAGTGTATAACCGATGCCAATGGACAGATGGAGAACACCACTATTAATTGTGCAAATGCCCAATTAATTGGAGTGACTAAAATCTCCAAATTAGAAGATACACTTAGAAATAATAAAATGTAGAATCTGAAGCATGTTTGTATCTTATCTGAGAATTCCTCAAATTGAAGCCATCACGCCACAAAACTGAATGCAATGTGTTTACTGCAGTACTGTTTACAATAGCCAGGTTCTAGGATCAGCCTGGGTATCCCTCTGCACATGTATGGATAAGATTGTGTTATGCATACACAGTGTAGCTTTATTCCACCATGACAGGCAATATCATAGAAATATCAGGAAAGCAGATGAAAGTTGAGATCCTTATTTTAAGTAGAATAAGTTTGAGTCAGGGAAACAATTTAGCATGCTTGTTTTCATTTGTAGGTCTTAGTTAGATTCTATGGAGATACATAAAGTCCTTCATGTATATGGAATGTCATGAAAATGGAAGTGAGAATATTTATGGAAAAGGGGAAGAGATGGCTATCAGGAAGAGGGAAGAGGAAACAGGAAAGGGTAGGGAGAATGAATATGCTCAGAGTCCTTGGCTGACTATCCTGGAAGTGTCTTCATAGACACCACCACCATGTACATTGAGCACATGGTACTAAATTTAGAGAAGAAAACTGTTCAAATTGGATAAAAATGTCAGTGATAAGTGATTTCTCTTATCCAGTACAAATTTGTGTATTGCTTGGTGTAAAATAGCCTATGAAGTATTTTTCTAACAATTTAAAACATTTACTGAGTTTTACAAATTTTTTTTATATTCACAAATACTTTTTTTGTCTATTGGTCAGTATATATTCAGAATTAAGTCAGTCCTGGTAATTAGATTTGTGATATAATGCAAGTTCACTTAGATTTGAGTGGAATTTCCAAGAATATTAACAATTTAGTAAATTGAATACATGCTATTTAGTTTATCAAAACTCATAATCTAAGCACCCACATTGACTGTAAGTTCAAACTTTCTGGACATGACAAGCATCCTCTATTTGCTGCTGTTGATAATGCCAAGGCATCAGGAGTGTGACTCGGAGCCGTCATCTTTGTGGCTTTATGAGTGTGAAGTAGAGGGAGTGTGACGCGGAGCCGCCATCTTTGTGGCTTTATGAGTGTGAAGTAGAGCTCTACCCTTGCTGCATGTGAGTGTGAACCAGAGCTTTCAATTTTTATGACTTTGTGGGTGTTTTTCAGTTTTCACATATTTTGTCAAGTATTATATTTACAAAGGTGCTCACTCAGCAAGATTTTGCTGGGAGAGTATTTTCCATACCGATTGCTTTATCCCAGTGAAATAACTCCATAACTCCACCTTTTTTTTTTTTTAACATATCAGGCATGTGCATCCAAAATACAGAAAACCACATTAAGACAAAAGAGTGCATTATTTTCCTCTCACAGGTCACTGTCTTTACTGTTGAGACAACTGCTTACACAGATCTCTTTATACATCCGTGTGAAACATGCAGCCTCTCGAAGGCATCACTGAAGCACAAGTACTCCTGCGTCAGCACCCTGGTTCTAAGTCACTTCATTTTCTTCCTTCCTCTGTGTATCACCTTCCTTTCCTATGCAGCTTTCCAGGCTCCAGTGTGGGCCACTGGTTCTCACTTGCTTGCCTCACGTATGAATAAGATCCTGAGTGGAGATCTACTTTGTTTTAAAATGGGATTTCTCAGTATCTCAGTTGCCTTCCCAAGTGATAAGATCTTAAAATTCTACAAATTGGCTGAATAGGAATTTGTTAATGCTTCCACTTTGGGGCTCCAGAATATGTCTGTCTTTCCTAATTGTTGAAAGTTTGTTTCCTTCAGTTCAGCAATTAGCCTGGTGATACTGCTCCTCCACATCCAACACTAGAAGTACCTTCTCCTTCAACGAGTACACTGACTCTGCATAGGCAGAAATCTCATGCTTTTCATTTTTATTAGTATGTTTTAATTATACCTAGTGATTTTATTATTATAGTATTTCATGCATGTATGTCATGGATTTTTCTGTATGCACTCCATTACCCTCTCTCATCTCCCCCACTCTCCAATTCCTTTTTTTCCAACTAGTGTTCCTCCTACTTTCATATATTTTATTAAAAGCCAGAAGTGGGTAAAATCAAAGATCAGCTTATTAAGAGAATCAAGGTAGTAAGCTTCGACAGCTGACCCAGCAAACCTGCCCAAATGCAGACTTGGAAAATAATATCATCTGGGAGATTTTATTGGAGATGACTCATGGGTAGTTTGGACACATTTTGTACTTATTTTAACTGTTGGGCTGTATTACTGTGTTGTGAGATTGACAAATATCTTAATGAGGAGTTATATTTCTAGGTCAGGATTAAAAGAAGAACAGAGTACCTTTGTGACAGCCACCAATGTTAAATTAGCATAGGAGAGCTCTCTAAATTTAGCCCCCAGTTGGGTTAACTCCTTTGTAAGAAATCTGGCAAAAACCTGGGGTTCAATCAGGCCTCTGAGTCAATGCTGCAAATACTGACCTCTGGTGCCTTAGCTGAGGCAGGCTTGCAACTGAGTCATTTTGCGCAAGCAGATGCATGCATTGTATTGTATTGTATTTTTTTTAAGTGTGTGTGTGTGTGTGTGTGTGTGTGTGTGTGTGTGTGTCTTCATGTGTATGAGTGAGGGAAGGTTCAAGTGTGTGAGTATGGGTATGTGTGCTGTGCCATGTGTGTTGAGGTCAAAGGACAGGCTGGGTGTTGGTTCTCCTTTTCCACCTTGAGATGGGTTCTCTTTCTCATCATCCACCATTGCATACAACAACACCAAATTAACTCTCTGTGAGCTTCCAGAGTCTCCCCCTTCCCTCTCTAAGGGTACTCTGTGATTGCAGATGTGCATGACCTCATCCAGCTTTGCATGAGTTCTGAAGACTCAAACCCAGGTTCACATGCTTACAAAGCAAGTGCTTCACCCATCCAGGAATCTTCCTGACTCCCTTTTCATATTTTAATGGCAGCAGAAAAAACAGGGCATGGATGATGGTTTCCACCAATAAGCAGATTCTCTTTAATTTTATCTGCCACCCATCAGTGAGGGGACAAGAGCAGAGCCAGAGAAAGAATCTTCAAAGTAATTCACAGTAGAGTCCTCAATTCTGTAGGACTGTTTCTTCAGGACCTTCAGGCCAGTGGCTGTGGAGGCTCTGCCTGGGCACATGGACACCGATCTCACTCCCTCCATACTCATATAGCATTGCTTAGTTCAGTACAGTCTTTTGGCAGAAAAAACTTTCCCTTTCATTGTCACTGTGTCTGTGACAGCATCAGAAGCTGTATTTTCAGACAGGATAGCTCTTCTCATGAGTAGCTTAAAAAATTGTATGAGTCTTTCCTCACACATGCAATTTCTGAAAATATTAGAAGTTAACATGGGTAAAAAGACAAATTGCAGATTGAGTGTTCGAGCTATGAAACCACAAAAAAATCAAGAGCAAATCACTCTAAGGAAGGGAAGCTTCATTCTTTTCCTTGGGAGTGTTTTTCAAGGATCTTAGAAATTAGAAGTAATTTTCTTAAGAAAAAGATAGCTTAAGTTTGAATGAATGTGAAGCAAAAGCCCATAAAAAGGCAGAGGAGACCTTCCTTCCTGAACCCTCCCTCCCCCACAGCTAACTTCCTGCTCACACCTCACTAACAAGAAAAGATATTCCCATTGAAAACCACTATGTCCTATCTTCTCTTTGTCCTTTTGTGGTAGAGCAGTTATTAGTCAGTTCAGTGGAGGAAAGAGGCTCTGATATGTGTCTTTGGAGAAGTGTTCAAATCCTCCAGCCCAGGAATTTGTGAATGGCTTTGAAAAGAAATACCAATGGGCATCTGACCATAGCATTAGTGTGCCGAGAATAGAATACCACATGAAACAGAGTCACTGGGTTTCCTTTCCACAGAGAAGCCACTGAGAATGCTGTCTTACCTCCTTCGAATTGTTGGTCAGTGGGCTTCAGAAGCTAGGAAATTACCAGGTCCAAATGAAGAACCCTGGTACACACAGGATACTGAGGCTGACAATATCCGTAAATTTCTTTGAGTGTTTCTTGCTACATGTTAGCATACAGTCAATCACATCCTTAAGCCTTGTGCCTGCATATCCAGCTTCTTACTCTGTTCTAAGGTATCTTAAACCTATATTTGATCCACTGATTTTCTATAGGAAATATGCTTGAAAATGGTGGGTTTACCCCCAAATTATTTTCTCATCAGTGATAAATTTTTTCTCATAAATGATGTTTTCTCAGCAGAATGCCAAGATGTAAACACCTGCTATCATCTACTTTCATTCTAAGGAAAAAAAATGTTTGCATGCTTCTTTTAGTCTTTGAGGAGATTTGAAAGGGAAGATCTGAAAGATCCAGAAACATCTGTTGTGTCTACTTTCAATATAGAGAGTGACTTCCAAAAATCTAGGACATACACACAAGCATCCAGCAGCATGATGCCTATGGGTTTATTTCCACTCAGAGAAAATGCTGTCTGCACGCTTAGACAGAATGGGGAATTCATTCTGTCTCAAGGAATTTGCTAAATGTGCCATCCCCGACATACTTCCGATTCCATCAAAAGCTAGGGATGAGAAGATGATATGGAGCTCAGCCAGAGCACAGGTGGCCTTGTTCAAAGTTGAGCACATAATATAATCAACCAATCAGATCACACTTCTGTCCTGGTAAAGACCTGGGGACACTCACATATCACACACACACACACACACACACACACACACACACACACACACACACACTCTGAAATATGTTCAGAGTACCCCTCTTCAAGTCTAGTCTTACCTAGGCAAAGGATATTTTTTCCCTGTATAGTTACTATATTTTATTGTGCATTTGCTCTCTATCAGTCATCTCGGAAGTATAATGGATAAAACAAATGGATTTCACATCCTAAAGGTCTAAGTCATGTAAGCATATCCGCTTGGCTTATGTAGAATGGTAAAAATAACACTGGATTTTGGGGACTATGGAAGATAAATGATGAAATTTTAATCCAGTCCAATCCCCCAATGTAATGCCGTAGAAGAAGCAATTCATCCATTCACCCGTTTCCACATGGTTTATCTGTTAATACCTTGGTATTTAAAGGCGAGCATTAGATGAGATCAAAAGAGATGGGTTATACATTGCATTCCCCTCTTAGTACCCTTAGTGCCAAGAGGCTTCCAGAAAGCTTTTCTGCTGTGTGTCCTGAAAGCAGGGAAGACCAACACAGTTGGATGGGATGGGGCAGGGTCTTGTAGTTCTGAAACCTTTTCAGCCCTATCAAGCAAGGGTTTTCTGAGCTCTCACATCTGCCCTCAGATTAGTTCTCTGCGCAATGAGGGTATCCCTGTACAGCCTCAAACTCAGTGTGGTGACATTTGACATACAACGAGGTGGGACAGAGAATAGCAACACAGAAAGGCATGGCAGACTCTAACG
Organism: Lophiomys imhausi; assembly: GCA_907164525.1. Lineage (NCBI taxonomy): Eukaryota > Metazoa > Chordata > Mammalia > Rodentia > Muridae > Lophiomys > Lophiomys imhausi. The sequence continues at coordinate 4,119,871 of CAJQZJ010031983.1, read as the reverse complement.
TCATCCCAGAGAAGTGAGGAAAAGCCGATCCTGTTGGAAACACTTTGAAGAGGAGATGGTGTTTGCTGTGTGTAATTTTCTTTTGGAATCTCAGTTTTCATTGTGTTTTGCTCACTTGGGAGATTTGACCAGAAGCAAACCAACTGACACAGTGCTAGGGAGTCTGGCTTCTGTTTCTGTTGCTGTTCTTGGCATAGACAGACCCATGACTTTAGAACCGAAGGGAGTTTGCAAAGAAAATGGGTTTGCTTCCACATAGTTTCATGTGCTCACTCCACTCAGACCAGACCTGAGCTTATAGACATTTACATGGAACACACGGAACTGTAAGAGTCTTTAGCATGGTCTGAACTATGCATGTGTGGAAATGCCATTGACGTTCAGGTTCCATCTAATCTAAGACTTTAAGCATCGCTTTTCAGTTTTATCTATAATCAAACCATCTCTACGAAGGACTGTCTAATCTATATTTGTTCTTTTTTACCTTGTTAGAAATTGGACCCAAGGTCTTGTACATGCTAGGCAAGTGTTCCCTCATAGTCGCATTCCAAGCCTTTCTCTTTCATAGTTGAATGACTGTGATTTGAACAAGCCTTTTTCCCCAGTTCCTAGCATTGTTTGGGGTGGTCTAGCAGGTGTGGCCTTGTTTGAGGAAGGACATCATCAGGGGTAGGCTTAGAGTTTTCTAAGCCATGTGCCATCCTCAAGTCCCTATTTCCTGTGGTTGATGTAAACTTTTAGCTTCCTGTTCCAGCTGCTAAGCCTGCTATTTTCTGTCATGTTATTTCCACCATTATGAATTCTAAACCTCTAGAACCCTAAGCCAGATAAACTCTTCCTTCAATAGGTTGCCTTGGTTGTAGTATTTTATCACAACAGAAAAGAAACCAATACAATGTCTCTATCTCCTAGGCATGTCCTAGGGAACCCTAA
>CAJQZJ010031983.1:4058578-4083938 GCA_907164525.1 Lophiomys imhausi | reverse complement strand
ACACACACACACACACACACACACACACACACACCACATTTCCTTGTGTTTCTTAGCTCCATCTTCTAATTCTGCTCCCACTTAGGCATCACCAGATCCGTTGGAACTGGTACCCCTAGCATGATGAACCAAAATAAACCTTTTTTTTGTTTTTGTTTTTATAATATCTTCAGATATTTTGTTATAGTAGTGAAAACAGGTCAATACAGTTCAAAAGTGTTATTGTCCTTGGGTTTCTTGGGTGTTGTTGGAGTCTCAGCTACCTCTTAGATGACACTCTTACAGTTCCACCTTCTCCCACTTCCTGATTATGACTGTGTTATTGTTTATCACATCTGGTATTTGTTTCCGATTGTGTTAATGTTTGCTTTCACAATGCCCCTTTTTTGTTTTCTGTGAGTTAAACTGTATGTTAAGTTGAATATTAGTCAGTCCCGTCAGTCTACCTTATTGCTTAATAAACTTATTTAAAGACACTTCAAAGCTCCAAGTATCTCCTTACTAAGTCCCCTAGCTCTTAATTAATGTTGTTTTAAACATTCAGTTCAAATGACTTTTAATATTTAATTATACCCTTTGGTCTTCTTCTTTAGTTAGAAAGAAATTCTTGGATTTCTCTCTCTGTCTTTTTTGACCTTCACACTTTTGAGGAGTAGATCCAATTATTTCATGGACAGTCTCCATGTGGGGTTGTAAGGACCTTTTCTTCTTGGTGTTATTCATTTCAGGCATTATGTATGTAGGTGTTGATGTCATTTATGCCTTCGTAGATTCAGATGGCTTCTGAAGTTGAAGTTTGATTGAGGTCTGGTGTTCTTCCATGATCCTGGGAAGCCACTGGTCATCATCTCTTCTACCATCTTCAGGACAGAGAAATGTTGGACTGTTTCTGTCTTACACATACCAGTCTCTAACCTCTATTTGCCTCTTTACAGATCCTCTACAGCATTGATCTTTTCTTTGACTGTGTCTTTTCTGTTGTTGAGAGTTGTGGTTGTGTTTATCAGCCTTTGGTGAATATATTAGTAATATAAAAGCAAATGGCTCACACCTCTCAACACTTTCTAGATTAATTGAATCATCCTCCTGGTTTGGAATATTTTATCTGAGTTCTACAGTCACCTTGAAGTTTTGTGTGTCTGAGACACCTGGGAACCTCTCACTCCCATGCTTTAGTAAGCTAGAGTATTCGGGACAACTTGACTGTGTTTCTCTCATTCTCAGAAAAGTTAGCCTGCGATTTCTCATAAGGTAGGTAAAGAGTGCCTCGAAGAATCTCTGCTAAAATACTGGTCACTGTTACTTGAACAACTAAAGTATGTCAAATATCAAACTCAGAGTTGGTATAAAATAGAACTAGTCATGACATGATGAGTTGTTTTGCCACTTTTGTGAGTCATCTACTATCTCCTTAACCTCCAGAATCTTGTCTAGTTACTTGATTTTTTTAACTTCTAGAATTTCACTTATTTTCAAAATTTCTCTTCTAAATTTAGATAATTTCTTTTTCTACTGCCATTGCTTTTAATATCTACTTTTATTTGTTAAATGTATTAGATATATTTCTGCCTACATCTAATAATTAAAAATATCTGATCAGAATAATTTAGTAAATTGTGACTTGGCATAATACCAGTGATGGAATCTGTTTTCTTGGGAAGTGGTTCCTTATGAATTTAGATTTGAGTTCCTTGCAAGTTTTACTACAGTTATTTGATTCCTAGCTTTGAAGGATATTTTCATGGGTCAATTTATATTTACCTCTGCCACATCTGGAATAGTCCATGACTGAGGAATTTTAAACTCATTGGAAAATTTGTGGAGTCCTCAGAAAATGCCATCACAGTGCCTGGACTCTCATAATAATGAGTTTTTGTTTACACTTTCCAGAGAAGAATCCTGTTTCCCACATATCCATTGTCATAATGAGCTCATTAGAAGGCTCATTGAACTCTTTTCAAAATGTTCATCCTAGCCACAATGAACCTGTTGTGGGTGGACATGCATCCTCTTAAAATTCATATATTGAGGTCCTGGACCCTCAACAGTACTATACTTAGACACAGAGCCTTAGAGGACAGTGAAGATTAAGTGATGTCTTATTCAACATCATTCTAGAATTTGAAGGCACATAGTGGCTCTGTTAATCTATGTGAGGACAGACTAAGAGGTTTGTTACTACCAAGGGAGAAAAATTAAAGTATCAGCACTTTAATTGTGGACTCCTGGATTCAAGAATCTGTGAATGAATTTCTATTAATTTAGTAACCTGGCCTGTGGTGGTTTGTAATGGCAAACATAAGGTGTCAAGTACAATGCTGTTGTAACAGATGCTTAATATAGAAGAGGCTTTCAAACCATGTGATGGCTACAGGGTAGGAAAGGGTTTAAGGAACACATCTTAAAAGTACTAGACTTTTGGAAGAAAAATGATTACAAGTAATTCTGAAAGGTGTCATAAGAAAGGAGGAGCATATTGAAAATCATATGAAAAGATAATGCTTAGTATAAAATAGAAAATGACTTCTCTGAATTATATTGTACAGTTCAGTATAAAGCAGCAATTGTGATAAAATTAGGTTGCTAGCTGAGGACATTTTCAAGCAAAACTTTGAGTTATGGCTCAGCTGCTTCTCTTTTGCCTGTGACAAAATGACAGAGGAGAGAACTGGATTGAAATGAGAATTTTCAAGAAAAGAAGCAACCATAGCTTGAGAATTTTCAGTCCCCTCATTTTTTTGGGGGGGAGGGAGGGTCAGAGGTCAGCAGAAGGAACTCTTCTGAGTCAAGCATCATCAAGGTATCTCAGTTGGAGGATCATTTGCTGTGTAGATTAGATTGTGCATGCAACCCCTGAAGCTGAGGCAGGACCTTAGCATAGACCAGGAATGGAGATGGGGTGCTCTCAACAGAAACTCTATCCACCTCACTGAAGAAGAGAGAACTCAACAAAAGGGAAGACCACCAGAAGAACCCTGGAATTCCCTCTGATGGAGCAATGGGTCTGTCTGGCTGTGAGCATTTTATATTTGTATGACAAGGAATATCTCTCAGGGTACCTCAGGGATGCTCAGGCATTCTAATCCCCTCCAAAGATCAGGGCTCCCAGGCTTGGCCTTCTCCTTAGTTTCAACAAGACAGACAGTCGCCCCCTGGGACCTCAGGGGAGAAGGCTCCTGCACAGAAGCACAGGGTTGGGGCCCTCATCCAAGCCTGAGAGATTGCACTGAGCTGTAGAAGTCCCAGAATATAGAGGCATCCCATTGATGGGTACAGCAGACTAAATGTCACTGAGGATTATTCCCGACAATCAGGAAGTACTTAGGGAATGTCATTCCTTTCTTATTTAAGTTCCTCCCTTTTGGAGTGGCAAGGCTGCTGTGTGCCTGTCTTGACCCTGTATTTTGACTGCAAGTACAGAGCATGCCTGGTTCACAGGTTAAACCCTGCAAAAGACACCTGCCTCAGGATGAATTGTGACTCCAGCCCAGCTGCCCCACTAACTGGTACAGGGGACATTAGATGTAGACCTGGAGTTGAAGTTGTTAGGGGGATGGGCTAAGACTTTCTTGGATGTTTGGATATTGGCTCTTGCACTTAGCTTGTGAGAATGGTGTCAGTTTTAGAGTCCAGAGGGCAGGGGAGCTTTTCCTCCTAGTTTCCTGTGTGGAAGCTGCTCTTTTCTTGGGTTGTAGCTGTATTTGGAGGTGAGATACGCAAAGCTTGATAATTAAACTAAATAGAACTATAGGGATTGAACTCTAGTCCAAGAGGCTAGCATAATTGTAGGAGGACCTGAGGAAAGGGCCATGAGAAAGGCAAGCAGATATCAGCCATCTGCATGGTGAGGTAGTGTACTCCAGGACAGCTCAGCCTCCGGAACTGGAGGGGAAAAAAAAAAAAAAAACAGTGTTTAAACCACTCATTTATCTTGCTGCAACCTTCCCACACCAATGTAGGAGGCATTGTTCCTGTTTTCCCACTGGCAGCAATAATTCAGCATGCTGCTACTATGATCTAGACCCCTGGGCTGAGCACAGAAAATAGGGCCCCTCTGAAAGGAAATAGCTTAATGTCAGCCACACTTTACCTGTCACACCACCTGCAGCCATCACCTCTTTAGAAAGGAGGCAAGGAATCCCATTAAAGCCTAACTCCAATATTATTATTATCTGGCTTCTGCACCATCTCAGCTCTTTCCGTCATTGTCATGCTCATCCATGGGTTCATTTATTCTTTCATTTTAGGAGTGTCTGGATATGAGACATAGAAAATGCAGCTATCCAGGCACTGATTTTAAGTGACAAGGTTTAGTAGGAAGAGAGAAACAAGCTGGTGACCAGTTAGAGCAAGGGTTATCTCCCGACAGCTGCAGACAGTGCCTCTTAGATATCCTCAGGACAGAGCTGAGCCCACAATCCCAGCTGATGCTCCTGTGTTCACACTCCACCTGGACTCAGTCAGTGAGTGCGCAGCAGTAGGGCCGACAGCATCTGCCGCAAGGTGCGTGCCACCTCGTTAAAGCCGTCCTGGGATTTTCTAGAGGAGCTGATGGAAAGGCATGGGCTGGTGCTGAAGGCTCTGTCTCCATCTTAGGGGAAGAAGAATGAAGCTGATGAGATCTGAGAAGATTCAAGCAATGTTGGAGACTTTTGGTCCATTCTACACTGAATACACTGATTCTCTGTCTCTCTTGTCTCTGTCCTTGTCACTCTCCCTCCCTCCCTCTCCACCTCCCTCCTTCCATTTCTTTTTTCTTCCTTTCTTCCTTGCTCTGGCTCTTGCTCTTCCTGATAGAGAAATGGAATACTGAGTAATCATAATTAGCTTAAAAATTGAAAAACCCAAGATATAGAAAAAATTCAGACAACAGAACAGAAGCACTCTTAGCCCACAACTAACCATCACAACCATAATCCCAAGAGCTAAGAGCACCTTGGAGCTAACGGATTAGTCAAGGTCATGCCATTGTCTGGTGGTTTGTCTGAAAAGATGATGTTGGTGTCAAGAAAAGTTATGCTCCCAACATCTGAAGCACAGATTTCTTCACCATCAATAAACAATGGGTAACATATGGAGGGTTGAAACCCAAAGCCAGATAAGACAGCAACAAGCTAAGAAGAAGTATGCATTCTCTAGTTACACTTCTAGATGTATGGTAATGCTGGGTCTGTGCAGATTGATAAAGATATCTGAAAGTGGAGGAGAAAAAGCTGCTCAACTCCAGATATATTTGGTGTGAAATATGTCCAGTTGGAGAAGAAGAGAAGCCCTTACTCAGCACATTCAAGGAGGCAACTGTCAAAATTCTCTCCCCACTTCTGAAATATCTGTGCTCTATAGTTTTTCTTTTTCTTTTCAATCAATAGATGTCCTGTGTAAATATTAAATGGAAATTCCTCAGACACATACACAACCACACAGCCACACATAGCCTCATACAGACACACACACACACACACACACACACACACACATACACACACACACTTTCTAGCCTATCCTGAATAATTCTCTGAAAAATTAGCCTGTGTTTGTCAGCACCATTTCTTTTTTTTTTTTTTTCCCAACAACTGATCCATGTACTGATGTTGGGAGTCATTCTCTTCTTGGGGTGTTTTTTCTCTAAGGCCTCGTTGTTTTCTGATACCCAGATGGAGCCAGGTTCAGATCCTCTTGACTATTCCTCTGCCACAGGAGACCCTTTATACCATCCATTTTGCCCACAGTGCATCATCTTAATATGCTGTGACAGATGCTGTTGTAGGAGACTGAAAAGGAACATTCAGAGAAAACAGGGAGGATGGCCTGAGAGAGGTGCAGGCAGAGAGACTGGAGGGAGACAGTTGCAAGCGGAGGATTGTCCAAGGCTACTAGGACCAAGAAGAGGCAAAGACAGATCTCCACATAGACTGTAGAGTAACATGCTTCTGACAGATGCTTGACTTTGGAATTTCAGCATTCCAGGAGGAAATATATCACTGCTGTTGTATAATTCAAGTTGTGGTGAATTGTATTGAGAGATGAATACAGAAACCAGGACTCATATGAGTTGAGAAGGAGCCATACCTGGTGAATCCACTGACACAGATTCTGTATTTAGAATATTCCTGGTTGTGGAAGGCTCAGACACAGAAAATTAGGCCCATGGGTTTCGGTACGGACCCACTTAGAACATTACTCAGTTACCAGTACATATCTGTGAACTGAGAAGTATTGAGCAGTGACATTTTCTTTAAAGATTATTTTTAAAGTTTTGTTACTTATGCTTATGAGTGTATATTAGTATGAATGTATGCCACAGGTGTATGCGTGTCCTGGGAGACCAGAAGAGGATGTTTGCTGGAGCTAGAGTTACAGGCAGTTGTGAGTCACCGAAAATGCAAGGTGGGAAGTAAGATGCATGTGAATTTTGCAATGTCTGGATAACAGCGTCTCTGGCCCAAGGCAAGAATTCCCTCACAGTTAAGTTGCCAGGCTGCTTTCTTGACACAGGTTTCATCCTTCTTCCTAACACAGAGAATGAAATCCTCTTGGCCTCCATGCCAATTCACCCTGCAGCTTTTCATGCTGTGCTACCTACCCACCTCTCCAGCACTCTCAGACACAGGGCCACAGCACCCCCATCAACCTTTAGGGACAATGGCTGCTTCTGATCCTCTGGTACTTTCTCAGTATTACCCAGCATATCCACTTCTATCTTCAGTAAGTGTCTTGAATTTATTGTCGAAAGATTCTGTGTTTGTTTGATTTTTTTTCCCCTCTGACCTTCTACCCATCTCTACCTTGATAATTTTCAAGTCCAGTCTCACTTTGTTCTAGACCAAACCTGAGTCACCTTGGACAGCTCTATGCCGCCCACTGTGGATGACTCAGATGACCTTTTCCTCCCTTGACCAGGGCAGCCAGGTTTAGCACTGAAAGCCCCAGGTCTTGGTTACTAAGACCTTCAGTCCCTGGTGAACCAAATGACTCTTGGGTCATCCTTCTTAACTCCTGCAAAACAATTTGTTTTGGTTTGAATCTAATATCTCCCGAGAGCTCATATGTTGAAGGTTTGATTTCCAATCAGTGGGCAAATGAGAGGTGTTTAGATCATGAAAGCTCTAACATTTTCAACCAGTTAACCCACTGATGAACTTGTAAATTCCTAACTGAATGGATCTTTTGGAAGTGGATCTAAGTGGATACCTTGGGGCAAGTCTTTGAAAGGTGTGTCTTGCTTCTGGCCCCTTCCGCAGTTCTCTCTGCCCACCACAAGCTGTGGTGCTTGGTGATGTCTGTCTATGTTGTTTTTCCTTTCTCAGACATGAAAACCACTGGAAAGAGGCAGCTATTGGCTGAGTCTTGTAACTCTATGAACCAAAATAACTCCTTCCTGCCCTGGATTATTTTTCTCAGGTATTTTGTCAAAGCAACAAAAAATGACTAACACAAAACCCTTCAGTTTGTCTTTCAAAAATACTCAGGATCCAAACATGTCTCACTACTTCTGACACATTCATCATCTGAGCAGCTGGTATCTTTTCGGCAATGTCTCCTTTCTTACTCCCTTAATGTGTAATTGTGTCTTAAAAGTCTCAACTAACTTGTGTTCATATGATGAGGAGACAGTCTTGTGTACCTAGAGCTGGCCTTAAGCTTGCAATATAACCCAAGATGACTTTGAACCTCTGATCCTTCTGCCTCTTCCTGTACCTCCCAATGCAAGGATTATAGGCCTGCACCACCACACCCAGTTTATACGATGATCAGGAGCTAAGTGCTCTACCAACTGATCCACATCCCCTGCCCTTTACAGTTGTTGTTAATCATATTATTAAATACACTAAGGGGTCTCATTGTGACTTTTTCATCCATGTATATAATTTATTCTGATTGTACTCCCCCCATTATCCCCTCTTATCCTGCCCACTTCTCTTAACAATTAATCCTGTTTCTTTATATCATTTTTTGTGTGACCCATACATTAGGGTTACATACATTAAGCAGTCCATTAATTAGGGTTGCTTACAAGAGGTTAGTGAGACATAATTGACAGGTGCCTGGGCAGCCTACCACTGACATTCAATCACATTTTGTAAGAAGAAAGCCCAACAATCGGGATCAGAATGTACCTGAAAATTGCTTCTGGGAACTAAGTGGGCGTGCTGTGGTCTGCTGCGCACTGCAGCTGGCATGTTGAGCCTGGCCATTGTGGACAGTGAGAAGAACAGCAGTTGCCTGTGTTGGCCCATTAGAGCTTAATTGCCTGTGTATCTTCTGCCTCTGGGCTCTAGCAAAGGGCTGTTTGCCGCCAATTAGCCTCCAGGTTCCTTAGATTTGGTTTTGTAGATATTTAGCCCTGCGATCTACAGTAGGAATGACACATAATTAGTGGGGCAATGGTGAATCACCCTCCACAGAGGTGGATCTCTGCCTCCTACCAAGGTGTCTAAGAATAGCTCTTGCAGGCATCTTCTCAAAGGACAAAACTAAATGCGTTGCCTATAAAAACTCCTCCTGGGGACTAACAAGAAACCATGATGAGAATCAAGAAAAATAATTCCTCAGCATGCAAGCTCTGTAATGGAGACTGTAGGATGGCCAGTACTGTAACTGTGAGCATTTATGATAAAATAAAATGGTAGCTTGCTGCTTGTTTTACAGATAGAAATTACCCTAGTTTGTAACTTTTAACTTTGCACAACCATCAGAGGAGTTTTGCATAATAGTGAACTGACTTTAGCATGGTCATAAAAAGGGGAGAGGAGATAGAGGTGGGTTGCCAGGGGTGGCCAGTTTTCAAGTGGAGGCAGATTCCAAACCCACTTCTCTACCACTAGCAGTCCTCCTCCAGAGCAGCAGAACCCACTCTGGTCAGGAGAGGCTGTGAAGCTGAGACACATGGGTGGGAATGGGGAGATGGCCTCATATCATCAGCTACCAGCAAGGGACATCATCAGCCACCAGCAAGGTTGGGCCAAGGAAGGATTGCTCAGAGTCAGCTTGTGGTCATACAGGAAGGTAGCCAGGGATCTGGATGCCTCATCTTCTCCGTGATGGCAACAATGGTAGAGGGGTTTGAAGGGAAGGGGTAGTGACATTTTAATTTATAAAGGAGGGTCACCCTGGTAACCACAAACACATAGGGTCCATTCCCTTTAATGAAAGATCCCTGAGAAGAACCCACCAGAACTTCTTGGGGACAAGACTTTTGAGCCATGGGAAGTATAGGCTTCATGTGTACAGCCAGGAGTCCATGTTGCTCACATCTCAGGCCTTGGATTATTTAACTGTTCCCCTTTTAATAACACACAAAAAATTCATTCTTTGAGAATTTGTTGCAGTACAGACCTATTCCCAACAACAGGGACCCAAGAGAAGGGGCTGAGGTAATACATCTTCACCTTGGCATTGCTACTTCTAACTCACTCTCAGCTTACCATTGTTCCTGCACAAATCTCAGTAATCAAACAGGGTCTTGGGTTATACCTATGGACTGAAACAATGATAAGAATGTTTCATTTTTGCCCTAGTAAACTTGCATAGCAAACTGTTTTATTCTTCTTTGTCACTGATGGGCATTAGTGATGTTCAGATATCCAGAACCCTCCACATCACTGTATTCAACACACCACAAACAATGTTCTAAGAGTTCTTGGCTGGGAGGTTAACCCAGAGAATAATGCTGCTTTCGGGGTTGGAATTCAAGGATAGGAGAACAGGTCTGCAGTGAGGAGCTATGTAAGACCAGCACAACTGGCCTTGCTTCTTGCAACCTGTGTTTTCCACAAGAAATAGCAAGAAATTTGGCTCATTTTTAAAGAATGAAGCAGGATGGCAACGAGACAAAACATAATAATTGGATGAACTGAGTTTCTCCCCATTGTTTTTCTTCCTTTTAAAAGTGATTGTTACATAGTAATGGGTCTGGCTATGAAGCAGACTGTCAATGTTGTATTTATCTTGTGTAAGGTTACACCTACCTTTTAAAAAGTCTTCCCCTAGAGATTCTCAACAAAACTCTAAAAATCAGCAGTAAAATCTGTAATTGTCAACAAAACTCTAAAAATCAGCAGTGAAATCTGTAATTGTCAACATTGACTGGAAGTCAGAAGTCACACCATGTAGACAGACCTCCAAGGTGTCAGGTAAGCAGGCTTGTCTCTGGTTTCTAAATTATAGTCCTTCTCATGTTCGCTCACCCACAAACATGTTTTCTCTTGGAGATATTAATAGATTCAACCATTTCTTGTGCTCTAAGGCAAGTGATGGCCATGTGTACCCAAGGAAAACACAGACCAAAATTTGTGGATAACACATATGGGGGAGCTCATTCAATCCTGTTGATACTTTATAAAGTTAATGTGGAAAAATAAAATTAGTTCAAGGTTGCTTTGCCATTCTGTCAATTTTCACACAATAAATACCTGAAAACATGCTTATTGACATTATGCAAATGTTATGGTCATTGTGTTACTGTAGGTAAAGCTTGATTTCAGGTGTGATTTTGTAAATCAAAAAGTAATTACTACTAGTAGATTCTACACACACACACACACACACACACACACACACACACACACTCACACGCAATCCTGCTTCTTGGAAGCATTACATTATATCAAAGGGCCATATCCTTTGGAGCTTGGCTCTCAGAGAAGCTTTGACTGCCCACTGTGTGCTGAAGGATCCACTACCATCCTCATTACAGCATGCTCCATATCCTGGGACGGTCTCCTGCCTGTCCACAAAATTCTGCCATCATTATGAAAGTTGTGGTCCAGCTGTGGATTGGAAGAGGCATGAAGCAGCTGGTAGGCCAGATGGACATTTTTTCCTTGTGGGGTTTACATGTTTCAGGATAGGAAAACATCTGGACAGTGAGTGATGATAAAGAAAGGCTCTTGTTTCTCTCTGATCTGGGGGAAGCTGTAACAAGCTCTAAAATCTGGGAGTCTGGTCTAATCCAGTTCCATCAGGAGCATGTGACTCAGTAGGAAACACTCAGCTTCCTTGCACTTCCCGGATTAAGGCAGCATGCGAGGTCGTCTGGACGCCACACACAGAGGCCAGAGGCAGCTGTGTGGTGCTCAGGCAACCAGGGAGATGCTTGACTAGAAAAGGAACTTTTTTCCCTGGTGTGATGTCTGCCTCTGGACCTAGAGACTAAAACTAAAGGCCTTCTGAGAGCTCCTGCTCAGCCCTGCCTGCAGACACACCTTGTTCTGGATCCTGACTGCTGGGCTTTTTACAATGAACCTCTGGTGACTCATATTCAGGGAGCCTGGACCCCCTCCTAGTCTTGTTATTCAGGACGAACAGCATCCCACTGAGGTCCTCTAAACACTTTAACATACTTTGGTCAAAGTAGGAAGGTATCCTGGAGACTCATTTGATGCCAGAATCTTGTCTCCTTGGTGTCCTCCATTCCCCATGGCTCCTATGCCTTTTTTGAGTTCCCTGAGCCCCGACAGGAGAGATTTGATAGTGATATACCATTTAGGGATGAGTGTTTTAACTTTTTCACTCTCTTAATTATTATCTAGCTGTTAAGTCTCTGTATTTGTTCCCATCTGCTACAAGATGAAGTTCATGTGATGATGGCTGAGCAGGGCAAGGATCTATGAGCATAGCAAAATATCATGAGGAGTCATTTTCTTGCTATGCTCCTTTACTAAAACAGCAGTATTTGGTTTTCCCCTAGGTCACTGGGCTATCTGGTCTCAGGTTCTTGGTCATCCAAGCAGCATCGGGTATGAATTCCTTCTCATAGGGTGGGCCTTAGGTCAAATCAGATATTTGTTGGTTACTCCCATAAGCTTTGTGCCACCATAAAAACACCAGCATATCTTGCAGGTAGGACACCATTGCAGATCAAAGGATTTGTAGCTGGGTTGATGTTTGACAGCATGCAGAGTGTCTTATGGTGCCAAGAACTCTATCTGACACTAGCTCAATTTTTCCATGTTTAGTGAGTTGTGTAGTGTTTATCTTCAGCAATAAAGGCCTTGCTACCAATTTGTGGAGAGCAGCCAATAGTCTTGGCAACAGCCTGTGTTGTTTAGGGGTTTTCCATAGGAACCCTTTGGCCCACAATTCCATTAGATGTAACTCATTTCTGGTATTGAAGCTTCATTTGATGACAAGAGATGTCCACTTGGGACTCTGTCTCCCCCATTATTTGATTTAGATCACTTTCATATATGTGTATATATTAGGGAGATTCTACTCTATTAGGTTTCTATTCTACCTCTCAAACAGCCCTTAGTTTTAGCTCTCTCAATATCCCTTCCCCATCTTCCTCTTCCCTCCCTGTCCTGTATTTGTTTTTAAAGAAATTAATTTATTTTAAGATAAAATAGATTATATCTTTCTAAAGTTTTGAAATGAATATTCTTGGTTAATGATTTTCCTTTCTCATCCAAATACTTATTTCATTAGTGATTTGTACTGAATAAGGACCACTAAACAAGATATTTTTAGCCCATTTCTTATGAATAATGCATATTCACTGAAAAAAATGTCTGAGAAGTTATCACTAAAACAAGAAGTGGTATGTGTGTGTATGAGTGTGAGTGTACAAATGGAGTGTGCAACTGTGTGAATATGAATGAGTAAGTATATGTGAGTATTATCTGAGGGTGTGAGTGTAGATGAGTGTATGTGAGTGAAGGTGTGTGTGTACAAGTATATAAATATGAATGTACGTGAGTGTGAATGAGTGTGTGAGCATGAAAGAATGTGTGAATATCAGTATGTGTTAGCATGAGTGTGAGTGAATGTGTTGTTAAGTTTATGAGTGCTGTATGAGTGTGAGTGGGTGGATATAAGTGTGTGCGTACATGTGTGAGTATATGTTCATATGTGTGTATATATACATATGTGTATCTGTATGTGTGTGTGTGATGTGTCAGTCACACGTGTGAATGCTCAGAAGCATTTAGAATACACTGATAACTCTTCCTCTTTTGAAGGCATCTTTGCAGAGTGCAGGGCTGTCTGTGAGCTGTGGGGTTACTCCGAGGCTTTGCTGTGTTGTCCACCCTTCCCTTCCACCCTTCCCTTCCACCCTTCCCTTCCCCTTATCTCCCGGTTTCTCTGGACATCTTCATGCTCTTTAAATACAGAATGTCAGCATAATCTGTGCACCCTCCTTCTAGTTCAGTGATTTGTCTGCATAGAGAAGCACGGGGTTGGACTGACTGCGTGGTGCACACAGAGTATCATAGCACACAGACAGGGACTGTAATTACTGGGGAAGGCACAATGCTGAAGAAATGGAAGTGCAGGAGTGAGTTGCAAACAGAATGAGCCCATCAGCCTCATAGTGCCCTCTGAATGCTGGACTTCAGAGCTGGTGACCTGGCAAGCCTGCCGCGGAGATCACATGGTCCTGGGCCTGACACAGCTGGGCAGAGGTGCTGTCAAAGGGTCCCCAGTGTTGACGCCACCTCCCCAAGGCCACCTCCTTTCCTGGGACAGTCTGGTCTGCAGACATTCCAGGACTGGTCTGAGGATTGCTTATATATTGGCAATGAAAGCAATGTTTGATTGAGGAGCAGAGGGTAACAATGTGGCATCCAGAGAATTTACAGGCTTCAGGGTCAGGAGCAAAACTTACCATTGTCAGGCTAACAGTTACCTGTCAGTAAACACAAAGAATGTAGGTGATAAACATTTACACAATTTTACACAGTTAATTTATTAACAAAATATGAAATGTCCTTTGTTATTTTCATATACTGAATTGAAACACATAATCTTTCCAGTGGATTTGCAAACAATCTCCTTAATTTTAGATCACAGATGCAGCCCACTTGGGTAGGATTAACCACGACACTGCAGTTTCTCTCCCTTCCCAGGCTCAAGGCAAGCCCTGTTTTGCTGAACTTCAACACATATCAAGGTAGACAATAGAATTTGTTTCCTTCTACTCAGGCCCAAGGCAATCCGGGTTAGGACCTCACAGCCCACCACCTACCTTCTCTACACCACTAACCTCAGAGATCCCTCGCTCCGAAAGTCCAGAAAAGTCAAGGTTATCCTCTGTTCTTTGGGCTGCATCTCCTTTCCTTGTCCCCCCCGCCCCACCGTAGATGACTGTGTTACTAGAGTATAGTTCTTCTGAAATACATTAGTGGTAAAGTGCTTCTGCATCTGCATAAAATTTCCACACACAGAGGAGGAGTGTAGAAGAGAAACAACCAAGGCACACGAGGAAAGTCATTAGTACCTCAGTAGTAGGTGGCTTTTATCAACTAGGAAAACCACTGCTTTCTATAGTGCAATCATGTTCCCCTATTGTTTCATGCATAATGTAAGGCATAAACAAACCTACTTTTTGCTTCTGTTTATGTTATTGATTTTTAAACACATGTCTAGACATTAGGGGGAAAAAAAAGGTCAACAAATAAGGTTAGGTTTTTGGGGCTAGAGAGATGTCTCAGTAGTTAAGAGAACTTGTTCTTGCTGGTGACCTGCTCTTGATACCCAGCATCCACATGGGGGTTCACAGTGATCTGTACCTCCAGTCCTAAGATGTCCAACACCCTCTTCTGACTTCTATGGGCATCAGAATGCAAGTGATGCACAGACAGTTAAGTATTACATTCATACACATTAAATACATAAATACAAAAAAAATTAAGATTAGCTTTGCAATTTGTCTGTTTACACAGTATAAACGTCCCCATTGTGGCTCATAACAGGCTTCCAGCTTGCCTGCCCCAAGTAGAGTTATGATGCTCGTAGGTGGCACAGAGCTTTGCGTAGTGTCCCCCCAGAACCTCAACTTAGACATGATAGCTCAGTGGAATAGAACAAGTGGGAGATGAAGTTCATATATGCATTTGTTTTCTTTGTATTAAATAGAGAGAGTGGGAGGGTGAGCCCCGAGAGGGGTGGGGGGAGGAGACTGCAATGGAGATGTAAATTGAAGTAATAAATAAACATTAAAAAAAAGAAAAATGTAGAACTCATTAAAAGTTTGTAGGGGTTAATCAGATGCAAAAATACTTAATAAAAAACTGGCAAACCGAATCCAAGAACATATCCAAACTATCATACACCATGATCAAGTAGGCTTCATCCCAGGAATGCAGGGATGGTTCAACATATGAAAATCCATCAGTGTAATCACCATATAAACAAGCTGAAAGGGCTTAATCATTAGAAAGCCTCTGTTTAAAAGAAAAACAAAGAGCCTGAAAATTGTCTGAAACCTTAACAAAAGCTCTTAATGTTTCTCTCCTGTTCCCTTTGAAACATTTTTTTCTTTTTTAAATAGTTCATTGCCTTTATGTGTGTGTGTGCGCGCGCGCGTATTGTGTGTGGTTTGGGAAGGGGTATTAATGGAGCCTGGAGTTAGTTGCAGGTATTTGTGTGCCCCCAATGTGGGAGACAGGGTGTGTATGGGGAGAGATTTGAGGTGCTGGTATGTTGGCGTGTTGGTCTGCTGTCACAACTGTAGGCTTCAGAGAGCAGTCATTCCCTACACACTAAAACATACTGGCAGAAAGGACTTTAGAAGTTTCTTCTGTGAGGCACGGCTGAAGCTTAAGGGGCAAGTTTTAGCTGCTCTGAACCCTAACGGTATCATTCATGTGTTCCTACTGAACAGCAGCATGCTTCCCATTGGTATGTAGGATGGAAGTTTTGTGTATCAGTTGAAATAAAGCAAGGATATCGAGAGAGACGCTTGTAAAAACACAAGGTTTAAGATAATCTCTGCAACAGTCATTTGTAATTGTCAACATTTACTTTTATGTGAGCTTGGCCTCCCTACTTAGGGGGTTATTATGGATGCATATACTCAGCCTGTCCTTATAAATAAACATGAGGGTAAAATAAATAAAGCAAAGACACCCTAGAAAGCAGAGCAAATGATACAGGTGTTACACTCTAGAAAGGTGTGCTGGAGACAATACTCTCCATCCTCCATTTCAGACTAAATGCATGAATGGCTCAGGTTCAGCTGGATGTCTGAGATCATTGTGGCTACCAAAGGGCATCAGAGCTGGGAAGCTAGCTGACTTCATTCCCTATGGTACCTAGACTTGAAGAGTTAAATTCTCATCAATATCATGGAAGAATATTCTGCCAATAATCTACCTTGGCAGAAGACATCAAGACCCACAAATATGTGTAATAAACATGAATGTAAAACGATTTCATCTTGCCTGAGATGCTTGCAGTTCCTCTTCCTTTGATGAGACACAGCAATTACATCTTATTTCTTTTAGTAAAATTTACATAAAAATCAAACAAATGGAGAAAGAGGAGAAATTGCAAAGTAAACAGAATTATTTCATACCCATGAATAAGGATGGCAGCAGAATTTTCAATAAGTCTAGGGGATCTAAGAACTAAAATGACTCAGAAGGGTCAGTTAATTTCATTTTTTTAGGCTTTTGATACCCATGTATCTCCAGTCACCAAAGAGTTCTATGTGGACATTCTCACAGGCTGATGGTCAAACTATGCAATGTAATTCAAGCAAAACCCTTGCTATAGATGGAGACAATGGTGAAATAGAGGACAAAGACCCTCCTGTGTCTTTTTTTTTTTTTTTTTGAGAAAAGAGTGGAGGAGTAGGGGTTTCAGGCAGGCTTAGCATTGTCTAGCTTGCGTGTAGGTTCTGGCTCACAGTCACCTTAGTTTACTGGCTCTGTGGTGATTAGCAGTTGTAGATGGAGTTGCACGTGAAAGCCTGGGACAAGAGGTAGTTGGACCAAGGCTGATTTGATTGGCTTGTGCTGGAAAAGCACATCCCTAGGAAGAGGCAGGACGAGGGTAACAAGAAGTTAAGGCATGGCATAAAGGTAAACTGTCCAGGAGTCCAGGGCAAGGTAGAGGCTACCCGTGCAGGTTGGACAGCACTAAAATAATTAATTTGTAAAAGCTAAAGACGGCTTACTGCAAGTTGTTCAAAATGTTTTTGCTAGAATACTGGACTCTCTTGAACGTCTCAGACTTTGCCCATTATTGAATGAGGATGAGTTTCTAGCAATGTGTGTTATGTGAAATAAAAAGAATTCACAGAGTAGCAGTTTATGTAACACTTTGAGAGCCTTATGGTAAAAGTGCCAAACAGATTTCATGTTTAAAATAGCAATACCAAGCAAACAGGAGATGTACACATGACAGAGGTTAGTTCCATACACCAAAAAGCTAATGTTCTGAATGAAAAGCAGGGAGGCACTCATCTCTACTTACAGTTGTAAAGAAGAGGACGTGCTGGCTAGGTAGCCTGGAGCCCAAAGAAGTAGAAACATGTTTTCTGAAACCTTCCATTATTTATAGACAGGAGAAGAAAGAGTCTTGTAAGTCAAACAACGTGGACAGTTCTTCTGCATCTACTGACACAGGGCTATCTTCCCATGGAGGGGCGGTTTGAAATCCTGTAGGGGCTTCTGCCTTTATGCCTGGGGATATTTGATCCACATAGGAAAGTTTTAAAAATGGCTACATGTACTTGTAACTTCAACACTGACCTGATGCTGGTCAGCTATCCAGAACCAGAACCTGGCCACAATCAGTCCAGTCTCAATGTCCTTGGAGAAGAGACTTTCTGGACAAACCACAGTGGTGGCATCCAGAGGTAGGGCCTGGGGGAGACACTGCTTAGTTACTGGAGTGGGGAAGGGCCCCCATGCAGATTTCCTGCACCCTTGTTTGAATTATACAATGTAAGACTCAACCCATCTTAGGGAATACAGTGGAGCTATTAGAAATTGGTCCCAGATAGTCTTTTCTGTCATTGTCTTCCCTTCCATTTCCATTAAGAAAACACATCCTCCTAGTCTGGTGCTCCTGTTGAGATCTGGAAGTGAGAAAACTGAACTTGGATAAAGCATAAACACTACTTTTAGCTGCCTGTTTTTCAAACATAAATGGATTTTTGTTGCTGGTTTTGGAATTTGCTCTCTTTGCCCTGCCCTGTTCCTACCCTGCTCCACCAGTTTCTATGGGGTTTGGTTCTCCACCCATCATTGCCTTAATTGCCATTTCCAATTATCTATTTATAGTCTGTACAATCATCCTTGGAAATGAGAAATGTTTGTGGACTTAAGCTGTTCTCAACTTAGGCATGCTCTTCCCTCTGCTTCTTCATTAAGGTGGGGGGATCTACTTACCACTAAGTGCCTCCAGCTTTACCTGTCTGCATCTGAGCCTTGTTAACCATCAAGGTCATGTTTTTTTAAAGCGCGGGATGCTTAATTCTCACTTTCCAGCTATTTCATTATCATCTCTAGGGTATGAGGAAGAGGGTTCTCTCAGGGAAGCTTCTGGAGAAAATTCCCTTGTACATCATTGAGATTCAAGGCACTTTTATGTGCTTTACACTGGTCCAGCCAAGCCTTTCTTTTCCCAAGGGGATGGTGGCAAAAGAAAACAAATGGTCCACCTTGGCTGCTGGGCATTTCTGCTGGTTTAGTGTGAGTCTCGCACAGAGTAAGCTAGAGTGTATTGTTCAACCTCAAGGCTAATGTGGGAACCCCTCCCCCCCACCCCCAAAAAAGTGATGGAGACAATATCAGGTGACCACCAGTTACTCTGCCTACTTGCCACAAGCCAAACAAACAGAAGAAGAACTTCCTTTTGGGCAGAATACCATTGAAATGGGCATGGCTGTATCCTGGAATCTCACTTGGTCACAGAAAGAGCTTATGCTGTTTGCAGTGGGAGAAAGAAGATGTGTCCATCAGTCTCTCTGTGCCCCACCCATGCCAGCGTGTCCCTCCCCTCCCCTCCCCATTTGTTTCTCCTTTCCCCTTCCGCTCTGACATAGAAAGATGAACTTGAGCTTTTGATGTAGACACGCAGGGGCGATCAAACACTGCTACCTGTTGCATCACCTCCTGAGTTGATTTTCTCTCCATCTCTCATCTTCGGACATACCTGTGTACCCCATTGACTGTTCCTCAATGACCACAGAACCAGAACTATGTGTCTGTCCTCACTGTAACCTCGCTCCCTGCATCTCAGTCCAGGTAGGGTCTCCTCCACCTTTCAATTATTAGATCTGGTTTCCAGTTCAGCATCATTTCAGACTCCTTCTCTTCTTCTTTTTCCTGAATTTCCTCACTAGTCCCATGTGGTTTTATAATCCCAAGATTTCATTATCCTCTGGGTTTGAAGTTCATTATTTTCTATTCTCTGTGACCATTTTATACTAAACAATTCAAATCTTTTGCTATCTTTCTGGTCCTCTGGTGTTATTCATCCAGGGTATCCCAGGAGACTCTTAGAGAAGTGGCTTTGAGTACACAGGCGTATGTTCCTGTTGGCCAGGTGCCCCTGAAGACCTCTATCAATTGTCTCCATTATGTAGGAGCATGAGGAAAAGTAAGAGTAAAATCTGCTACGCTAAAATAACCATCACTAGACCTGAGGTCAGCAGAGGTTCGGTCAGGGACCACTTTGGGACATAGGGACTGTTATCACAAGTTGATGATTTATTTGTGGAGTTCTTTCTTCAGTAAGACGTTAGGTCCTGGTTCCCTGGTGCTGTCTCATCCATCTTGTTCCTCTACCCCAGGACTTCTAGAGTGCTCTCTCAGGTGTTGGCTGCAAGTACTGGTGCAGACTGAAGCTTTGGTACATAGCAAAGTTAGATTTCTAACAGAAAGAACAATGTCAGTACCTGGAGCCATGTGATTAGCAGAGTCAGATCTAAGCAATGGGAGAGGAGAGGATGGGCAGGTGGAGCAGGTGCCGGGACTACAAAGTTTACCAGAATTGATGTGTCCCAAGAAGTGGGAATCTTGTAGCAAGTGCAGCCTAATCATGGCTTGAACCCATGAATATTAAACACCCCACCCAGCTCGACTGTGTTGCTGTCTGCAACTTATTTTGCATGTATAATTAGAATAAGTGACAAATTCATGTCAGTCTATTCAGATAGGGTGCACACGGGCAAAATTAATTATTTAGTTTAAAATATGAAGTGAAACTTAGGGAGTTTAACAGTAAAATAGCACTATGAATATTCCATCCATCAGTGTATATAAATCTGGGTATTAAAAGCAAAGTCAAATAATTTTTACCTAATAAAACATGACAGATTGTCATGATACTATTAATTATTGTTCTGTAGACCATTCTACTGTGTCTGTGAATATTAAATGGTTTCTATTGCTCAAGAATTTTAGTCTTTCATGCTAACTATGAAAGTGGAAATCTGCAGATTGTTTTACTATAATTTAAATGGTTATTGATTTTTTAAAAGGAATTTACACAATGCATTTAAAGGGAGTAAGTGGATAAAACTCCATTAAGTTATTTTACCAGAATGGAGGATGAGTGTAGTAGTGACAATCTTTTTCAGAGCTTGACTATTTTTTTCTATTTGCTTGCAGAAGAAGAATATAGTAAAAACAGATGTAGGTTAGGTATTTTTTAAATTTTTAATCAAGCATGTGGCCTTGGTCATACTAGTTTGTTCCAATTCATTACATTTTTTTAAATCTGAAAATATCTGATTTTCCTTTTCTGTATATAAATATCAACAGAGATAACGCACAGAAAAATATTCTGCATAAGGGGTTAGGGTCAGGTTAGGCTTGGTTCTTCGTGCATTAACACACCCTGGAGCCAGAGGCTATGGCTGTGTGGATCTGCTAGTGTCTTGTGTCATGTTCGTGTGCACATCTGCCATTCATAGCTGTTCTGGGCTTTTCTAGAAGTTTGGAAAGAGAAGTAGAGAGCCTGCCTGTATGTCACAGCCACGTGGGCACCAGTGGGTAGGGCACTGCCCATACATTTAGGAAGAGTTATGTCCTAGAATAAAGAGTTGACTTAGAGTCTTAGTCAAAGGAGGTTGTTCAAACACATCCTGAGCATTGGATTATCACCTAGCAGATCTAGTGTAGACAAACTCATGGTCATCAGAAATCTTAGGTTTCGAGAGAATTGAGGTACCTTGAATTTTAAACTGGGTTCTCCTCCTGTATCATGCTGATCTCTGCCGGGGATCAATGGCCTTGAAAATCAATGGATTCTAGAAATAATTACTTAGTTACTCATTTAGTTAATTCGTTACTTAGTAAGAATCTAGTGCTTCTTCGGTGCTATGTAGTGGTTAGTAAGTCATGGCATTAGCCCTTTTCTTTTGCAGCCCTACTGGCTTAACACAGCCAGTTCTTTATGATCAGGAAGCCTTCCTGAGGGTCATTTTCAAATAATACGTGAGCCTAATGGAGGAGCCTCAGTGGGTTCATCTGGAGCAATTGGAGCAGGAAAAGTGAGGTAGTTACTAAAGACAAGCCAGTGTAGGAAATAAACACCTGTGAGTCTTTAGTGAATAAGCATGTGACAAAATGAGGAAGCAGTGAGGCAGAGGAAAAACTCTCTCATCCAGAACACTAAATGAGCTGGAAAAACTTCCTTCTAGGTGAGTCCTGGACAAAAAGGACCAGGGCAGGTGCTTGAAGGCAGAAGGGAGACAAAGGAATTTAAGGGGCAATAGTGGGGCCCTATGTTGACATGCATGTGGGCTTCCACAGACTTTGTTTGGCCTGACTGTCTACCTCTTCCTGCCTGTGATTTTGGCTCCTGCTGACCAACAGCAGACAGAGGACACCTACCAAGAACCTGTCTGTGGAGGTTCATGAATAATTCCCATTAGAAAGCAACAGCTTCTGGAAACTTCTGTCAACCTTACTTTGCTAGTTGGGAGTACCTGTCTTTCCAGAGGCATTGGGGGTGTGTTTCCCTGAACCCTAAGCTGATTCCTTGGGTGTGTACGTGGACAGGGGTCTGGCCAGGACAGCATTCCTCCCCTATACTGTGTCCTGCCTCCAGCAACCACCCTATGAGGTCACTGTCCATTCTTCTCATTGTTTGCGATGCAGCTCCTTTTTTCTCCTGGTCTTTGAGAGATATAGGTATTCTCTACCTCAAGTGCGGTCACCCCAATGTGTGACCATAAGGATCTTCAGGACAGGACTAGGTATCTTTCAGCACATGTTGTCCATGGTGTTGCAGAACCCTGTAGCCACCCACAGATGAGACCCTGACTAGCTGATCCTACACATAGTCTCTCTAGAACTAAAGTGAGATTAGAGTTTCTGTCCCTTCCAAATTTGAACACAAAATTTCAGACTCCCAAGTGATGGACGTGGAAATTATTGGGAAGTGGAAAAGAAGGGGAGGCTAGAACTCTCTCTTCTAATTACATGGAATCCAGGAAGAACAGTTGCCAGAAACCTGGATCTTAGAGTCCCTTGCCTACAGAGTTGTGAGAAAGAAATGTTTGCTTATAACACTTTGCAATAGCAGCCAGGCAGTATAAGATAAGGCATTTTGGGAGCCAATGTGCTCAGTGGAAGTGTAATTGGAGGGTAATATCTTTTAAAGGTGAGTACCATCTTTAGCATCCTTGAATAGGATGATGGTTGCTAAGGCAGTTTCTGTACAGACTCCATCGATTTGTCCCAGACAAGATTATGCCAGCATGAATCCCATGGAAGACACGAGGCAACACCAATGAGGGATCATCCAGCTGTGAATCCCCACAAAGCTCCACCTGCTTGTCAATAGATTTCCTATGAACCTTGGCTGTGGATATTCTCACTTGCCTAATCACCACCTCTGATGGTCTTGTACTGAAGTGAGTAGTTGAAACACAGACCAGGTAGTATGAAACTCTAAAATAAGATATCTGGAATTGAAGGAATTTTGTTGAGCCTACTGTCCAGATTCTAGCTGCTCTAATTTCTCATATTAGTCTCCCTAGCTGCTTTTGCCATCTTAATGTGCTTTATTAGATATGTGACTTTGGTTCCTTCTGTCTTTGGAAGGGATGGTTACTTTGGGGACTGGGGGCTTGCATGAAAAATCTCCCCTGAGGTCTCAACTATTTGAACACTTGGTTCCCAGTTGGTGGCACTGCTTGGGGTAATTTAGGAGATTTGGACTTGCTATAGGAAGCTTGTCATTGGGTAGGAGGCTTTGATTTGTAAAGCCCCTCTCCACTCCCAGCTCATTCTTTGTTTCAAACTTGAATGTGAAAATGTGATCTCTTAGCTTCCTTCTTTTTGCACCATGCCTACAACTTTCTGCCATGCCTCCTTCCATGATTGACTCTTATCCCTCTGGAACCCAAAAGCCAAAAGAAGCTGTTCTTTCTCTAAGTTACTTTTGGTCATGGTGTTTTACAACAGAAGGGGGTGGGGGGGAAACAGTGACTTAACTCTTTAGTGTACCTTGTGACCTCAGCTCACTGGTACATGGGATATCATATTTTTGTCATTATTAGGCTGGGAGTGACATTTTTCATGTAGTGTCTGCATCCTACCTCCTAGAGTTGATATTAACAGCTATTAGTGGCATCCAGCTGTTGCTACATGAATATTTAGCTTGTCTGTAAGGCATTTTGTCATTGAATGATTGATGTCAGTGGTCCACCCTGGAGCAGGTGGTCAGAGATTGTATAAGGAAGAAAACTGAGGGAGCCATGGGGATCAGCACTCCAATAAGCAGACCATGGCCTCCGCTTCAGTTCCTGCCTGTAGGGTCCTGCCTTGAGCTCCTGCCTTTTCTTCCTTACATGATGGATTGTAAACTATGAGAAACACAAACTCAAGCCGGGCGGTGGTGGTGCACGCCTTTAATCCCAGCACTTGGGAGGCAGAGGCAGGTTGATCTCTGTGAGTTCCAGACCAGCCTGGTCTACAAAGCAAGTCCAGGATAGCCAGAGCTGTTATACAGAGAAACCCTGTCTCGAAAAAAAAAACAAAACAAAACAAACAAACAAAAAGAAACACAAACTCTAATTGATTTATACGATATACATACACACATATTGACTGTATGTATGCATATGTGCATAAATAAATGTATATATTTACATGCGTGCTTATATATCTCTCTATATACAGATACATATGTGTATAACCTGGATTTGAATCCTCAGTTGGTTACACTCCCTGGGATCATCACTTATAATTTTGTAGTTTTATAGTATAGTATCTTTTGAGTGACTGAAATTTTTAATTTTCAGTTATCAAATTCATTAATCTCTTTTCTTTATGTTCTGTGCTTTATGCAACTTAAGAAAGAAATGAGTTGTTTAGGAATCAAGAGGGTGTTCTGGATCTAAGAAGATGTTTTTAAAATTGTGATGCAAGTTAGTATGAAAGCTGAGTCAGATATAGAACTTTAAACTCATGGAGATGGTTAGATAGTAGAATGTTAAAGTCAGGGGCCAAATATATATGGACTGGACATTGGGAATGTATGCTAAGCCATTTAACTCTCATAAATGTGTCATATTTATTTCTGTTGTTTTTTATAGTAATTACTGTTATAAGAGAAGGAACCATTTGTTGGACTGAAAGGGGGAGCTGTTGGGGGGAAGAGGGTGGAAGGGTGGGACAAGAGGAGGGAGTAGGGAAGGGATTGTGACTGAGATGTAACTTGCAGAAATAAAAAAAAAGTATAAAAAAGAAATGATTTAATACATAAATATTTTTTAAAAATCGTCTACCTTTAAAAAAACATTTCCAAGTTTTTCCTTCAACTTTGTCTTCAATCTATCTTTCAATTGTTTCTCATATTCACTGCTAAAAATGAGATGATTTTCTTTCCTCCCCATACAATGCCAATAAATCCTTCTCTAATTTGGGGTGCTCTTTATGTGCCTTCATTATCTGAATTGGACTTGTCTCCTAGGTCATGTGTCTGTGTGTTTGCCTCTTTTGACAGTTTTATCTTTTATTTCAGTGTGACTCATAGGTAGCCTAGTATTATACGTTTTGAACACTGATAGACAATCACCATTTTTTCTTCCATTCGCTTGGCTCTTGTGACCCTTACTCTTTCCTAAAAGTTTAGCACCAGACATCAAATCTCTGCAAATTCCTGACAGAATTCACGAGGCATTTACTGACTTTGTCGGGAGGATGGATACAATTCCTGTTTTCAAGATCAGAGAAGACTGGGCCTGTTCAGGGCACCGTGGGTGTAGACCCTACTTTTGAATAAATACAATGTATCATTCCTTTTATTTAGGGCTTTCAACTCTTGATCAAACTCTAAATCCTTCTGCATTAAGACTTGACAGTTTTTTGCTGAGCTGATCTTTGTCTATTAAGGATAGGTTTCTTTAGGATAGCATCGGTAAACTGTAGGTGTTAAAGGTACATACCAATTGTTGAATGCATTTGTAGAGATTTAGCCAGGAAATGATTTAATTGCATGACATATGTTCTATGTGTGCCCTGTTTTTATAATCTGTGAATTAATAGATTTTATTAAATTTAATGTGTGTTTGTGTGTGTGTCTCGTAGTGTGTAGTGGATATCAGAAGACAACTTATAGGAGTCAATAGGCCTTTTGTTGTTGTTGTTGAGGTATTTTATCATAGCATAAG
>CAJQZJ010031983.1:4018894-4049458 GCA_907164525.1 Lophiomys imhausi | reverse complement strand
TCTTTCTTTCTTTCTTTCTTTCTTTCTTTCTTTCTTTCTTTCTTTCTCTCTTTCTCAGGTTTTAGTGGATCTTTGTTAGGGTATGCAGTCACTGAGGATGTATGTAGAGGGAACTGGCTTCTGGCTTCTCCTTTACCCTCCATGGTCTCACCCTGACTTATGACATCCACTCACACAAAACTTCCTAAAACAGTGGTTCTCGACCTTCCTAATGCTGAGACCCTTTAATACAGTTCTTCATGCTGTGATGACCCCAACCACAAAATTATTTTGTTGCCATTTCATAACTGTAATTTTTCTACTGTTATAAATCATAATGTAAATATCTGATATGAGGGATATGTGGTATATATGACTCATGTGACAAGGTTCTTTTAACACTCAATGGGGTTGAAGCCCACAGGCTGAGAACCACTGTCCTAACAGTTTTACTTCTGAGTAGAACCTTTCTGGCCAAACTCTTGATTTTTGTCTCAAGAATTTGTCTTTGTCTCAGCGACTAAGTCCGAGTCTACCTGCCTTCATGTCTCATCCCAGGCAGCAGTGTTACCTCCTGTCATGTAGCTTGGGCTTCTGGGGGCTCTGTATCTATGTGCTCTTAGACTGACAATCCTTTCTTGTGCTGTGACAATCTGGTACAGATTGCCTTGTCTTACTTGGAAATTAAGAGCAAAAGCTCTCCCATCTTTTCTTTAATCCCATCCATTCAGGCTCAAAGGTGTTCCTTATTGGAAACCATTTTCCTCTGGGTCTCAGGGGTATTGTGTCCCATTCTTTCTTTTACTAGCCCAATAGCCACCTCCACCAAGGAAGAAATCAGTGTGCATTTCCTAAATGGTCACAAGTCTCAACTGTACCTTCTAAGGGCAAAATAATTTCTCCCATATAATTAAAACCTTATGCACATGTTATTATCAGTCTTAAAGAACTCCTTGCCGTAAGAACCAGTCTCTGATATGTTTTGTATTCCGTACGTGGCAATCACCAGTGGCTCTACACGTGTTGAAGGGAAGAGCTTCTCCATAGTGTGAGCTGAAAATAACAGAAGCATAGACACACAATCTTATGTTTTAATGCTCTTTTCATTTTGCATTCTGACCCAGAAGTTGTGATGATGTCATAATAGAACGTTCATACACTTGCATGATCATATCTGACCTCCAAAAACCTATTCTTAAACATCTTTGCTGATTAAATGGATTGCCTTTGTCAGGTATCAGTTAAATGTACTCTTCCTCCTCTCTGATTCCTTCAGTCACTCTGAGATTTTGCTCACCTATTTCTGAATCAGTGGAGGAGACCTTTAGGGAGCCAGCAGGTGTGATTGCAGACTATGTTACACTTGTCACAGCTGTAGGCTACCGAGGCCATTTCCTCATGAGGCATTAATCAAGTAAGAGGGTTGAAATTACTTCACACAGCACCTCTTACAGCTCGGAGGGCCCCTCAGCAAAACATAATTCTTTTCTGCCCACATTCTGAATCCATTAAGAAAGGAAACAAAGGGATGAACCATTGGGAGAACAGCATTTGACTGTTATTATCAATCAATCTCATGTTGGGAAAGTGATATGCCCAAGATGGTGGTGTTCTGACCTCAACCTTCCCATGTTGGGGTGGTTTATAGGGTCAGAGGAAGTGCTGGTATTGCACAGCTGTATACCCACAAGGTAAGAGATGGACTTCCAAGCAGAGTAGGTTTATCTTTGCTACTTGATCTGGAAATTTACAAGCCTTGCTCCTCACTGACTAACCAATGCTGCATTTTGATTTCAGACTCTGAGAGGGATATTGATGTTAGTGTAACTTTATATAAATATGTTAGTTTCACAGTTCACCTCTTAACCCGGCTAACATCCAAATAATTGAGTCTCTATTATATTATTTGTTAAACATACTTCACAACAAAATCAAAAACAAAAAAAAAAACTGAGCAGTTATTACTCTATTCTTTTTTTTTTTTTTTGAGACAGGGTTTCTCTGTATAACAGCTCTGGCTGTCCTGGACTCACTTTGTAGACCAGGCTGGCCTCGAACTCATAGAGATCCGCCTGCCTCTGCCTCCCGAGTGCTGGGATTAAAGGCGTGCGCCACCACTGCCTTAACCGACTAAGCTAATCTGGCTTCTCCTCAATGTGAATCTTAGAGATACTTGCACTTTGCGGCTTTCTTTCTTCAGTTCAATCTCCTCAGTCTCTCCTGTCTCTGAGTCTTCTGAATACTCCTCCTTCCTCTCCTTAACTCCTCTTCCCCTGGAGGGCAAGAAGTCCAGCCCTATTCTCTCTCCTGCTCAATGAGTGGCTATAAACTGCTTTATTGGCATATCAGGGGACAATTGGGAAACTGTCTACATAACATTGAGATAAGAGCTCCTCAGAACAATGACTCAAACCAATATGGTGGGGTACAGAAATCAGCATTTGAATTGTACAAAAACCTTATGCCTACATGTTGGTCAGGATTTTGACTTTCCTAACAATGAATCTCCTCCACTACCTTTGCTTTACAATGCTACAGAGGTTGAGTTCCATCAGCAAGTGTCTCAGAGGAGGTTTCTCTGCCATTCACTCATATACCCACAAAATAGCACATCAGATGCTCTGTTCTCTTGGAGGAAGTCTTGCTCATGGAAGCTAACCTACTCAGATCTCAGAACAGCAAAATAAAATGCACATGCTTTCGACAGCCAGAGAATTTGCAGGTGGCCTTAAACTGCCACAGCAGCACTCTCCTTACTTCACTGTTGTCTTTAATATCTTAGTTTTCTCCAGCAGTTTAGACACTCATAGCAGGCAAGGAACTGCACTTTATTATAACCATGTATAACATAGTAAGATGCCATAAATATATCCAATTGCCTTAGTTGTTTTTCTACAGCTGTGATTAACACTATGACCAACACAACTTACAGAAGAATGGATTGATTTGGGGATAACAGTTTGAGAGGCTGAGTTCATGACCATCATGGCAGGGAGCATGGTGGCAGGCAGGCATGGCGGTAGAGCAGTGGCTGAGCACTTTCATCCTTATCAACAAGTTAGGTTACAAAGACAGAGAGCTAATGGGGAATGATGATTTTGAAATTCCAGTGTGCCCTCTACACCCACTAGTGCCACACCCCTCTTATAAGGCCACATTTTCTAATCCTTCCCTTAAAGTTCCACTAACTAGAGTCCAAAGACCATGTATTAAAGTTTATGAGCCTATGGGGGCCATTCTTATTCTAACTACAATGCCATTAAGTGGCAAAACCAACTGAAATCAGCCTGTTTTCCTTTAGATTATTGTTGGAGGTAGACCAGATATCATGTCACAGCACAGATTGGCCTGAAAGGTTAGGTCTGGAAGGCACAGGCACATCTAAGTGTATAGACTTAGCAAATGATGGGGTGAGCAAAACTAAGGAAATCTAGGGACCATATAGTTTTGCACCTTTTTAGAAATCTCCTTCAGCAAAAGATATACAAGGCAGACTTTTCCATTAAAAATAAAAAATAGATACATTTGAGTTTTAAGTTGCTACATAATAGCAAAACCCAAAATGATACAAAACTATGGATTAAGAAGTGATCATATCCCTCTTGTAAAGTGTACATGCTAAAAGCTAAAGAAATTACAGAATGGTTTTTTCCTCCAAAATTGTGTATTCATTATGGGGATATTTATCTCATTGTGTCTAGTGTAGATGATAAAATTGATGTCTTCTACCTTGTTAATGTGGTGCATGTTGTAGCTGTCTAGAGATTTAGATGAAGCCATGGGATTACCTTATTCTGCAGCTCAGATCATCTCCCTGTTCTTCATGCTTTCTTCTGTATTTAATGCTTACTTTCCCAGCTTCTTTCTGTCTTTATGCCATTGCAAACCTAATCATGACCCACCTCACCAAACTTCAAGTTAAGGTTCTAATTCCTAGAACACTGGAATATCTGGTAGAGTACACATTGATTTGTATGTGTTCTGAAATCCACATGTTAAGTTCTAACTCCTAAGGTCCTGGTTTTGGAGATGCTGTCTTTGGAAGATGACTGGTTCCTGAGAGTGAAGCCCTCATGAGGGATGTTAAAGCTTGTTATTGTTGGGATATAAAGACTCTCCCACAGGCTTGTGTATTGTAAATTAAGTAGGTCCCATCATTTAGAAATGACTGGGTCAACAGAGCCCTGACTTCCTCACTGGTTCAATTTATAGATTCATTTGGAATTTGATGGCATTGTTGGGAAGTGGTGTAAACCATGGGTGACGTATAGTTGGAGGGACTTAGTTCCTTCATTTCTCTCTCTGCCTCCTGTATCATTTGAGGGGAGGCACTTTACTTTTTTCTTTTGTATAATACTCTCTAACATGCTTCTCTGTCTCATCACACATAAGCCCAGGAGCATGGAGCTTAATAGCCTGGACAAATGCCTCGAGACAAGATGTCTTCCTTCTTTTAAATTGATGTATTTTTCCCCAGAGAAACACGAGTCTAATATGATGTCCTGTAAGGATACTTGAGGGAGATGATTTTTCTCTTGGTCGTGAGAGGTTATAACCAGAATTGTCTGTTATCCAAGAATCAGATGCTTTTTTGACACCACCCTTGCTGGTGTCTTAATCTTGGACTTCCTGCCTACAGAACTCAAGTATGGCCTCCCAACCTGATTGAGACAGAAGGGGACTGACTGCCTTAGAACTAGGTTTTTTAAGGAAGTATCTGGGAAATTAAAGACATGGAAGTAAACGGGAGACTATTTGGAAAGAGAAAGGTGACTAGGAGAATTGGATAGAAGGTATTAGTGGGGGAGTGATTGTATATATATGAAGTGGCACAGTTGAACCCATGATTTTTCAGAATTAATATACACTGAGAAAAAAATGTTTACAGAAGAGATAAAGTTAAATGATGTCATCTGGATGGACTTTAGTCCAATCTGATTGAGGTCTGTAGAGGAAAGGAGATTTGGGCATAGATGTGAAGATAGGAGAAAAGAGAAGAAATCAGAAGGCAACCACAGAAAGCCAGTAAAGGACTCTCTTGATCCTTAGAGGAAGCTTATTTTATCAGCATCTTGATTTTGGACTGTAAAGCCTCAGTTATGGTGTTTTGTTGTGGTTGTTAAGGCCCTATGATCTTTCATATTCTGTGTAGCAGCCATTGTCATAGAAACCCCCTTCATTAAAGACACAGAAACTTGATTATGTTTCCCTATAACTATGTTATTCTGTTTATTCTTCAAATACTTCTGAAGGAGAAAGAATTAATAACAAGAAATATATATATATAAACTCCCAATTTTTCAAATCAATGAACCAAGCTTTATCTTTAATTAATGTTTCCAGAGTCACTGTTCATGTCAAATTATGAGAGTATTTTGAAATGTGATTCTATGAATATCTAAGACTTTTAAGTAAGGAAATCTGTTTCCTCTCCATTCAAAATTCTCAGAACTTCTATCTCTAGTCTAGCATGATACATCTATAAAACAAAAACAGAAAGACATTCAGTGTCCCTGTTGGAATTCTCTGTGTATTTAAGGTCAGTTTTCAGGACAGCTATGGGGTGGCAGTGGAAGGTCACTTTCCAGGGCGACTACTGACCTTCCAGGTTCAAAGGCCAGATCAAGTGGACATGGGCTTCCAGGGGAAGGAGGAAGTAGAGAAGCCTATGAGAACCAGTATAAGAACTACTTGATTCCTTCTATTGGCTCACATATGGTATGAAATGAGGTCAGATATAAGGGATATGAAGAGGAAACCCACTTTCAATGGCAGAGGTAAGGGGATGCTAAGAGTAACATACCCAAGAAGAGGGGCTTACGTAAGGAGGCTTACTTACTCTCTGGCCTCTTTTATAGCCTACTACAATATATTCACCATCTTAAGTACAAAACTTTCTTTACACAAAGAACAAATGTATATTCTGTAAAGCTACAGCAACCTCTGATAATTCTCAGAAGCCAGAATTAAGATTGAATTTGGTTGATCTTGTTTTGGAGAACTTGATCTAAGTCTCTAGCTTCTCCAGCTAATACTAGTTGCAAATGCTGGGCACAGGGTTTGTACCAGGTACTGAGCTAGTTTGTTTCTAACATAAGAAACACAGATGCTTCTAACATCTAACAGTCTAACATTCAGCACCCTTGCATGTAGTCCATCTGTGAATGCTACTGCAAATGTCCTGGGAGGCCGACCCTCTGACATCTTCCTCACTTCGTGGGTCTGTCATGGATGACAGCATTCTGACCATCTATCCAGAGCCTGATTTTCTTAGTGGACTAGACCTCCTTGAGGTATCAGCTTTCTCTTGATCATTTATATGAAACTCATTTAAACGTGGGCCTCTTCATCCGTGCTGTGTGTTCTCCCTCATGTGTAGAGTGGACTTTAATTCCTTTGGGCAGACCTGGGGTTACATTGACTTGCTATTTTGATTTTCTACTACTTCTGTCTAGAACAGAACATCACACCAAGAAAGCAGTTAGCAGCAACACATCAGCTTCTCTACACAGATTAGTCATTCAACTTTCTATCTGAGGCCAGTAGCCATGCTTAGGGACACACCCTTCCTCCAGCATCATAGCAGAACTACAGAATGTCAGATTCCAAAAGGTGATTCTTGAATGTAAATCAGAATTTAGTATTTAAGTCAGCTTCTAGAGGAAGAACCATACAGCCTATGACCTCTCTGCCATCAGTTATAAAGGGAGCTTGAAGAAGAGTAGTGATGGAGGCTCACCAAGGGAGAATGAAGCGGCAGTTCTGCCTGAAGTCTTTCAGGTGTCCCTGGTTACATGGTTGGCCACACCCTACTCACCACATATTCAGTTCTCTACTTAAACATCAACAGTCTGAGGGTGGTCCCAGAGTGACATCCTTCAGCTATCTCATTACCAGCCGTTGTGCCCGTGATGTCTGTGCATCACTGTGGCTACGGAATTAACGTGAATGCACCAGTTGTTCAGGTGGGGCCCGGTGCTGTGTCCCTGGGACTTGGCAATGCTCACTTTACAGCAAATTTTCATAGCAAGTCATGTGGAAGTAGCATTTGGTAGCACATGTAGAATTTCACGTTGTGTCTACTTTTGGCCTCACTATAACCATACGGAGGGTAACAGTAAGAGTCTGCTCCCAGTTCAGCAGTAATTACATTAGTATCAAATGCGCAAAGGGACTTCCTGGTGTGCCAGCATGACCCTGTGGTATGAGGACTGGAACCCTTGCACTGACTGACATTGAACTTGGAGACTTGCCACCTCTCTGCTGTGTGAAGTCAGACTAGACATTTGATCTCCTTGTGTCTCAGTTTCTTATTCCACTCAATGGGAGGAGTGAAGCTCTTTATTTAGAAGGTTCTCCTTGTGAGTAAAAAATAAAATGAGCTCCTACTAGAGTAATTAATGCAACAAAAAGCGTTGCAACCAAGATAATTCTTCCTAAAGGATTATCTGTTTTCCCCTGACACGAGTCCTATATAATTTTTATAAATACATTTTTAAAAACCATGGCTAGTGGCAATGAATTACTGAACAATTTGTCAGTGATATCCCACAAGAAATTTACTGAGAACAGAAGATAGTAAATTGGGAAATTAGTTAGTATCCTTTATTTTACCTATTTATGTTAACAATTAATTGAGCATCGGCATTTAAGCCCGCATAAATTTTACTTGGATTATGAGTATGTGCTGTTTTGCATAGATAATGTAAAAGCTAGTGATTCAAAGCTCTACTCTGTTGGAATGAATTGCAGCTCTTTGTGACCCAAGTACTTCTGGAGGGACATATCCCTGCTCACCTCCTATTTTTATTGTATTATTTCTAATGTAATCCACCCACAATGGCTTCATTTCTGTGGCTCCTATGACAATTTTCATTTGTAACTTTTTCTCCAGGAAATAGATTATCTAGGAACAATATCTTAAGGATAAAAACTAGGAGAAAAGATCAATCGACTATGAAATGAAGACCATAGTCTTAAAAATAAAAGTCAAGATAATGGAACCTTAGGCTTATTCTTTCTTCCTTCCTTACTTTCTTTCTTTCTCTCTTTCTTTCTTTTTTATTTCTTTTTCTTTTTCTTTTTTTTTGTAGCCCAGGCTGTCCTCAAACTCCCCATCTTCCCACCTTAGCATTTTCCTTCTGGGATAACAAGCATGTGGCACCATTGTTGGCATAGATTTTCTCTTTAATAAACTTTAATTTCTTTAGGAAAAAATTCATCTGTAAATTTTCCAACTAATTTCATCATGGTTCTTGCTTATATTCCTCTCATAACTGCAATGACAGTGAACAAAGCTGAGAAAATACTCATGATTGTACCATAACCTGCATTTGACTTTGGAGACTTCCTCCTCTGGACTACACAATTGTCACATGTGCCATTGGCCTCTCTGCCTTGGTGACCCAGATGGCAAAGAACTTAAGATTTTATATTTAGTCTAGCTTATAACTTTGGATGTCAAAGCAGATTCTTGGTTTATTAGAAAAAATAACTCATGGAAACTCTAACCAGTTGCTACTAATACCATTATTTTTGGTTTAGTTTCATCTTTTGTTTGTTTTTACAAGGCTTTTTAATATAGTTAGAAGATAGACAATTCACCCTGTTGGTGCAAGTGATTTTGACAAAGTGACTTTCCTAGTAGTGCCTGGCTCTCTTTTAATAGCAGAATAGGTATTTGAGGTGGACTCTGTAAACTCCATGCAGCTGCATCCACCATCCACAGGAGACTTCAGTCACATGTGAGGCACATGACGGAGCCTGCTGTGCTTGAGTATCCCTCAAAGAAGAACACTATAAAGATCTTATCTTCTCATCACTCACCGGGTGTGACACTGACACATGGGTGTGTGACTCTCACCTTTACCTGACTTGTTCTTAGTTAGAGGACATATCCATGCAAACGTCTTCCTTCCCATGCATCTTAGAATGGCCCTACCATGCTCCCAGACACAGGCATTCTTAACCCATGACTGAATGTTACAGGGTCAGGCTTGGAATGCCCATTATATTGAAGCCTATTCTTTGGCTACTGTACCATGTCTGTTTTTCACACGGGCGTGATTTCCTGCTTACCATCTAGACCCATGTTTTTTGCTTTTCTTTTTGATCATCAAGCACATCTGTTAGGGACATTTTGACATGCTCTGTCAAAAGCTTATGTGGCTTTTTGGTACCGATGCAATCAAGGCACATCTTAGGATTGCCCTCTTGGGTTCCTTGATCAAGTTTTACTTAATTGCTCCAGCTTCACATTCAGTTTCTTATTTTTTAACCATCAGTTGGAAGTTGCTCTTGCACCACTCAGTGCAGACAGTGTGGTGGTGTTTGGAAGAAATTTGTGAACAAAACAGACAAAAGTGCCTGTCCTTTCGGAGTTTGTAGGTGCCAAATCACGTCTCCGTGTCAGATGCTTACAAATAAACTCTTTCTGGTACCCAACCATGCCTGTCAATCATGTTGCCTCTGGGAACTTTCCTTATAAACTTTAAGGTAAACAGTTGCCTTGGACACCACGTGACTTGTCACCCGTATAGCCTAACGTGACCCCTTTATAGGAATGGTTGGCTAGCTGGCTTTCTGCACTTATAAATAGACTCAATGCCCACAATTCATTTTTATCTCTGCATTTAAAGACATATTATTTAAGGGTGATAACAGATTAGTCAGTAAACTGCTTGCCATGCAAGCATCTTGACCTGAGTTAGTTGACCCTCAGAATCCATATTTAAAAGCTGGACATGATAGTTCCTTTGTAATTCCAGCACCTGAGAGGCAGAGACAGGTAGATCTCTGGGGCTTGCTAGCCAACCAGCCTAGACTAGCCAGAAGATCCAGGCAATTGAAGAGATCCTGTGCTCAATACCAGGTAGAGGGTACTTGAGGAATGGCACCTCAGGCTCCCCAGGTTGCCTTTTAGCCTCTACACACACATGCACACAAACAATGAAAAAAAATAAAACTTGATCTTTGCTCAAAGATGACTTTGAATTTTTTCTTTATTTCAAAGCCATTCTTGTTTTCTTTTCAAAATTGCTTGTTGCTGCTATATCTGACCATATCTTTTTTTTTCCTTGAAAGTGTAATGCAGAACATTTACCTGTCTGTATTCTTTTTTGATATGAGGTTCTGGAATCTAAATCTATGTATAAACACCCTGAAGGTGAATATACTGTAATTTTTTAAATATATAAAATACCCTCATCTCCCAGGGAGAACCAATGATGTTTTACATCGACATCTGGAAAATATTCTAATGTTGTTATCATTATTATTGTTTATACTGTTTCCATGAACTGAGTATTGTTCTATGTGATGATTTGTGGTCTCTCAGCTGAACTGACTTTTTCTGTCACTCCATAAGGATCCAGGTATTCTGGCTTCTCTTGGTCCAAAGCAAACCCTCTTCCATCATTTTGGGCCATTCTGTGGCTGTGAATATTATTTGCACCAGTTTTCCCAGCTGTGAGCCAGTGTTTCTCCCCCATCTACTCTGTTATTGTCAGGTACAATCGGCAGTAGACATTGAATCCCTGAAGCTCAAACAGGTCGACCTGGTGCCGCAGGTATTTGCTGTCAGGGTCCTTGTTCAGCTCTAGGAAGTTGGTTGGTATTTTTCTAAAGGTAAGTCCAGGTTTGCTTTGAAGAGTCTATAAAGTCCGACAGACAACTTCTCAGAAGACAGGTCTTGCGTAGTCATGGAAGGCTACTTCTACTTATTCCTTTCCTAGAAAAATAAAGGAAATTGGAGAACAATTAACTTCACTTTAAGAATGGGCTTCAAACTATATTTGGTTCACAAAGGCCTTGGGAGCCATCAGAACTAGTGGAAGCTTTGTTCCTCCTCAGGGATCTAACCTGCCACTGCCAGCCGGCCAAGGCCACTTACAGTTTCTTAACACTATGCAGACACACACCTGGCAGCAGCTGGCATCACAAGGCCCCCACAGAGGCAGTGGTCCTTAGCCACCTTCAGATAACATACAGCAGGGCTTTTCTGTGTTTTCTGAGATGCTCATACGTGTCTTACAAGTAATTATGCCAACTCTACAGAGATCCAAATTGCCTCTCTAAGCAGCTGCAACAAGTAATCCAAGAGCCACCATCTGAGAGCTTCGGCTATAGACGGCCACAGCTTTCCACCAAATAAACCAAGCAAACCACATGGCTGAGAAACTACACGATATGTTTGGTGTGGTTTCTAAGCATCTATTTTTTTTTTTTCCTTCAAGGAGAGGATTCTGACATGGTGTAGTCCCACAGACAGCAGAAGATGCTTTCTGTAACTACAAAATATCTTCTAAGTTAGGGACCTCTTGTCCATAGATGTCATGTCAATGTAAAAGATTCTGTGATGGTCAACTTTGATTAGCAATTGATTAGATTTAGAATCACCTAAGAGACACACCTCTGGGTATATCTGTGAGAATGTTTCTAAAGAGGTACAACTGAAGAGGGAGGCCCCACTTTGAATGGGGGAGACATCATTCCACAGGCCGGGAGCCAGAGAGGGAAAAGGAAAAAGGTAGCTGAGAATCAGCAGCCATCCATTGCCACAGCTACAAGCTGGCCCTGCTGTCTTCTTGTCTTTCATGATGACTGTGCCTTTATACTATGGCCCCAAATAAACCCTCCTCCTCTATTAAAGTTCTTCTTGTGGACAAGTGAGGTGGTGGCTTAGTGGGTAAAGGTACCAGTCACCACAGTCACCACCTGCTGACCTGAGTTCAATTCCCAGGACCTGAATGGTAGGAATGGACTGACTCCCACAAGTTGTCTTCTTATAGTTTGCACATATGTAATTGCACACACACAGACAGACAGACAGACAGACAGACACCCACACCCCAGTACTTGTTTATACCAATAAGCAAAGTCACTAATATGAGCCTTGTTGTGTTCTCACAGAGTTTTAGCATCTAACTTTTGTAGTTCACTTTTGTTGCAAGGATGACAGAGGCAATGAGATAATAGCAGTTCCTATATCATCAAGGCAGTTATAGAGAATTCAATTTGTCCGAGCACAGGATGTGACTTAGTACCTCACTTGGGGAATGTATGTTACACAACAAGA
The DNA here is from genome assembly GCA_907164525.1 of Lophiomys imhausi. Lineage (NCBI taxonomy): Eukaryota > Metazoa > Chordata > Mammalia > Rodentia > Muridae > Lophiomys > Lophiomys imhausi. Next base: position 4,037,403 of record CAJQZJ010031983.1, on the reverse strand, counting down.
TCCCTGGCCTACCCTCAGCACCCAGTGTTTTGCTGTTATTTCCACTTCCTTCACATTTCCCTGACTTTGCTGGATCTTTCTACTACACCAGTGTCATTTCCTCCATTTATGTTCCCTAATCCAACCAAAGCTCTGAGTTGTTTCCCCCTCCCCTGCTTGACCTGTCCTTGCTTGCATTCTATCTCACCTCAGAAAGATGTATTGAGAATGGAGAGATCGCTCAGAGGATAAGTATGCATTCTGTCCAACCACAAGGAGCTGAAGTTAGATCTCAGCACAAATGTGCAAAGCTCTGTGTGGCTACATATGCACCTGCCACCCCAACACTACAGGGGACACTGGCAAGAGGATCTCTGGGGCTGTTTGATTCACTGAACCCCACCTGTGTCTGTGGAAGTAGACCTTTCAGACAGTATCCACTTATCCACACTGAATGGTCTCAGTGTATGAGGGATCATTGTAGCAGAAATTTAATAAAAGGATATTCAACATGTGCCTCTTCAGAGGTTGCCCTTTACGATCTTTGCCGTCTCTCAATTTGGTAACTCCTGATGAAAAACAGGTTCAAGTGGATCTCCCATGAAGGCAAGACTGGGAGGGCTTGAATGGACTTGCAGGGAAGGCTGACTGTTGTGTAGCCCTGGATATAGAGGTTCTCCTTCGCTAAGACCACAGGAAAAGGGCCACGGGATATGCTGTGGACTGCCTTGGGGATATATTCTACCTGGCGAAACAGAAACAAATGGCGAACAGATGGTGGCCTGACATGTCGGCCAATTCCATGGGGATCAGAGGAAGCTGAGACTCCTCAGCTGAAGGGACAAGACTGTTCAATATCAAATAAGGAAGCAAAACAGTCTTCTGTGTGGCCTTCTTGTGTCTATGAGCTGGCTTCTCTTAAGCTGCAAACAGAAACGGGATAATGTCTCTTTCCCTTTGGGAACTGTCTCTCTCTCCCCTTCTCCTTCACATCTATAATGAATATCTTTGCTCACCCTTTTCCACTCTGTAACATTTGACATGCTGTGAGTTGACAGTAATTCATTATCACATCATGAGTTATTTAAAATTATTTCTTAGCTTTGACCAGCATCTCAAACAAAGATACTGGGATGGATGTAGACAGTTGAAGTTCTCCAAGACCCACATCTGTTTGCTACAGCTGAGTGTCTGTCATGGTTCCTCACCCTTCCCTTACCCTCTTTTTCTCATACCTTGCATTGCCCACTTCTTCTCAGTGAATACCTATTCCTGTGCATCCGTACAGCGCATGCCTTCGTAGGCACTTTGTAGGCATGGCGTGCAAGCCCCCTCAACTCACATGTGGTAACTGGACCCTCAGCTAAGTAGCATCATGGTTAAGGGAATCTCTGTTGGAGATGAGTCCTGAGGGGAAAACATTAGCATAATTTTGTCCAGAGGGTTGGTGACTTCAACAGTGACATTATACCAAAGGCAGCAGCTTCAGCTAACTCTCTGTCTCTTTCTCTCTCTCACTCACTTTTCTACAGTATATCATATCATGAGGGTCCTTATCTGGTGTCCATCTGAGGCTCTAAGACTTTCTAGAAGCATATGCTGTATAAATTGTTCTTCTCAGTATGTAACCTAGGCTGCAGTATTCCTTATCATAATAGAAAAGGGACAGAACCAGCATCTCCAGTGCCCTTTTCTTGAAAGCATGCCTACAACACACATTTACAAACCCCATTACCCTCCTTGATCTAAGCCTAGGCCCTCTGTTCCCTCTCGGTATGCAGCATCTTCTGTTCTCATAATCATCATCTTGTAACATACTTGATGTTAAGTCTACTACATCTGTGGCTTCAGATGTGTGTTTCTTAGATAGAACACTTGTACCACAAAGGCCAAAGTTTGCAGCGGCTTTGTTACTTGATGCACTGAGTGTCTCCAAGACTATCTGGAAGATAGTGGATGCTCAGGAAACACTTGTCAGGGAATTCCTGGAACCAGGCAGAGGTATTCACAACACAGATCCAGAGGTCTACCATGTTGATATGATGAAACAGTCATGTGAGCAGGAAGAAGAGCCTTCAAAAGGAAACCAGAGGAAGGTTCTGGGCCTGTACGTTGAAAAGAGGCCCTTTGGTGGACAGTTATAAGTTTTTAATTTCTCCTCCTCTCACTGTATGCTTATGTTATCGATGATATTTTAATCAATCCTAATAAAAGTTCAAAGTGGTCTCATATGGAATGTGAGACATTAAACAGTTGATGCCATGATGGGGAAGACACGGAAGAGCAAACACATGTTGCTATCTGCCCACCCCAAGTACTCCTCGTGGTAAAGGATAACACTCATAAGAGGGGCAGTGTGGTTTCAGTGAGATGTCAAATGAGGCATCTAGAGCACAAAGAAGGGTTTTTCATGAAGAAATGCAATGTTGAAAGAATTGTTCTTTGGGGGGGAGTCTTTAACTCTATTTGTACCAAAGTTACATTTGAAACAATTTGTCAGAGTTTTTGTGAAGTGCCACAGCTTCCGCCCTACTTTTAAGGGCTCCGGTAGCAGGTGCGTCAGCAGAAAGATTACACTGGGTGTTCAAGGACTCCGTGGGTATTTCTAACAGTGTTACCACAAACTTCCATGCTGCCTTTGCCCACTGAGGAGCTTCAGCCCAGTTGTTCCTTGAAGGTGGGATCCCGTATTTGGGGCAGATCCTCCTTCTCAAGTAGAATTTAGAACATGACCCCAAATTTCTCCCTTAAGGGCTTGAGTCAAAAAAGAATGGATGATGGCTGTGGACTCAGCCCTAAACAAAATATTTCTGCTGGTCCTTCTGAGAACCAGGAAACATCACAGAAGAGAGGGCAGGAAGAATATAAGAGCAGGAGACAGGGTGACAGGCTGTGGAAAACCAATCTCTAGAGTCCACCTAACCAGTTCAATCAGTAATTCATAACTGTGGCAACCTGCACTGAGCCTACAGAAGGCTTGTCCTTCCAAGAATTATTCGTGGAAAGCGAAGGGTATCACAGGACCCAACCATGTACTGCTGGGCTATTGAGAGATTCTGGGAAAAGGGACATCTTGGTCCTTACTTGACCACTGCTGAGCCCACCAGGCTTCTGTCAAGAGTGCCAATGGCAGGGTCACATAGGCAGCTCTGATTAAACGCAATAGGTCAAAAATGAAATGACTAGACATAAACATGGGGGGGGTTGTGGGGAGGAGAGGGCATGTATATAGGATGGCAGTGAGTTGGTACAGGAGAATGTAAGGAGAGTAGTCAGCATGCATCACATACATGTGTGAAAATGTCTAAAATTACAACTTAATTAATAAAAAGGAAAGTACATTCAAACATGAGCCTGGGGCCTTTAAGAAAACTGGTTTTTATCTAGATACATTGTATCTCACCAGGACCAGTTACCTGTCAGATAGCTAATTTCTTTAAGTGGCTTGTGAAATGGCAGCGATAAGGCCGGCAACTGGCCAGTGTCCACGAGGTTCCTGAAAGCATAAATCTTGATGACTGAATAAATGTGTTTGTAGGAAAATGACCCAAGGAAGCATTAGGACTAGTTAGCTGCAGAACTAATAGGCTCTTCCATTACAAAAAATGCCAGCAAAATATTATTTCTCGAAACTTCTTTCATATACCCCTATTAATATACCTTAAGAGATAAAATGTTTTAAAAGAGAAATCTTTACATTTTGGCACATTTAATTGCAGGTTGTGGCCTTTCCTCCACCTCTGCCACTTCCTGCATTTTAAAATGTATCTGTGATTTCCATTTTGTTCTGGGCCCTGGAAATTACAATGCCTGCTTTGGCATTGTAAGTTCATCGTCTAGAATATGGCCTCCTGTGGTTTCACATTTCTTTCAAACTTAAAAAATAAACGACATTTTTCAAAGCTATATACCAACTACAAACATGAAGTCAGACTATATCTTTGTGGTTGGGTTGTGATTTGATCTGGCTCCTAAAGAGATACCAGCCCATGCTTCAGTACCTTGTACATGCTATGAAGAAGATGGCTTGGGCCAGAATGTAGAGCCAGCCTTGATTGATGCCACCACTGTGCCCTAGGTTAGGTTAGGAATGTGTGGCATGCCCGATTGAGAAAAATTGCAGGAGCATTGCTAATACTCAGGGTCATAGTCAGTCCTTCCCGTAGATGTTCATCATGTCCGAGGACAGGCAGTCATCCTGCAGGGAATCCCAGTGCTTCCTGCTCACTGTTCAGCAGCTTCACTGTGCATTGGTTAGTGGCTTCTCCATGTTCCCAAGGCAGAAACTTCTCATGTTGATCACTTACAGACAGGCAGCAAGGGAAAGAAGAAGCCTGCTACCCATTGTTAGCTGTTCTGCTAAGGCCTAGCAAAGCTAGCTACACGGGACGAGTCATATTCATGATGCCTGCCTGTCCAGGAAGTCCAGGAAACAGCCACTCTGGGTTTCATACCCCAGGAGTGGCATGATCCTACTAGGAGATGCCAGAGGAAACTGTCCAACAAGGGCCTGGGACAGAGTGCCTTAGCTGTCCTAGCCCATTTGTCCTCATTTGAGAGTCCATTCCTATCATCGGCTGTTGGGCTCAGGAGGGCAAAGGGGAGATCTGAGTCTATCCAAGGACACCCTGAAAACATCCTGCCGTGACACTGTCTCAGCCTTTCACATAGTGGACAGGTCCAGCGAGGCTCCCAATGCAGATTTGGCAATGGCCTGAGGACAAACTTTCCATTGGTTTGGCAGTGTCAATCAAGAAAGTAATTTTTCACTCCCAGATCTTCACTATTTCTGAAGCTTGTTCAAGATGAAGCTCTGACTGGAACCTTTTGATGCCATTCTGTTGTAATTTATTGTGTTTACAGAGCACAGAAATATCTTCCATTAACCTACGACCTCCAGCTATATGGCCACAAATGTCAGCACTGCCTGGCTCGTTAACTTGCTGTGTTGTCAGCTGCATCAGGGATCTTCATGAGGAAAGTTGTTTATTATTCTGCTATTTCCATTCAATAGACAAATCAGGACTGCCTTTGCACTATTATCTATAGATCTGGGAATAGCCTGATAAGACAGCAGGCCTTGCAGAGCGAGCTGGCGCTACCTGAGTGTCATGCCCCCCAATAATTTCGACATTTCCTGCTTGTAAACATTTCCTGTAGAGTTATAGATGTTGTTCTAATATTTGAACAGGTGAGCAAAATAAATAAATAAATAAGGAAATACATATTAAAACACAAGATTTTTCCTTCAATGTGGGGAATTATTCTAGGTTATTAAACTTGTTATGAATATATAATTTTTTATTCTAGAAACACATTCCTTTCTTGCTCTCTCCAACAAGAGACACATTTCCCCCCAATAAGCTCAGTGCACTTGGAAAAGTACCCAGATGGTTTAATTTCTTTGGAGAAGTGTATGTATCCAAGATAACATTCACAGCTGCAGGAAAATGTACTTCTCCATTGTGGCTACCACCTGATGTTCATCACATAAAACTGGAATGGGAAGTAGAGAAAACAGGATGCAGTTTGCAGGGAAACCAAGATTGACACCATTTTCTCTTGGAGAAAAGTAGCATGGTCCAGCTGTTGCAATGAAGCATACTGTTAGTGACAAATCAGTGCAGCAGGGAGGCCTGGGGAGTTATACCTTTGCATTGAGGACGTGCCATTGAACCTCTGCTTTCTGGCCTTGAATCCCAGTGCTGTCTGCCAACACCTAGTAGGAGATCTTAGAAAAACCAGTGCTCTCCAAAGCCACAGTGTTAACTTCTAACTTAATCATCAGGCCCAAGGAACTAAAGACTTTTGTTTTCCGGTTAGTTGGCACATCTTTAAGCATCTACCATGTGCTTCACATACAACTTAATGCAAAAGGGAAGCCAAGTGTGTGCAGTAATGCTGGCTTGAATTACCTGAGGTTAACTTCAAATTTTTCTGTGGCTTTGTTGGAGTGGGTTTCATCACATGTCCATAGCCCCTGCTGTTTGACAAGTGTCTGGGTTTTCTCTATTATCTGCTGATTCAAACACTAAGTGTGTTCCAGAAGCTTCTTTGGCCTCAAGTGACCTACTTCCTGAACTGACATCTTCTCTAGTCCTCTCTACTCCACTGAACACTGAATGTCTCTCTTAGATTCCCTCATTTACTATAGGTTACAAATGTAGAGTGACAAACTTCTCTGTTGTACCCTCTGCAGCCAACACTGCCTCAGAGCACACCAAGGAAGAGCCAGGGGATGTTCTTGGAATATTTATTACTCAGAGAAGCATGAAGTTGATGGGATCATTACCAGTCCATACTTAACTTACATGTTACTGAGGCAAGACATTAAAGAACTTTCTCACAGCCATTTAGCTGGTGAGTGATCAAGTTGGGTCTTAAACCCAGGCTACAGGCTATATAATCCAAGCTAAGTAAGTTTTATGAAGTCCTTGTGTGTGTGTGTGTGTGTGTGTGTGTGTGTATAATTTTTATCTTCAAAAATGTTTATAATGACAAATACAATATATATTTAACAGGTAAGAAAAATGAGCTCCAAGGCCATACATACTATCAAGTTATTCTGAGGAGTTCATTAATGATGTCAGAAGACACTAGACTCCTATATAAAAGACAGTGTGCTAATTCCTCTTGTTGGCTCATTAACCTGAATATTGACCTTGTTTTTGCCAGGTTTTCAAGGTCAAATTCTAACCAGGTACATGAAGAAGGCAAGTGATTGTTAATAGTCTATCCAGGGCATGTAAGCCTGTATGGAGAGCCCTGAGGTTAGGGAAGCTGCATTAGTCATAATGAGAGGCTCATGTGTCTGCTAAATATATACTTTTAGTTACAAAGAAACTTATATATAATATATATTGATATGTAACATAAAACATGCATATACTTTAAAATGGCTAATTCAGCTATTTGGCATGCCCATTCTATAACCTAGTTAGAATATTCAAGCACACAGTATATCTTATTAGCTGTTGCTACCACAAAGTACAATATATTCCTCATTTAAAAATTTTAAAACGTTATTTTTATTTATTTATTTACTTACTTACTTAGTGTGTGTGTGGTGGTGGTGGTGGTGGTGTGTGTCCACAGACCCAACAGAGGATATTGGGTCCCCTGGAACTTAATGACAGGCAGTTGAAAGCTGTTCAACTTGGGCATTTCACATATGAAGAACATATTGCTCTGCTCAAAGGCTTAGGTGACCAGACTCACAACAATTTGCTAGAACTCCTAAGATGGGCATATATGTTCATACGCAGACTCTCCTGCTCACACCATGATGCCCTCTATGTTTGATTGTCCTTTGCAGGAGAAGACTGAAGAAAACTTCCCTTAATTTCTCAAGACTTATTAATGATGCAGATTTATTAATAACTGTGTAGCAAATTTCCCCACAGTTGTACTTGCTAGCCCTCAACTATGTTCTACATAACAATGGTTTAGCATATGTAAGAACTTCTTATGACAAAGCAGTGTGCTTTACATAAGAAATTCTTAATGTTATTTTAATGAATGAATTCTACAAATAAACAGAATAAGCCTTGGGTTTGTTATCAACAGAAGTTCAAGATATTAGATGACAGAGAATAATCCAGACTGTTTTACACATAAGTATTTTGAAACTGAAAAGATTATACCATTATGAGGGATATATGTGTGACAGTTTGATATAGTGTCCAGAATATCTGTGATGAAATACAGAATCTCTTGTTACAAGTTACTAAAAAGTGGAGTAGTCTACAATGAAAAGCTATCCAAGACTAGAAAGCAATGGAGACTCATTGTGTAGCCTTGGCTGGCCTGGGACTTGCTGTCCTCAAATTCAGAGATATATACCTGCCCCTGCCTCCCAGTGCTGGTATTAAAGGCTTGCACCATCACAACCTGCCTCTTAATTTTATTTTTGAGTAAGTCTTAAATTACCATTTCTAGTTTACCTTTACATAGTTATAAATCTATGTTAGAAGATAAATATTAGGGATCTTGGAAAAAGAAGAGTCTGATAGCAGCTCTGAGATCCATGATGTGTGTTCAGTCACATTCAGTTTTCTATAAATAGAACCAACACAAGAATATAAATGAATGGATGTTTTTAGTTGACACAGAACAGAATAAAACAGATGAAGGATACAATAAAGACACAGCTGAGAACACAGTCCACAATGAACAAATGGAATATATAAGAGAAAAATAGCGGGATGCAAAAGATGTCTAAGCAAGCATAAAGAGCATAAACAACCCAGGGTGTGTGAATGTCTGAAAAATGGCATGGTGTTCAAGATAACTACAAGAAACTTCTTGTGGATTGTCAGCCATTTTGGAGAGATATCTAACACGAAAAGTGAAGGATATATTGTTACACTTAATTTTTAAGAGTCTGTGAAATATCTAATAGAGGAGAAGATTGACAGGGACACACTTTGTCTTTGGCATACCCATATGAATGGCAGTACATTTTTATGTTGCTGAGATACAGTATTATGACCAAAAGAGACTTAATGGAAGAGTTTACCTCGCCTCCTCATTACATAGTGAGAGTGTCTACAGTGACAGGCCAGGTATGACTACGGGTTGGCATGGCAGCAGGAGTGTGGAGCTGCTTCATCACATCTTCATCCACAAATAGAAATTGGAAAGACAGGAAGTGGAGCGAGGCAAAGGACTCTCAAGCTTGTCTCCAGTGACGTACTTCCTTCAGCAAGGTTGCACTTCCTGAAGCTTTCATAACCCCTTCAAACAGCACCTCCCACTGCAGATCAAGTGTCCAAACAACACACGAGCCTATGGAGGCCACTTCTTTTTTTTTTTTTTCAAACCACTATGTCTGAGCAGTGGAAAAAGCAACTAAGAAAAAATACCATTGGAATTTGTGTAGAAAAGCACACATGTTTCCTCCAGATGAGGACACTTTAGAATTTTGCTAGGAGTTTCACACAGAATATTCCTTGTACACATCCTTTTGGTTTCTAAGTCACCTTGGTTATGCATCCACCATCCATTGTGGAATTCTTCGGTATCTTGGTGTCAGAATTCACTACATCGGTATTCATTTAGCTATGTCAGTACCCAGTTCCCCGACAGGAGCAAAGCAACAAGCAAAGAACTCCTGGCTTCCTGACACAGTTAAATATTCTCCCTTGAAATGGAATAAAAGTCTAGAGGCCGAATAGCTATCTCCAAACCACAATGCAAACGAGATCGGCTGTTCACTATCTCCAAACCACAATGCAAACGAGATCGGCTGTTCACTATCTCCAAACCACAATGCAAACAAGATTGGCTGTTCTTGAAAAGGCTGCGCCTCCTTTTCTTGCAGTTTTTAGTGACTCATCTTTTATTCCAGTTAATCATGGTACAAAGCAAGTCAAAAGAATTCCGGCTCAATATGAATAGCATTATAAACCCAGGCAGGAGTTCAGAGGTTTTTACAAGAGATATCTATAATTATTGCTTAGGCTGCCAACAGTACAATGGAAGCCATAGCCCCAAAGAACAGGCATAAAATTCCTATTAGCCTTATGGAATATACACAGATTCAATTCTAAAATTCAATTAATTCAAGGTTAAAGCTACATCCTCATTTGAGGAAATAGCAGCGTGTGGATTTTCATTATTTCTGTATTTCATTGAGCAATATATCGAACTATTAAGTGCTGTACTTAGTACTGTGTGATAAAAATGTTGAAGGGGCAGAAAAGTGTAGTGTTTCTGTTAAAGCGTGTATTATTTTTAACAATAGAACTTTTAAAGGTAAGATATTACATCATGTTGTAATGTTCAGAGAATAAAATAAAAGCTAAATCACTACAAATTCTGTCTCCAGAAGAAGCTGCGGTGGGCTGTTGTGAATTACAGCATGACAGCCACATTCTTGTCTAATTCCAGTGGGCAGGAAAATAACATGGTGTGAAGTCTCACCATGAGACAGATAGAGAGAGAGCAAGGGAGAAAGAGAGAGAGGGGGGGGAGGGAGAGAGGGGAGAGAGAGAGGGAGGGAGAGAGAGACAGAGAGAGAGACACAGAGAGAGACAGAGAGAGAGACAGAGAGAGGAGAGAGAGGGAGAGAGAGAGGGAGGGAGAGAGAACTTATTTCATATTTTTTACTTACAATTTGGTCATATTTTCAAATACCTTTCTGGAGTTTTGTTTCTGAAGATATTTTCAGGTATCATCTCAGTTTCATTTTGTTGTATATATATTTTCTTTTTTCAGTCAATCAGTCTATCTATCTATCTATCTATCTATCTATCTATCTATCATCTATCTATCTATTATCTATCTATCTAATATTATTTACTGAGAGAGGGTCTAATGCAATGCAACTCAGCCTGGCCTGGCATTCATTATGCACTTGACTCTAGATTATCTTTTCCCATGTTGTGAGTGCTGAAATTGCAAGTGTGCACCTAATCCAGTTTGTATATTGTTGGGAGTCCAACACAGGACCTCACGTATACTGGGGTAGGCATCTACCAGTTAAACCTTAGTCCTCTTATATTCACTTAAAGTGGAAGATCATGTATGTGTGAGTGCTGGCTGCAGTAAAGTATATAGCATGTTTTTACCTGTTGTGATAAAAGTAACTGCAATTTATGCTCTTAGCATAGTCTTAGGACAGAGGAGAGCACTATTGACTACAGCCCTTACAATGTAGGTTCATTTTCTAAAATTGTTCCTTGTACATAACTGCTCATTTGTAAACTTTTATTTTCATCATTTCATTTTCTCTCCCTCTAACCCCCTAGGAATTTCTGGCTCTGTTTATATCTATTTGACATCAAAAAAAAATTTTTTTAGAATTTCATGCAATTATGGTTTTCATCCCCTTCTCTAAACTCCTCTCTTCCCCCCTGCCACCTCCACATCCCTAAACATCTAAGTTCACAAGCTCTTTCTTATAGTTTATTTATTTGCTTGTTTTAACCCATGGAGTCCAGTTGGCATTGGCTGATTACTCCTGAACATGGAGCCTGCCCTGGAGTGTGGTCAAGACACCAGGTTAATTCCATTAAAGAAAACTCACTTTCCTTCCCAGAAACAATCAAATACAAATAGTTTCTCAGCTAGCAGTGGGACTCTGTGCTCACTTCCTCTTTTACATGCCAAAATTTTGTCTGGCATGAGCTTGTTCAGGTCTCTTGCATGCTGTCTCAGTGTCTGTGAATTAATATGTGTATCTATTCTGTCCTGTCTGGAAAAGAGTATCTAGCTGTTTTCCAGACAGGACAGAATCACCACCTCCGGCTCTCACAATCTTTCAACTTCCTCTTCTGCATTATATCCTGAGCCTTGAGGGGAGGGGTATGATAACAGATATCCCATTTAGGGCAGGACACTCCAACATCATTTACTGCATGCTGTCCATTTGTGGGTCTCTGTGTTAACTGACATCTTCTACAAGAATCAGTTTCTCTGATGAGAGTAAAGGAATGTGTTAATCTATGAGCATGTGAATATTCTATTAAGAGTCATTGTATTGTTATTTTTATTTAGCAGAACATTAGTAGTAGATTTTCCTTCAAGACCCATGATCTATCTAGCCATAGGTTCTTGGCCTCATTAGCAGTATCAGGTATGGATTCCATCTCATGGAGTAGGCCTTAAATACATTAAAAAAAAACTAGTTGGTTACTCCTATGACATTCATGCCACTATTGTACCACATACCAGATACTGTAAGGTGAATAGGTCACAAGGCAGGACAGATCTGTGTCTCAGTCTCAAGGGACATGAAAAAGGAAAAGGAAAAAATAAAAAAAAAAGCAGACAAAAATAGTATAAGCAGTTGTAACTAATAAATTGCCAGTGATGAAATCGAGGTTCTGAGGTGATAGGAAGAAAATTAGGAAGAGGACAGTAGAGAGGAAACACAAACAGCAGAGATGCCCTGCACCTTCTCAAGTACAGGACATGGGCTGCTGAAGTGAGACTGTGTCAAGGAATTGTTGATGAGCAGGGGGAAGACACAGCTCTGTTCTGCAGAGTGAAAAATCTGATTGTATCTTACTGAGATGAGAATATACAGCTCACACTGTTCTTTAGCATTTCACATGTGTAGGTTTCATGATCTCTGTAGACCCTGATGTCACTGCCCACTGGAAGACAGTAGATGGTTGTGTCTACTAGCTATGACTAAGAGTTTCTGCTTTGCCTATAGGCTAGGTTAGATAGAGACCCTCCCTCTGTGGAGTTCCCTTTTGGGCATTGTGTGAATCACCTCTAAAGTTCTGCTTAGCTTTACTAGCAAATGTGTTAGTGAGCATCATAGGATGGGCAAAGGGAAGAATTCTGCCTGTCTCACGGGCATCAGGATCACAGAAATGATAAGATACACGATTCTGTGCCAATATGAGATCCTGGGTAACGTGCAGAAGCATTGGTTTTCAATTAGCTGCTCTTTTAAAAAAGCCTCTAACTTTCTGTGAATGGTTATTCTTAATATTGAAGAAACCAAGAAAGACTTTCCTTGGGCAAAATTTATCACCTGTTCCCTTCTTTAATAAATTTTTCCTGTTATAAAAGCTCTGCAAATACATTGTTGAGAATTAGACAATAAAGACAAGAAAGATGGCTAAATAAATGTCATATTTCTGCAACATAGAAATTACCATTGTTAATATACATATATATTATAGGTGTGATGCATTTATTTTCTCTCAGCATCTACTTTTATATTTTCTATGGCTGTAACTCAGTGCTACAGACAGAGAAATTCAACAAAGAATACAGTTTATTCCTTTTATGATTCTAAAGTCCAAGGTCAGTGGCCAAGGTCAAAGGCAAAGGCCTTCTTGTTGATGGGGACCCCCTGAAGGATCCTGAGGTGACACAGAGTGTGCTGTGTCATAGGTAGCACAGATAATATATTGATGCAAACTATTGATTATGATAGACCCACTGTCAGGATAAACACAGGCTCAGGACCTCATTGATGAAATAGACTAATGGCTGAGCAATCCAATCCTTATTGAAGATTCCAGATGCTCTCAGTTCTTGCTGCCTCACCAAGGAAATTTGAATATGAAATGAGTTTTGGTGAGGACATTCAAGCCCCGGTGCATATTTGCAGATTTTTTTTTTTTTTTTTAGAGTAAAAGTTGATTTTTATTTATTTTTTTATTTTTTTATTTCTTCAAGTTACATCTCAATCACAATCCCCTCCCTACTCGCCCCTCCAGTCCCACCCTTCCACCCTCCTCCCCCTCAACCCCCCCATCCTCTTCTCTTTTTTTTTTTTTTTTTTGGTTAAGGTATTTCTTTTTCCCCCCAACAGCTCTCCCTTTCAGTCCAAAAAATGGTTCTTTTTCTTATAACTATAAATATAATACAAAACAACAGAAATAAATAGGCCACAATTATAAGAGTTATATGGCTTAGCATACATTCCCAATGTCCAGTCCATATGTATTTGGCACCTGACTTTAACATTCTACTATCTAACCATCTCCATGAGTTTAAAGTTCTATATCTAACTCAGCTTTCATACTAACTTGCCTCATAATTTTAAAAATATCTTCTTAGATCCAGAATACCCTCTTGATTCCTAAACAACTCAAAATTTAACTATGAGACTCTAGCTATCTATTCTTCAACCACCTCAGAGACCTGAGAGGGATAAATATATCTGATTATATAGGAAGTGCAGGACCTGCAGCTTCCAAAACTAAAAAATGACATACCAGTGGCTGCCTGGACAGTTGTATACAAGCTTATAAAAATAACACCTTTTATTTTATTGCTCTCTTCAGTCACCTTGAGCTCCCTTTTTGTAAACAAAACCAAAACCAAAAACAAAAGACCTCTTTCAGAACCCACACTCATTTCAAAGGTCTTCAACTATCTAAACATGATGATGTCTCCCTGTTTTGTACAAACCTCAAAGTCAAGTCTCTATGCCTCTGTGTGTTAGCTTCAAATAGAGGACTCCCTCACCTGCCATTTTTTTTTTTAAATCATGGTGAGTTGAAGAAATCCCATATTATACATAACCTGAGGAAAGTGTCCTTTGATGCTTGGTATGGTCCCTGCCTCACTTGAGGTATAACACTGCTGCTCCCTTTTCTTCTTCATATTGGCCTGACCAAGGGGCCTTGGAGAAGAATAGCCAGGAGCACCCTATGTGTGTCCTAGATGTGACCCAGTGACTTGATATCTTGGTTGGGCCCATTTCAAAGCAAGGGTCTGTCTGGTGCCTTGTGGACAGAGGGATAAAATGAGAGTGTTCTGTACTTCTGTGGACTTTTTCCACACTGACTGCAGACTCCAAGAACAGGATAGCCATGGAGATGTGGAGCGGAGGAAGTAGATGCTCATGTTTTGGGTCATGTCCATTTCCAAGGAAGAGAATTTTTAAATGATCATCCTGAAGAAAGAAAGTTATTTACTATTTAGTGATTTCAGATGTGAATACAGTGCATTTCAATTATATCCACCCGTTACCCATTTCCAGTTTGTCCTGAATCCCCCCCCCCCGCCAAATTCCTGCCATCATCTTTTCTTAAGGGTTAATCTTAAATACCCAGTGCACATGTCACAATGACATTAGATAATATTCTCTTTACTTTACTGGTCCTTCCAAACCCCAATCCTGGGAATATAGAGGGTCCAAAGTGAAAACACCCTAGGATATGAAGTGAGGAATTTGGCATGGCTACCATGCCATTCCAGGGCTCTGCCCAGGAGCCACCATGAAGGGAAGAGGCTCTGGTGAGAGAGGTTTTCACCATTTCAGTTTGGCTAGTGAGACAACAAGGCTTTATCTCTCCATCTTAGAGAACTATTCACTACCTAAGGAACCTGAGGTAATTTCCTCAAGATTGTAGGAGAAATTTTAAATATACTTGGTGGCTGTACTCTATCCTGCTATGTTGTCTCAATCACTAATTAAAGACAGATAGTTGTTCTAATCACCTAGAAAAACAATAGGAAAGTGGAGCTTCTCTAAGACTCTTCTCTCACATGTGTGTTCCTCCCCTCCATGGAAAATGCATCTGTGGAAAACAAGCACTTAAACAATTCTTTTTTTCATCATCGTGTGAGCTTGTGTTTACATGGAACCTGTTGGTTACAGAGCACATTATATCCTTTACCATGGTCACCACATTCTTTACTGTATCCTCTCTGTGTATCTGAGTAAAAGATGTTTTACATAGCATATCAAAGGCTTCTTAGTGTCTCATTTGTGCTGTTTTCATCGCTGTGGATATTGAGATGGTGTTTCCAGCATTTTCAGGTAGATCTTTATTTTCAGAATCACAGGGGAATTTCTCTGGTCCTAGTATGTGCAACAACAGCAGGTGCCCTGGTCTGTTGGTTTGATGTCTTGTAGTCATCAGCCTAAGGAGAAAACAGGTCCCAATGGCAAAGAACAAAGGCAGAAACACACAGATGAATTGAAAGTCAAGAAAACTATGTTGACTGCAGGGTGCTTCATCCATTGAAGGGTCAGCTCCTTCCACTCAGCTTGTCACCTTGCATTATGAGTACAATGAAAACAGAGAGGAAATGCAAGGGGTACAAGTAATTGGCAGAGGAGAGTGAACAATGTTTTTATTGGAATCATCAAACTTAACCCAAGGCATGGGAAATACAAGAGCAAAGCAACATTCCATAGTTATGCCTTGCTTCCTCACTTAAATAAATGACGAGGCCACCCATGGTCAGCATTAGAGGCCATTTAAGAAAAATGACTCACTTTTCTCTCTTGACAAAGACCGTGAGTGGAGAGTGGAGTGATTGTGCAGGGTCAGGCTGTTAAATATCTCAGAAGAGTGAGTGGAGGGCTCTTCACTGTAAAGAAATGAATTCCCTACAGACGAGAGTCATTTCTGTAGCAACTCAGTCAGGAGGGGTGTGAGACAAGAGCTACTGAAGAACAACATGTCTTTATTTGAAGACAGGCTGTTTAGAAGCTGCAAGATATGTCCTCCATATCTCAGTAGGGGCCTTTTAAAACATAACACAATTCAGAAACCGTTGAGAGCCAGAAGGTGTTTCTCTCCAGGAGGCTTGTTTGAAAGCTTAGGAGTAGAAAGCCATTAGGGAGGCTAGGTACTCATTGACATTGGGTCAGAGCTCAACTTACTGCTCTTCCTTAGTATAAAAATCTGGATAGTTATCTGCCTAGGAGTGCCTGTTCCTATAACTCATGCATGTTGTTCTTAAAATTAGAAGGTTTTTTCAATTGCAAAACCCATTGACCAAGACTTCAGTGTTTCTACCTAATTTGCTATAAGTTATGTAGGGCTCATAACACCAGAGGCATATAACAAAACATCCCAACAATAGCAAAGCCAGTAGAGCTATCTTTAGAGAGATTATTCAGTGTCTCCTGCTGTTTGTTACCAAGCCTAGCACGAAAACAGTTAGAGCAATGGCTCACTTTTTTTGATATTCGAAAGTGTGAGGATGTGTGTGTGTGTGTGTGTGTGTGTAATTGTGCCTTTTAAGTCCAAGTAATGATTTCATTTCAATAATGAAAACAATCTTCTATGCCAAAAGAAGAAATTTAAAAAATCCATTTAGAACGTTATCAAAGCCTTGCTTCTGGCCTCACACATGCAGTACAGACACTGGAAGGTGACACCATCAGTCTTCTGGTGCTCTAGAGACAGTTCTCAGACTTCTGCTCAATGAGACCCACAAGGCTGATTCCACTTCCCAAAGATCATTGGCCTCTGAAACACTGTTTTAATCTCTTGAAATTAAATTGAGCTAGGTGACAGCTTTGAAGTGTAGGGGACAGCAGAAGTGACAGGAGGCTGCTTCTGAGCTGAGGTCATCAAATGGTGTCACCATCCCCCTGGAGTGCTTCCTTTGGGAGCCTGGAAACCACACTTCTGGGAAGCAGAGGATTCCGTGAGGAAACTCAGTACCACAGAAAGGCAGATAAGAAATGTATGGATTCATTTACATGGAAGAAGTATTGATGTGTTATGCATTTGAGCTTAAAAAAGAAAGTCTATCTGGCAAGATATCTACTGCCAGTGTACTGGCACTTGCTGTAATCCTATCACCTAGAAGGCTGGGGCAGGAGGATTTCACTATTAAGGGCAGATTGAGCCATATAACTGGCTAGTCAGGCTTTTCTGTGTATTAAGATTCTGTCTCAAACCCCCCCCCCCAAAAAAAGAAAAAATCAAACAACAAAACAGGTTGTATAAACCATGTCTGATTTCATTTTTTATAGAGAGATGATAGATGAGAGGGATATAGCAGGATATCTGAATTTATTGACGAATATAACGGTTGTAAGAAAACACACCAGAAGATCAACATTATTCTATCTGAGGTGTAGGATAGTAAATGTTTTTTTTTTTCATATTCCCCTCAATCGGATTTCCTAGATTCTCTTCCAAATAGCTCAAGCTATTTAAAATAAAAATCATGAAAGGGAAAGTTATATTGGCTGGTGAGTTCTGAGGTTGCAGTCCACAGGGGCTCTCTTCTGTGTCTTTAGGTCCTTGGTGGCAGTGGGCAACATGGGAGCAGAATGTGATCAAGAAGACTTAGAGCTCTCATGGTAGCTTGGGGGAAGATTAAAAAGAAGAGAGGTTCAATTCACCTTCCACCTTCTAGAAGTCACACTCCTTGTGAATAGTGGATCACATGGAAGTCAGGCACCAAAGAAACAGAAATTGAAGAACATTCTGTATATATAGTATAAGGAATAAAAATAAACTAAGCAACAAACAAATAAATAAACTAAGCAATGTTCTCTCTTTTTGATAGAGGCCATCTCATAACATCAACAGACTTCCTACTTAGTCCCTTCAACTGAAAGCAGGGTTCATAGTGAAAGAAAGCTACTTACCTTCATCCGTAAACATCTGTCCTGATCTTTGAATGGCCTCTTCATCTTCCCCTGGAATCTATGTTAGAAAGACAGGAAAACCAGCTTTTCTCCTATAAATGGATGCCACACATCTCTATGGCTTGTGTCTTTTTACAAAATATGTTTCTTAAGGATGTTTATTTCATTATTATCTGAAACAAAATGGGAATTTTTTTTCATTTCCATTGCCCTAATGGGTACTAAAAACAGGGATCTGTGATCAGATGGGCTCCAGGCTCTCCCCTGAAAATTCCTGCAACTACATTGGAGCCCTCTTGTGATTAGATTTACACTACCCATTTCTTCTAGAACACTCTCTCCATGTCAGCATAACAAACACATGTTAAGTTAGATGCAGAATGAGAAATTTAAATATAAAAACCATATGTCTAAAATATTATCCATGAAATGGTCATTTAAGGAAATATATAAAACGTATTTGCTACAGATACTATATTCAAATAATTTATATATTTAAATATATATTAACTAACTTAGTAAGAAGTCATCCTTTTATAAATAATATTTTTAAGCTAATTGATAGGGTCTTTTTAAGGGTGGCAGAGAAAATAAAGATGATAAGATACAAGTCCTTCATAATCCCTGCTCTACAACAAATGTCTGTAAGAGAAACAGGACCCAAAGGCTGAAGACTGATGCAGGAATGTATGGAGAGAAAATGGGAACTGTC
>CAJQZJ010031983.1:4004027-4018494 GCA_907164525.1 Lophiomys imhausi | reverse complement strand
CAGAGACCTGAGAGGGATAAATATATCTGCTTATATAGGAAGTGCAGAGCCTGCCGCTTCCAAAACTAAGAAAGAACATACCAATAACTGCCTGGACAGTTCCCATTTTCTATCCATACATTCCTGCATCAGTCTTCAGCCTTTGGGTCCTGTTTCTCTGACAGACATTTGTTGTAGAGCCGGGATTATGAAGGACTTACCTACCCTGTCTTGGCAGAGTTAGTCTGTCGACTTCCCTGCTACCAAGTTTTGTCCTTTTTGGACAGCAGTCTGTCTGCAGTTGAAGCAAGGAGTTTTTACATGCCAAGGGATAGGCTTGCCACTAATTCAACCATCTCACACTGGAGATTCTTCGATGCTTTTCTTCTACTTGGAGTAGAATAGGGGGTGCTGTCAGGCGCTGATATATCTCGATATCAAAAAAAAATGAAAGAAACATCTTAATGTAAGATAACATCTTTAAATGCCATATTCTGCAGATCTCTTGGGGTTTTTGAAGATGCCCTATCCATCCCTTGTATTTAGATAAGCAAATGTTGCTTGTCTCTTAGCAACTTGATTACTGGGTAGTTTAGAGAATATCTGTGATAGACTGTCATAGTAGCTAACAAAGTGACATGTTTGCATGACTAGGAGTTTGTTTTACTTAACTATCCTAGACCGTTTTAGACGGTTGGTATCAAGAGGCCAGAGCTTCACATTTTATTTTTAAGTATCTCTAGGTATGGTACCATTAGGAAGCGTTACCTTTAATTTTATATCAATATACAAAGATCTATTCAATTGTGGTTAAATATACTCTTAATTATGTATCAATATGCAAAGATCAATGCCTATGTAGCCCAATACAATCTTAATATTACGTCCATATACAAGGGTCAATACCATTATGGCCAACTATAATCTTAATTTTGTATCAATATACAAAGATCAATACCGATGTAATCCAATACAATCTTATTTTTGCACAATAAACAATGGTCAATACCACTTTAGCCAAATAAACTACTAATTTTGTATCAATATACAGAGGTATAAGGGCATATTCAATAATCTGCCCCTTCTTCTTGGACCTTCCTGTGCTATGTCTATATCTCATTTTTCTCAAGCCTATGCACTCCTACATAGGAGAGGAAGAAGGATACAGAAAAGGAAAAGTAGGAAGTCCCTGGGGCTAACCTCCAAAACCCATTAAACAGGACCATTTATCAGCTTGTAATCTCTTCCCCTAAAATATCGGAGTTTTCAGTTATCCTTCAAATAACCAAAAAGAAGGGTGGAGAAACACGATCCCCACACTATGGGCATGGGACGTCGCACCTTAAAGTGACTTCCTGCTGATTTGCGTCGTAGTAGACCTGTTTGGGGCCCGAACCCAAATGGAAAAAATGGTTAAAAATGTTAGTACACTCCTTTTATGTTCAGTCCT
Organism: Lophiomys imhausi; assembly: GCA_907164525.1. NCBI lineage: Eukaryota > Metazoa > Chordata > Mammalia > Rodentia > Muridae > Lophiomys > Lophiomys imhausi. Next base: position 4,017,065 of record CAJQZJ010031983.1, on the reverse strand, counting down.
TCTGTTCTCAGCTGTTTAGATGACCTAAGGGGTTTGTAAGGAGAAGCTGATCTTGCAGGCTTCACTGAGGTTCCGGCCGGGGCATTGTGTAGAGCTGAACGGTCCCAGTGACATTGGATTGCCGTGGTGGTTGCAGGCCCCCGATGGAGACAGCTATTGAGGAAGTCTGCCAGGCAGAATCAACTGGGTCACTCGTCCTCCTTGGTGCCTGATTCTGCTCTCTTCTGAGGATTCCGCTGTCCAGCCGTCCCCGGGCTCCCCTAATGGACGCTTTGATTCTCCTGGAAAGATAAGAACAGAGCGCTGCCCCAATCCCAACCCTGGGACAATTGCCCTCTTTTTTTTTGGGGGGGGGCTAGGTAGTACTTCTCCTGAAGCAAATTTGTCCTTCCGACAACATACAAAGCGTTATCTTTCAATCCGGGTTAAAGAAGAAATCATTCTGTCACCTTTGAGCTAAACCAGCTCTAGTGTATATATTTTGAGATCCAAAGGACAATCTGCCTGCATCGAGAAGGCCTTTTGTAAGTAACCTCCAAACCTAGGAGCTTCCAAATCCCATGTGTGTGTCTCTGAACTCTAATTATTGGGATCAGGGACCTGTGTTTCCCATCTGAAGGGATCAAAGATGTGTTCCACCACTCCTGGATCGAAGTCTTTCTCTATTTAGAGTTTACCCTGCATCAGGCTGACCCTGAGCTCCGGGATCTGCCCGTTTCTGTCTCCAGTGTGTTGGGAGCTGGGACCAAGGGTGTACTCTTCTTGAATGGTGGGACAAAGAGTATGCATCCTCACCACCCCGCTCTGTATGACTCCAGAATACATAAGACCACCAATCTACGGTGCTCCACCCGTCTCCGCTGAAGTCAAAGGCATGGGCCAATACCACAATTCTCTTGTATTTTACCTTAGCTCCACGTCTTCTCTACACTTGGAGGTCTGCAAAACCAGGCCGAATGGCTGTATCCTCTGTTCCATTCACAGTGTTTCAGCCCTGCCACCTGCCTTTTTTTTTTAATAAATTTATTTGTTTGTTGCTTCAGGTTACATCCTTATCATATTGTCCTCTTTTCCCGCTTCCCAGCCCCACCCTCCCATGCTCTACCCCCTGACCCTTCCGTCTTGTTCCTCTGGGGTGGAGTGTCCCTGCCTAACAGTCTCTCACCACAGATCAGGAGTCATATGAGGGCCAAGAGCCTCTTCATTCTCTGGGAGCCTACGAGGCAGTACTGCCACTGAAAGGTGTCTCCTTGCTACTGGGGGAATACTAAAAAAAAAGACCAACAAATACACAAACCCACAAAAACAAAGAATATCCACAAAAAAGAGAGGAAAAAGAGAAGGGGAAAGGAAAAAGAAAAAAGAAAAAAGAAGGAAAAAGAAAAAGATAAAAAAAAAATTTATGTCCATGTTCCTTTTGGTGTGTTGGTTATAGTACAGATATCCTGTAGGATATAGTTAAAATCCTACTATAAGTGAATAGATGCCATGTTCATCCTTCTGAGACTGGGTTAGCTCACTCAGGATAAGCTCCTCTAGATCCATCCATTTGGTTGCAAATTGCATGATTTCATTGTTTCTTATAGCTGAGTAATATTCCATTGTATAGATGTACCACAATTTTTTAATCCATTCTTCAGTTGAGGGACATCTGGGTTGTTTCCAATTTCTAGCTATTACAAATAAGGCTGCTATGAACATAGATGAGGAGACTTCCCTATGTCTCCGTGAGAGGTCCTTTGGGTGTATACCCAGAAGTGGTATGGCTGAGTCCTGAGGCAAGGTTATTCCTAGATTTCTAAGATATCGCCAGACAGACCTCCATAGTGGTTGCACAAGCCTGCACATCGACCAGCAATGGAGTAGGGTTCCCCTTTCTCCACACCCTTGCCAGCATGAGCTATCATTTGAGCTCTTTATCTTAGCCATTCTAACAGGTGTTAGGTGGAATCTCAGGGTCATCTTGAGTTGCATTTCTCTGATGATTAAGGATGTTGAACATTTCTTCAGGTGTCTCTCAGCCCTTAGGGATTCCTCCTTTGTGAATTCTCTATTTAGCTCCATCTCCCATTTTTTTGATTGGATTATTTGGTTTCTTGGCATTTAGTTTCTTGAGTTCTTTGTAGATTTTAGATAATAGCCCTCTATCAGATGTGGGGTTGGTGAAGATTTTCTCCCAGTCTGTTGGTTGCCGTTTTGTTCGAATGACAGTGTCCTTTGCCTTACAGAAGCTTTTCAGTTTCATGAGGCCCCATTTATTGATTGTTGATCTCAGATCCTGAGCTGTTGGTGTTCTGTTCAGGAAGTTGTCACCTATGCCAATGAGTTCGAGGGTTTCTCCTACTTTTTCTTCTAGTGTCTTTAGTGTGGCCGGCCTTATGTTAAGGTCTTTGATCCAGTTCGAATTAAGTTTTATACAAGGTGATAGGTATGGGTCTAATTTCATTCTTTTGCAAGTGGACATCCAGTTGGACCAGCACCATTTGTTGAAGATGCTGTCCTTCCATTGTGCGGTTTTGGCTTCTTTGTCAAAGATTAGTTGGCCATAGGTGTGTGGGTCCATGTTTCGGTCTTCAATTCGATTCCATTGATCCACTGGTCTGTTTCTATACCAGTACCATGCTGTTTTTATTATTATTGCTCTGTAGTACAGCTTGAAATCTGGGATGGTGATACCTCCAGATGTTTTTTCATTGGACAGGATTGATTTAGCTATTCTGGGCTTTTTGTTGTTCCATATGAAGTTGAGAATAGCTTTTTCCAAGTCTATAAAGAATTGTGTTGGTGTTTTGATAGGAATTGCATTAAATCTATACATTGCTTTTGGTAGGATAGCCATTTTTACTATGTTGATCTTACCTATCCATGAGCATGGGAGATCTTTCCATCTTCTAAAGGCCTCTTCCATTTCTTTCTTCAGGGGCTTGAAGTTTTTGTTATATAGGTCCTTTACATGCTTGGTTAGGGTTACCCCCAGGTATTTTATGTTGTTTGTGGCTATTGTGAAGGGGGTTGTTTCCCTTATTTCTTTCTTGGTATATTTGTTTGTTGTATAAAGAAGGGCTTCTGATTTTTTTGAGTTAATTTTGTATCCAGCCACCTTGCTGAAGTTGTTTATCAGCTGTAAGAGTTCTCTGGTGGAGTTTTTGGGGTCGCTTATGTATACTAACATATCATCTGCAAATAGGGATAATTGGACTTCTTCATTTCCAATTTTTATCCCTTTGATCTCCTTTAGTTGTCTTATTGCTCTAGCAAGAACTTCAAGTACTATATTGAAGAGATATGGTGAAAGTGGACATCCTTGTCTTGTCCCTGAGTTTAGAGGAAATGCTTCAAGCTTCTCTCCATTTAATTTGATGTTGGCTACTGGCTTGCTGTATATTGCCTTTATTATTTCTAGGTATGGTCCTTGTATGCCCGTTCTCTCCAGAACTTTGAGCATGAAGGGGTGTTGGATTTTGTCAAATGCTTTTTCTGCATCTAGCGAGATTATCATGTGGTTTTTTTCTTTCAACTTGTTTATGTGGTGAATTACATTGACAGACTTTCGTATATTGAACCATCCCTGCATTCCAGGGATGAAGCCTACTTGATCATAGTGTATGATTCTTTTGATGTGTTCTTGAATTCGGTTTGCTAGTATTTTATTAAGTATTTTTGCATCTATGTTCATGAGGGAGATTGGTCTGAAGTTCTCTTTCTTTGTTGGGTCTTTGTGTGGTTTAGGAATCAGAATGACAGTGGCCTCATAGAATGAGTTTGGCAGTGTTCTTTCTGTTTCTATGTGGTGGAAGAGTTTGAAAAGTAATGGTGTTAGTTCCTCTTTGAAGGTCCTGTAGAATTCCGTGCTAAAGCCATCTGGCCCTGGGCGTTTTTTGGTTGGGAGATTATTAATGACTGTTTCTATTTCCTTGGGTGTTTTTGGGCTATTTAAGCTGTTAATCTGATTTTGATTTAGTTTTGGTAGGTGGAATTTATTGAGGAAATTGTCCATTTCGCTTAGGTTTTCAAATTTAGTGGAATATAGATTTTTAAAATAATGCCCGAATATTTTCTGGATCTCCTCAATGTCTGTTGTTATTTCTCCCTTTTCATTTCTGATTTTGTTGATTTGTGTTCTTTCCCTTTGCCTTTTAGTTAATTTGACTAGGGGTCTGTCTATTTTGTTGATTTTCTCGAAGAACCAACTCTTGGTTTAATTGATTCTTTGTATAGTTCTTTTTGACTCTAAGTTGTTGATTTCAGCCCTAAGTTTGATGATTTTCTGCCTTCTGCTCTTCTTGGGAGTGTTTGTTTCTTTTTTTTCCAATTCACGCAGCTTAGCTGTTAGTTCACTAATATGAGCTGTCACAATTTTCTTTTTGAAAGCACTTAGTGCTATGAACTTTCCTCGTAGCACAGCTTTCAATGTATCCCATAGGTTTGGGTATGTTGTGTCTTCATTGTCGTTGGATTTTAAGAAGTCTTTGATTTCCCTCTTTATTTCTTCCCTGACCCAGTGGTCATCCAGTAAGGAGCTGTTCAATTTCCATGTGTGTGTAGGCTTTCTGTTGATTCTTTTGCTGTTGAAGACCAGCTTTATTCTGTGGTGGTCTGATAAGATACAAGGGGTTATTTCAATTTTCTTGTATCTATTGAGACTATCCTTGTGACCAACTATGTGGTCGATTTTGGAGAAGGTTCCGTGGGGTGCTGAGAAAAAGGTGTATTCCTTTGTGTTTGGGTGAAACGTTCTGTAGATATGTGTTAGGTCCATTTGTTTCATGATCTCTGTTAGACTCAATATTTCTCTGTTTGTCTTCTGTCTTGATGATCTGTCCATTGTTGTGAGTGGGGTGTTGAAGTCTCCCACTACTAATGTGTTGTGATTGACGTGCGCTTTAAGTTTTAGAAGTGTTTCTTTTACGAAAGTAGGTGCCTTTGTATTTGGGGTATAGATGTTCAGTATTGAGATTTCCTCTTGATGAATATTCCCTTTAATGAGTATATAGTGCCCTTCTTTGTCTTTCTTCATTAACTTCAGTTGGAAGTCTGTTTTGTTTGATGTTAGGATGGCTACTCCAGCTTGCTTCCTGGGTCCATTTGCTTGGAAAACCTTTTCCCAGCCCTTTACTCTGAGGCAGTGTCTATCTTTTGTAGTTAGATGTGTCTCTTGTATACAGCATAAGGAAGGGTCTTGCTTGCAGATCCACTCTGTAAACCTATGTCTTTTTATTGGGGAGTTGAGACCATTGATGTTGATGGATATTAGTGACCTGGGGTTGTTATTTCCCATTAGTTTGGTATAGGTGGTGGTACTGTGTCTCTTTTGGTTTAGTTGCTGAGGGGTTTCCTATTCCCTTTGTTTTCTTGGGTGGAGTTTTCTTCTCTGGGTTGGGATTTTCCTTCTAGGATTTTCTGTAGGGCTGGGTTTGTGGGTAGATATTGTTTAAATTTGATTTTGTCATGGAATATCTTGTTTTCTCCATCTATGTTGATAGAGAGTTTTGCTGGGTAAAGTAGTCTGGCTGGGCACCTATGATCTCTCCGGACTTGTAGTATATCTGACCAGGCCCTTCTAGCTTTTAAAGTTTCTGAGGAGAAGTCAGGTGTAATTCTGATGGGTCTGCCATTGTATGTGACTTGACCTTTGACTCTTACAGCTTTTAATAGTCTTTCTTTGTTCTGTACATTTGGAGTTTCAATTATTATGTGGCAAGAGGAGTTTCTTTTCTGGTCTAATCTGTGTGGTGTTCTGTAAGCCTCTTGGATTTTTATTGGCGTCTCTTTTTTCAGGTTTGGGAAGTTTTCTTCTATGATTTTGTTGAAGATATTTCCTGGACCTTGGAGTCGGGAGTCCTCTCTTTCCTCTATACCTATAATTCTTAGGTTCCGTCTTTTCATTGAGTCCTTGATTTCTTGGATGTTGTGGGTGAGAGATTTTTTAGCCTTCTCATTTTCTTTGGATGTTGTACTGATTTCTTCCACTGAATCTTCCATGCCTGAGATCCTGTCTTCCATCTCTTGCAACCTATTGTTGATACTCACATCCGTAGTTCCTGTTCTCTTCCCTTGGTTCTCCACTTCCTCTTTTAACACTGACTGTGTTTTCTTTATTGTTTCTATTTCTATTTTCATGTCTTGTATGGTTTTGTTCGTTTTGTACATTTCCTTCTCCAGCTTGCTTGTTTTTGTATGAAAATCCTTCATAGCCTTGTCCTTTTCCTGTTCAAGCTCTGTCACCTTGGCTTGGAGCTCTTTAATGGTGTTTTTCCTTGTTTTGAGTTGTAGAATTGTGGCTTCTTTGAATTCCTTCATAGATTTAAGTTCTTCTTGCAGGGACTCTATCACTTTCCATAATGCAGAATTGTCAACGTTTTCATGTGTTTCTGTTGGTGTGAGGTCATCCGAATTGGATGAGCTAGGATAATTCTGCTTTGTTGGAGTCATATTTCCTTGATTTCTTTTTTTTTTTTTTGACCTTTGGCCATTGGGTGCATTTAGCTGTCTCTTCTTGTCGTTTTCTGTGCTTGGATCCACAGTGGATGCTTTGGTGCAGGGGACGAGTTACTTGGCTATCTGTAGTTGCTTACAGGGGGATTTCAGGGTCACTGTGGTTTTAATCGTCTGAGGCACTGTGAGCTGGTGCAGCCTATTCCCAGGTTGTGAGTAATGGACCAGAATTGTTTCACTGCTCCCAATGCAGACTTCTCTGTGTTGCACTCTGAGTTATCAGCCTGTAATGGTTCTGATGGTATGGACCTGTTAGCCCAGGCACAGATTCTGTGGGCTTTGTTTTTCATCACGGAGGCTGACAGGGTCTGGCTCTACACCTAATATGTCTGGATTTTCCAGAATACAGCTATGGTCCCGATTTCTGGTTTCTCACTAGGCTTCTCGCCATAGTCCTGGCCTCTGAGTCTGATTCCCTCCCTGTCTGCGTAGCCGTGGCTCTCCCTCCCTGGCTGCTCGGCCATGGGTGCACAGTGCCCCGCATCCCCCGGCCGCCTGAGTGGACCTCTCGCCCCAGCAGCTCAGCCGTGGGTGCGCGGGTCCCTGGCCCAGCCCACACTTGACTCTCTCCCCAGTTGTCCTGCCATGGGTTCGCGGGGATTTGGCCCTGCCAGCCGGGTTCCCTCCCCAGCTGCGCTGCCGTAAGTGCACGGGATTAGGCCCCTCCCGCCCGCCTTTGTGTTCCCGGTTTCCCGCGCTCTGTTGGAACCTCCCGCCCTCCGCTTCACAAGCGGCTGCGGACCACCTGCTGAGCCCCCTGTTTTTTCCTTGCTAAGACTTCCACTATCTCGCAAAATTTTTTAAGTGGGTATAAGTTCTACCTGAGGTGTGGGGAGTCCAATAGGCTAGTGAACTATCGCGAAGTAGCCTCTGATTCTGCCTGCTGTGAGTTGGGGACGATCTTACCAAGCGCCTCTCCAAATGGGAGTTCCTGAATCCCGGGTTTAGTGGCTTCCGTTTTTACGAGAGATGGGGAGAGCCTTACCATGGGACTTTTAACAGTCCCTTGGGAGCTGTGAGTGTTCCCGGGAGGGTCTAGCCCCTCCGGTTTTTGCACAGTTCCCAATGACTCTGTGTTTTTTATGGCTCTTCCCCCCCCCCCCCCCCCCCCCCGCGTTCAAAATGCATCAGTGTAGGTCGCCGCCATCTTCCTTCGGCCACTGAAACTCTTATAAAAGACAATACTTAACTGGGGCCTTTCTTACAGTTTGAGAGACTTGTCCACCGTCACCACGGTGGGGCGGGGGTGGGGGGGGCAGACAAACACTGTGCTGGAACAATACCTGAGAGCTTTACATCCTGATCCACAGGCAGCAGGCAGACAGAGGGAGACATTGGGCCTGGTATGGACATTTGAAATTTTAAAGTGGATCCCTAGTGAGGACACCTTCTTCAACAAGGACACACCTACTCCAACAAGGACACACCCACCTCCTCTAACAAAGACACACCTACCTACTCCAACAAGGGCACACCTACTCTAATAAGGAAATAACCACCTACTCCAACAAAGACACACCAACTCCAATAAGGTTAATTCTTCCAAGCAACTCACCAACTGGAGACTATGCATATAAATATAGGAGCCTATAGGGTATATTGTTATTCAAGTCACCACAAACCTAAAGGAAAATTATACTAGTCCCTCGCTGATAGAATTCTATGATTTGAAAGGCTATGCTTTAACAAAAGGAGAATTATCCGAGAAGGGAAAGTCATAGTAAAGATAAATAATGAATAAAGAAAAAGTAAATTTTAGAATAAGCACAAATAAGGAATTTATAATATGTAGGAATGGCATGTGTGTGCAAGAGCATATGTGCACATTTGAGGATGAGTATGTATATACATATCTGCATGTGTGTGCATATATGAGCATGAAGGTGTATACTGTATATATGACACAAGTGAGAGTGAGCGTGTGAATATATTAATATATTTGTTTATGGGTACAAGCATTAGCATGTACATATATATATACACATACCTATATGTGTATGCCTTTATGTACATGTGTATGAGCATGTGTGTATACCTGTGTACAAGTACATTCAAATACATGCATGTGTATGTTCATGCTTGATTGTGTGTGTACACATGAACATATGTGTCTGTATGTGAACATGCATACATGTGTATATATGTATGTTCATGAGTATCAATGTGTGCATTTCTTCATGTATCTATGTATGAGCATACATGTGTGAATATGTATGCATGTATGAGTATGTGAGCATATGTGTACATGTATAATTGTGTACACACACATGTGTGAATGCATGAGTGCTGAGTCATTCAGTCTTGAGAACAGACAACTAAGTAAACAAAATCCATGTGTATAAATCACACATCCTGACCTAATTTGAAGTGTTATAGGAATAACAGGCTGGTTCAACATTAGAAAACAAAGTAGCAAAGTGTAACAGAAGTTGTGTAGATATATTACAATACCCAAGAGTAATTGAAAACAAAGCAAAAGCTCCTAGTAATTTAAGAATGGAGGGAAACTTCCATGCAGTGATGTAGACCACATAAAGGTCTGCCTAAACACCTCCTGTGATTGTCAGATGCTACACAGCACCTCATGACCAGGAATAGAACTGATTTTCTTCTATGATTACATTTCCTAACATGGATTTTAAACAACCAGTCTGTAGAATAAAGAAAAGAGATGACTCAATAAACCATAGAAAAGAAGAGGTAGTTTCTATAATGAGCTATATCAGCCTATAAAATAGAAATACAGTGTGAGCCTCATATGTAATCTAAAAATTTATAGTAGCTACATTTGGAAAAATATACAAATTAATGCATCTTGCTCCTGGGCAAGCTCTGGGTATAGAGTAAAGACCTATCAGAAATGGTTTAAAAGTTCTGTACAAATGCTAAGCTGCTTGACCTGGGGTAGCTCTGTTCTCAGCACAGACGAAGCAAGGGTAGGCATAAATGATGCTGAGAAATTTTTGTTGATATGAAGAAAATGGAATTATGCTTTCACTGAACAGTTCCATACATCTCAATGCAACATGAAAAGACAAACTTTTCGAAAAATAACAACATCATGGTTCTAACTTGAACGTTAGTATCCCTATCACATTTTACTTTAGAATTCTCTTCCCATGGACAGCAGATGTTGGGTGTGTAGAAGTGTGAGTACTTTAGCTTGGCTTTGCCATTCCCAAGGAGACTGCAGCCCTTGTCTGTGTGAAACCACAGCTAGAAACAGGCTAAGGAATAGTGTCTTCATAACCATGTCCTGAAAAACACAATTGAGACAAGAAAACAATGTCACTATGTGGACCGCTACTTGTGCGTAAAAGATGCCACGATTAAGCAGGTGTGTGCTGCACGTGTGTAATTGCAGTTCTCGGGAGGCTTAGGGGATAGTTTCACGAGTTCAAAGTCATTCACAGCTACAAAAGGGGTTTTAGGCCAGCCTGGGCTACATGCGTCCATATCTCAACACTTCTTGGCCAAAATATACTGTGAGTAGAATTGGGAAGCAAACCACTAACTAGTCAAAAATTATTTGTATAATCATTGAAAAACTAAAATACCCACAACATTAAAAATGAGTCTATAGATCCCAAAGGACAGGAAAGTCAGTCATGCTGTTGAGAAAAAAAAAAAAAACTTTTTTGTAAAAACAAAAATAAGGAAAGTCAACCATATTAGGAATTCAGAGAGAGCCAAGTTAAAACCATAGGAAGGAAACATATTTCGTGGCCATACCCACAAATGCCTTCTTATGTCATTTCTCTGGGAAAGACTAGCTAATGTTAACCATTTGTTCAGCTTGTTAAATGGTCCAAATACTGTGTTGGTATTTTGTTGGAGTAGTGATCTGATGGGGCTGAGCGAACATGCTTGTGATAGAAGCCTTCTCAGTAACATGGCATATTTATTAATTAGCTATGTTAGTATGAGTTATCAGGTTCCTGAAAAATTTATAACTATTGCTAATGGCATTTCTCTAGTCACTAGATTTTTCTATTCTTTGTATGAAAGCTCTCTCTCTCTCTCTGTGTGTGTGTGTGTGTGTGTGTGTGTGTGTGTCTGTCTGTCTGCCTGTCAGTAAGTTATACATAGCAATGCCCCTCGATTCACTTACAAATGACGAGTTTGCATGAGCTTCTGTGAGTGTTTTCATTTTGACTTTTGTCTTCTTCTCAACCCTGACCCTTTTAACTGTGCTGCTCAGGGACCACTGGTCCTATAATGGTACCTGCTTTGGGAACATCCCGCAGGCTGCTCTCCAGTACTCGTCTGACCACCCAGGAGTCACTACTTACTTGAGGTCACTCTGTTGCCAGGGTCTTACTGTGCATGTCCAGGCTGCCAGTGTCTTTCTCTTCTGTGCACTGTCTCCTTATCTCTCAGCAAAAGATCAAAAAGCAAAGCTGTTAGTGTACCCAGAGGTACAAATTTGTTTCCCTCCCTCTGTCCTTTTCTCTCTTCTCCCTCTTTCCCTCACTCCTTCTCTGTTCCCAGGTTTTCCACAGCTTAGAGATCATAGGGACTAAAGCAGGCTGCGTGGATGGATATTCAGAAGCCTCAGCTCACCACACACTCTGTGCAGTCTACCCTCACTCTTCCTATCGTTTGTGCCCAAGGCCCTTGTCCCTACTTGTTTGTGGCACAAAGGTCCTTGTGCCCACACATCACTAGGGAAGCCAGGAATATTAAACACACAGGGACCCTTTCTCAGTGGAGGAGATAAAATACCTATTTTCCTGCCCAGAAGGCTGGGAGTGTAGTGACCTTTTTGCTATCTGTGGAGGTAGACCTTACCCAAGTTCCCCAGAATTATAATCTCATATTCTTCCTTCCCTAGACCATTACCTATACTTTTAGGGAGATGTCTCATGTACTTTATGGCCTGCTGACCCCTATGCTTTTTCCAAAGAGACCACATTAGATATCACATCTTTTAGCTATAGAATTCACTTTCATGGTCACATGTAGTTTTTAAAGGAGCTTCTATGCATCATATTTTAAGTTTTATAGTACACCTAGAACTGGAATGACTGTTGCCTAGAAAGCTTTTCCTAAATTGTACTGTGTTTTAAATATACTGACAATGAACTGCCTGGCATTAGACTCCCCGAAGACCGATCCAGGTTCATGAAGTCAGTCTTATCTCTTATAATGGACCCATGAGATAGACATATCAAAGGGGGACCTGCAGGGTCCCCTTACCTACTGCCTCCTTCTTCATGCTGAGTTCCCTTCCCAGTTGTCTCTCTGGGCACAATGCCTTCCCACAGGACGACTTGGCTCTTTGCAGATCTGAGCACTGAGCCTAAATGGCCAGAACACTGTCAGTTCTAATGATTTGGGAACAAGCTTGCCAGTGTGGGGATTTTCTGCCTGGGGCTGCACACTAGTCTTTCTGTACTCTGTCCTGTCAGGAGTCAGCTTCCCTGAGGGCTTCAGTGCCAGACAACCAGAGGGAGCCTTCTATGGGCATCCATTCAAATGTAAATGGACCTACACCACTGTTTCCCCAATTGAGAGGCACCCATACACAAATGTCCAATGCTAGTGGGGGGGCTCTGAAATAGAAAAACAATTTCCAAGTTGAATGGGTTTGGGAAATGCCACACAGCGTTAGGGAATTGTCATGAGCAGTGCACTAAATACTCTGTTAGACTCTTTATTGAAGAATCCCATTGTATTGCACAGCGAGGACATGGCAAATTTATTTGGACTCAGAGCCTCTTTAGCGATTATAGCTTATTAACATTTTGCTGGACACTTGCATTCTGTTTATCTGTGGTTGAGAGGCCAAGAGACTTAGCTTTCTCATAGGTCTTTTCCTAATCTTATTCCTCAGTAGGCAAAGGAAGACCTTGGTTGGTGCTATTGTTTCATTATTTTCCGGCCATTCAAAGATATCAGGGATGTTTGCTAGTGAGACTCAAGTTGTAGGTATATCACCAAAGCCCTGCAAGCTTCCTGAAAGCCCTAATCCCTCTGAGTGTTTTTTGTTTTTTTCCTGACAGAGCCTGTCCTATCCATCAATTTAGCTTTGGTAGATTCATTAGATTTTTCACCCTTCCTGTCTTAGCCCGCTGGAAGACTTCAGGGTTCTGGGGCTTGATATGTCTATCTCATGGGTCCATTTTTATCTGTCTGGACTGTCAGGACTTCATGTCTTCACGGAGCTGGTTTGACTTCAGTGAACAGACAAAAGTGAAGTGCCCTTTAGGGTTTTATTTTTCTCTTTGCTTAGATATTGAAGGGGATACCCAGGGACTCCATTTCCCTTATCCAGGTAACTTCTACTCTAAGTCTTCCATTTAATATTGAATTAAATGAAACCCAGTGAGGTCTGATTATCACTCAAGAATGCTCAGAATGTCAGTAGTAGCATTTATTTAATGACCAAAATTTGTGTTAATCCATTTCCAATTTTGTGTCAAGAACTTTGTAACAGGTTAAACAAAAGAAAATGGTGTTTCTATTAATCTCTGGGCCTATATCAAATATAAGGGTGTGTGTGTGTGTGTGTGTGTGTGTGTGTGTGTGTGTGTGTGTGTG
>CAJQZJ010031983.1:3986242-4004017 GCA_907164525.1 Lophiomys imhausi | reverse complement strand
TGTGTGTGTGTGTGTGTGTGTGTGTGTGTGTGTGTGTGTGTGTGTGTCTGGGAGGAATATTAAATAGAGTAAAAGATAGGAGAGCCAGGTCCTACCTTGAGGGTCTCTACCTAACATCTCTAATTTTCTGTTTACTCTGACTTAAACTGTGGGAGGTTTAACTCAGAAGATTGGAGTGTTTTGGGAATTTCATTTTTTGAAACATTGTACAGAAAGAGCTGAAGGAAGAACTCCAGTATGGATTGTTCTAGTAATCTATACACACACAGGGATACCCACACACAATTAGCAGATACATGCACGTGTACACACGCACACGCACACACACACACACACATACAGAGGAAGCCTGTTTATATTAAAAATATAAAAAATTATATTTTAAATGTATTTTTAATTCCATTTATGTATAGTATTCTTTAAAGATTCATGTATTTTATTTTCTGCACATGTGTGTACCCGAGTCCTATGGCAGCAGCAAAAATTGTTCTTAACCAGTGAGCTATCTCCCCAGTCCCTAAAGGGACATATTTTGGGGTAAACTCAAGTTTAAAAAGGTAAAGCAAAGTGTAGAAGGTAAAAGAAAAGATTATAAAGGCTTTGAGTCTCTTTGGGCTTCCCAAATTAAGGGACAAGAGTGATATACGATTGATATCCATTCAGAGAAGCAAGTCCTGTGGAGAAGTAGGATTATCTAACAAGATAAGATGCTTCACTCCTAATGATGGTGAGAGAACCACTGAGATAATCCATATTCCCAGTAATGTGGAATTGGAGTTCATATCAGAGTTGCCTGCTCAGAAGGAGGAAGAAGCTTGTGAAAGCTGGAACCCCCATTGAGGTCGTATATGTAGAGACATGGCTGGGGCTCTAGAGCCAGGCCCCTCTGTATAGCACAAGGAAGTGAGTGGGCCATATGTTCCTAAAATCATGATCTGTGTTTGTGTAATACTATAAAAATGCATGAGGTTTACTCCTGGGTGGAAATAGTGATGTATACTATCAGTCACTCACTCAGATCTTTCCTTTCTTAAATATTATTGAAGTAGGATACAATGATAGCAAGAATTGTGGGGACACAGAAAGAGAAAGGAGACTCTCACTTAGGAGCTTGATTGAAGTCACCAAAGAATCAAGAATTCCAATAAAATCAGCAACATTTGCGTAAGGCCTTTCTTCCTTCTCACCAATAAATCTATGCTCTATGAAATCCCATCAGAAGCCCTATTTTACTGGGAAAGAATAGCTCCTAAATCAACTCAAGTGATTTGTGGTTTTACCTTATCAGATTTTAATCCCACCTAAGGCATCCCTGAAGCCACCCTGTAATCACACTTATCAAAAAGACAGAGAAAAGGACATTTTTCTCAGCGACTTTGAGATGTAAATTGAGAGCCACTAAAATAGTGTACAGAAGCTAGCACAAAAAATCGCAATGCTACACTCCCTTGAAAGCCCATCCCTCTGCTCCCTGGAATGTCTTACGTTTTTCCCCAGGCTCCCCTCTTTATCTAAACCTGGTGTTTCTCAACCTTCCTAACGCTGCAACCCTTTCATACAGTTCCTCATGTTAGAGTAATCCCCAACCATGAAATTATTTTCATTGTTCTTTTATAACTGTAATTTTGCTGTTGTTATGAATCATAATGTAAATATCTGTGTTTTCTGATGGTCTTAAGCGACCCCTGTGAAAAGATTGTTCAATCCCCCAAAGGTGTCACAACCCACAGGTTGAAATCACTGTTTTAGCACGTATGCTTAAGATATATATTAAAGGTTCTCTTTTTTTTTCTTTTTTTAAGTCTCTTTTAATAAGTCCTATCTCTGCTTTGTATTATTACCTCTTAAATTATTTTCTGCACTGAAATAAAAAAATCTTACATGTGCCTGAGTGAATATTTATGAAAAGAATTTCTTGGGTTCATGAGGGTGGACAGTATAGAAATGTGGTTCAGTTTGCTGTTTCTGTTTTCTGGATTGCTCTAGATATCTCATTATAACCTATACTTCCTCAATGTTTCTCTGAATTTGGAGCTCATTCAGACACCTCTGACTTCACTATACACCATGTACCTTTTACTAAATTATATGTGTGTGTTTGCATATATTTGTGCATGTGTGTGAGTGTGAATTGTGACATTATTGCCTAACAATTTTAAGAAATATATTGGATAGTCTTCTGTATTTAATGGCTCCCACTTGTTTTCTCTTTCTAATTAGACTCCAAACCAGTATACTTAATTGTTAATCATTTAGGCTCTTTTAATTTTCTATTTTCTTTCTTTATTTAAAAATGTTCTGTATCGTTCTTAAAAGCAAAATATTTGGAGCTGGAGATTCGTGGTGAAGAGCACCGGTCTTGCTGAGGAGAAGTGTTAGATTCCCAGCACCCTCATCGGCAGGCTCCCAAATCCTGTAACTACAGCAGTATCTGACACCCTCTCCTGGCCTCCACGTGCACACACACTCATAGAACACATACACACACAGGCACAGATACATGAATACACACATACACACACAGGCACACACACTAACAAATTTTACACATGATTCAAACAAGTATTGTTCTGTGCATTAGATCAAAAGTTGCATGATGGTATCACACAAAATGTGTTCCACATGTTGAGAGTAGACTCCTCCTTAAGCCTTTTCTACATGACAGGTTCAAGCTGCTACTGTCTGGTTGGTGGAGTATGTCTAATGTTTCCATTCAGAAACCTTTCCTCAGACTTTAGCTCCTCATGTGACTCTGCAATGAAAACTGTTGCCCAGAGTCATTTTGTCACAACTGTTTGCACAATGTCAACTTTACAATTCCATCAAGCGCTCTATCTTTGCTACTGATGATCTTTCCATAAGACAAAACTTGTCCTTAGATAAAATACAATTAATCTGAAAAGAGATGAAATAAATACCAAAAGACTGGATACTTCAGTTTTCTCTCTATCAATTTCTCTGAATAATAAGTTGCTGCCTGACGCCCTGGGTCGGGTGGTGTGGGAGACATCAGCATAGTTCAGAGCAGTTTAACTTCAGACTTTTGGACTCAGAGTCTCTGCTTAACTGTCTTTGACATGGTCCTTCTGAGCATCCATAGTCTCCTTGCTTTTGAGACTGTAGGATTCAAGCTCATCTTTCATTTGCCTTGAACAGGCTCCAGACATCTTTCCAGGTACCCCTGGCTCCTGCTAGTGCAAAGTGTTACAGCAAGCTAGGAGGCCATGCTGTGGGTAGAAGAGCCTGAGGGGTCACTTCTCACCAGTTCATCTTTGTCTCTGTAGTGCACATCACAGCAGTGAAAACTTGTGAGCTTTCATTGGTTCCTGCATTTGCTTTCCTTTTTGGTATCTTTCGTTCTTTCATGTTTTTTTTTTTTTTTTTTTTTTGTTCTTTAATTTGTGTTTGTATCTTTTTTCTGCTGTCTGGTAAATCTATATTAAAACCAATAAGGACAAATTACATAGTTGTTTTATCACACAAAAATCATTCTAAAATAAAAATGCTGATAATGCTATAGAAAACTTAGATTACTAAATACAAAGTAAGATTTATAGAAATTGTACCTCTTGGTCCTACACGGCTCAGCATGTATTACATGGGAATGTGGACATCATTACTGACCTAATTTAGTTTTCAAATGTTTAAAGTAATTCTGTATCTACTTTTGAGCGCATATGAAAACTTCACCAATATGTAAAATTCTTTTTTGATTGATGCATGAAATATTTGAGAAAATTCACCATCTTTGATTAAAAGTGCACTAAAATTTGATACCAAAGAAAACATTCTCCATCTAACAAACATCGTACATGAAAAATCTATAGCCACAGTTATACTTTATGGTGAATCATCAAATCATTTTCCTGAAAAGATTTCTGGTGAACCATGTCAAATACAATAAGGCTATTTGCTGCAGCATTTCTGTCATTGTAACAAAAGAAAAGAGAAAAATAAAACAAATGTTTATAAAGGGATTTTTTTGGGATTTAAAAACTGGTGGGTATTACGTTGTACCTGCAAGAGCAGGCAGCTGCTCATCCATTGTTTGGAAATTCTGGTGGGACTGAGGTGGGGCAGGGAAGTCCTGGTTGGTAAATTTTGCATCACAGAAGATAAAGATCTGAGTTTGGATCCCAAGCACCCATATAGAAGCCAGGTATGCTGGCCTATGCCGGAAGCCACAGAGAGGCAGAGGCAGTAGAGTTCTCCTAACTCACCAGTCAGCCAGTCTGGTCAAAGTGGTGAACTCCCAGCTCAGTGAGAGAACGGGTCTCAAAACAAACAAACAAACAAAAGTGGAAAGCGACTAAGGAATAAAAGTGATACTGACTTCTGGCGTCTGCACAGATGCACATGAACCCCCTTCTCTTTTTCTCTCACTCTCTGAAGCAGGAGATTTCTCAACTCTGAAACAAGTTTCACATTGTACCACAGCTAGGCAGTTCTGCAGCTACCCTCAGGACTGGCACCCTTGAAGCGCACGTGCTTAGGTGATGTCTCGGGCTGGACTGAGGGTGTGCTAAGTCAATGAAACACATTATCAATTCTTGGTTTTGATATGGGTCCCAATCCCGAGATGGCTTGTTCTATGTATGCAAATATTCCAAATTCCTGAACAATCCAAAATCCCAAAGACTTCTTGCTCAAGAACACCCAACACCTGTGCAAAAGCTAACAAGAAAGAGCACTAGATACAGACAAGGAAGGAGTTCGGAGTTTGGAGTCCAACATCCAGCTATTTCTCTTTTTCTAGTGCTTCCAAACATTCTGAGCAGTTTGAATGGGGGCATGTGTGTCTGATGGAGTGGCAGTCCTGTTGGAAGAGTGGATTCTGTTTCAATAATGCAAGTGTGGAATATATTTCTGGGATTGCCTTGTCTAGGATAAATGTGACTATAATTTTCCTAGATTCATGTTAGATATCATCCTTACCCATTTGATGGCTACAGACTGATGTTTGTCTCTTCCTCTAAACTGTCAACTCCAGATTTATGAGGACCTCATTCATGGCCCCTTGTGAAGGGCTTTCCAATGCCTCTTACAGACTAGGGAACTAAATATTTTCTGCGATATTGTACCAAGAAAATGGAATTCTTGTTTTGTGAGAAACCCATGTATGTAGAATGTCACAAATAGTTTTTATTCCATCAAGAAGTCATGATTTTGTGTTCTATGTTTCCCCTCTGGTCCATTTTAATTTTTTAAATTTTCTCAGTGATACCTGGGTAAAGATGCAACACAGTTTTCTTTTCAGATTCCACAGCTTAACATAATTGTTTGTTGGTTTTCTTTTTCTATCTTAAATGGCTTGGCACTCTGGCACTTCTAAGAACAGAACAGAAGAAAAATTTGTGATCTTGGGTAAGATAGTTTTAAGGAGGAGACAGAAAGCACAAATTATAATAAACAACCAATCAACTAACATTCACTTTTGAAAATACATTTCTGCAGAGATGAAAACATGAGTCACAGGTGAGGAAAACCTGTCAAATCTGACAGATCTTTAGGATTTATAAAGAACTATTTAGAAGAAAGATTTACTTTATTTTTAATGATTTGTCTGTGTGTGTGTGTGCATGTGTGGATGTGTGTACACATGTGTGCAAGTGATTGTGTGCATGTGAATGAGCACAGTTGCCAGCAGAGGCCAGAGGAGGATATCATATCTCTTAAAGCTGGAGTTAAAAGTAGTTGTGAGCTTTCTGACATGGATGGCTGCTGGAAACCAAACTCGGTCTTCTGCAGAGCAGTATTTGCTTGCCTTTAAACACTGAACTATCTCTCCAACTCTGAAAAAGAATTCTTTGGCTAAATGATAAACACGCAGTGAGAGGAAGAATTACTAGATGGTTCATTGTTTCTCCCACTGCAAGGTGGTCCGGGCTGTAACTTCCACCCATATGGTGAAATCTGTACATGTGGTATAATTCCCTCCTATATCCAGGGCATTCCAGAATGTGGGAGTCAATACAAACAGGAGATTCTCCTGAGAGAATGCTCATGTGGGAGCAGAAGGCACCCATGACCTGGGCAGAAGCAAACAGGTGTGCTTTAATAGATGACGTATTGTCTGAATAAAGCAATCATTGTCTGAATAAAGACTCAAACTTAAAATTTTACTTCAGGTTTACGTTAGTCTTATGTGCTATTCCCACATTTTGGTTGTTGTGACTTGTATGGACCATACAGGTACTCACTTCGGATTGTAGAAAACAGAAGTGGTGTTGCTGGACATATTAGAAGATAAGTGAATTTTCACTTTATTAGGTACTGCCCAACCATTATCCAGAGCAGGTAGACTATTCATATTTGCATCATTAGATTGCTGGTCACTCACATTTTAGGAAGCTCTTGGGGTGTTTGTTTCATTTAACAGTGCTGTTCTTTTGCTAATTGCCATCTTGTGTTCTTTTAAGGCTTATTAGTGTAGAGAGCAATGAGAACTCTGTTCATTGACCATTTGAGGTTCTGCTCTGTGAATGCCTAATTTCCATTCTTCTGTCAGATGGTCAGTTGTCTTGCAGGATGTTAGGGTCTTTATGTATTCTGGTATACAGTCTTTGTTAAACAAATCGCGGGGAGGCAAATTATCCTTCAGTTTGCTTCTTACCCCTTGCTTTGGGTGTCTTTTTTTGGTGAGTAGTCATTTTCTATTTTAGTATAAGCTCCAGTTCATGTTACCCTTTTGCCCCTTTTTTCCTCTTTGCCTATTTGTACCCTGTTTCATATTGCTTCCTCTTCCACCCTCTGAACATATTGCCCATCTACAGTATTCTCGCAGGAGATGTAGTGCTGTGCCACTTGTAGATGTACCATCATTCCATGCTAAACTTCAGTGTGTAGTGTGAGGAAGGGTTAAGACTCATTTCCCCCTACACAACACCTTAGCTTTTAAGCCACATGTCCCCTGACATTTCCAAGAAAGAACAGGCTAATGTCTGAGCTGGCTCTGGATTTCTGCTTATGCCATACTTCCTGATTCCTCAGTCATCATACCCAGGAAACAGCCTCCTCTGTATCCTGGCATCGTGCACACTCTCTAATGTATCACTGCACTTGCTTTATTTCTCTTCAAGCTCACCTCTGATCCAGGGGTGCTTTGTGCTTTGTATAACTTCTAAGTTAGCACAGGGGGCTTCTGAAAGCTATCCCGAGCGAGCTCAGGCAATTGTTTTCCTTAGATCTTCCCAGCTTACCTTGTCTTTCTTTCTTTTCCTTCACATCAAAAGTCAATTTTGATCAGCTCTGTTTGACTTCCCCCTCTTGTTTGAAGACTGACATATAGTCCAATATTCAATGAGGGCAGTACACCTGAAGAATGCTCCACTATGCAACCCCTTCCTGTCTGAAATGAGGCTAGCTGGTTCTGGGTGCTTCGGCCTTCTCAAAATGCTAATGTATATACACCCCTCTCCTGCAGGGTTCCAGAAGGAGTTTTTGTGAAGATTGAAGCAGCAACATTGCTCCATAATCTGTTTCTTTTCTTTTTCTTTTGCAAGAATAATTAGGAATTATCTCTTGTTTTCTATTTTTTAAATATTTATTTATTACTTCAGGTTACATCTCCATCACAGTGTCCTCTTTCCACCCCTCCCAGTCCTGCCCTCCCACCCTCTACCCCCTATCTCTTCCATCCCACTCCTCTGGAGTGGAGTGTCCCTACATAACAGTCCCCTACCCCAGTTCAGCAGTCATATGAGGGCCAAGAGCCTCCTAATACACTGGGGGCCTACAAGGCAGCACCACTAGGGCAAAGTGTCTCATTGACACGAAAAAAATAATTCTATGTTCATGTTCCCTTTGGTGCATTAGTTGTAGTATAGTTATCCTGTACTATATGGTTAAAATATGATTATAAGTGAATAGATGCCATGTACATCCTTCTGAGTCTGTTAGCTCACTCAGGATGAGCTTCTCTAGTTCCATCCATTTGGCTGCAAATTGCATGATTTCATTGTTTCTGATGGCTGAGTAGGATTCCATTGTGTAAATGTACCATAGTTTTTTTTTTTTTTTTAATCCATACCTCCGTTGAGGGACATATGGGTTGTTTCCAGTTTCTAGCTATTACAAATAAGGCTGCTATGAACATAGATGAAGAAACTTCCTTGCGATTTGGTGAGGAATCATTTGAATGTAAATCCAGAAGTGGTATAGCTGGGTCTTGAGGTACTGCTATTCCGAGTTTTCTAAGATATCACCAGACTGATTTGTACAAGTTTGTTGTACAAGTTTGCACTCCCACCAGCAATAGAGGAGTGTTCTTCTTTCTCCACACTCTGGCCAGCATGTGCTGTCATTTGAGCTTTTGATCTTAGCCATTCTGACAGGTGTGAGATGGAATCTCAGAGTTGTCTTGAGTTGCATTTCTCTGATGATTAAGGATGTTGAACATTTCTGCAACTGTCTCTCAGCCATTAGGGATTCCTCCTTTTTGAATTCTCTGTTTAGCTCTGTTCTCCATTTTATGGTTGGATTATTTGGTTTCTTGGCATTTAATTTCTTGAGTTTTTTTATAAATTTTGTATATTAGCCTTCTGTCAGATGTGGGGTTGGTGAAGATTTTTTCCCAATCTGTAGGCTGCCATTTTGTTCGAATGACAGTGTCTTTTGCCTTACAGAAGCTTTTCAGTTTCATGAGGTTCCATTTATTGACTGTTAGTCTTCAGTCCTGAGCTATTGGTGTTCTGTTCAGGAAGTTGTCACCTGTGCTGATGAGTTTGAGGGTTTTCCCCACTTTCTCTTCTAATAGATTTAGTGTGTCTGGCCTTATGTTAAGGTCTTTTTCAATTTATGCATTGAGAATTCGATACAGCATATCTTGTATTATATTGTTCCCATCAACTCCTTCCAGATTCTTGTGCCACCATTGGTTTGCAAGTATTTTGTTGAGAATATTGCATTTATGCTCCTATAATTATGCTCCTATAAGGTCTATAATTTTCTTTTCGTTGATTTAATGTGTGGTTTTGTTATGAAGGCAATTGTGACTTTAAAAAAAGAATTTAGAATTGTTCCTTTAGTTCCTTTTTGGCAGAATAATTTGAAGAGCATTGATATTAGTTCTTTGAAAGTCTGATAGAATTTTGTACTTTATTCATCTGTATAACTGACTTGTTATAGTTGTTAGAAAAGTTTTATTGTTGCTTCTATTTCAATAGGGGCTATGTCTGTTTAAATTGTTTATTTCATCTTGATTGAACTTTGCTAAGTCATATAAATCAAGACATTTATCCATTTTCTTTAGGTGATTCAGTTTGGTGGAATATAGATTTTTTAAAGTATCTCCTTACCATTCTCTGAATGTCCTAGATATCTGTTGTAATGTCTCCATTTTCATCTCAACTTGTATTGATTTGTATCATTCCTCTCTCTTCATTTTGGTTAATATGGTTTGTCAATCTTGTTGAGTTTTTTCCTGTAAGAACCAACTTTTCATTTCATATATTATCTTTATAATTTATTTTATTTCTATTTAATTAATTTTATCCTTGAATTTGATTATGTATTCCCATCTACATTTTTGGGTGTTGTTTCTTCATGTTTTACTAATTTTTTAAGTGTATCAATTTACTAATATAAGTTATCTATAGTTATTTTTTAATGCAGGCAATGAACTTTCCTCTTAGAACTGTTTTTATTGTGTCCTGTAGAAATGTTGCATTTCATTTTCATTCAATTCTAAAAAGGTTGTAATTTCTCTCTTGGTTCTAGCTCTGTCCAGTTTTCATTCGGTAGTGAGTTGTTTAGCTTCTGCAAGTTTGTATACTTTCTGTTGTTTCTGTTGTGGTTGTTATCCAGATTCATTCTCTGCTGGTCAGATAGGATACAAGGGGTTACTTCGTTTTTCCTACATTTGTTTAGACTTGTTTTGTGTCCTAATATGTGGTCAGTTTTGGAGAAAGTTCCATGGGCTGCTGAGAAAAAAAAAAAAAACAAGTATATTCTTTAGTGTTTTGGTGGAAATTTATGTAGAGGTTTTTTAGGTCCATTTGATTTATGACAGTATTTGACTCCAGTGTCTGTTGAGTTTCTCTGTGGATGTACTATCTATTGGTGAGAGTGGGTTACTAAGGTCACCAACTATAACTACATTGAGGTCAGTATGTAATTTAGCTGCAATAGTGTTTCTTTTATAAAATTGGATGCCCTTCTGTTTGGTTCATAAATGTTTAGAATTGTAATCCTTTTGGAGGATTTTTTAAAATAATTTTATTTATTTATTTATTGCTTCAGGTTACATCTCCATCATAGTGTCCTCTTTCGACCCTTCCCAGTCCTGCCCTCCCACCCTCTACCCCCTATCCCTTCCATCCCACTCCTCTGGAGTGGAGTGTCCCCACATAACAGTCCCCTGCCCCAGTTCAGCAGTCGTATGAGGGCCAAGAGCCTCCTCATACAGTGGGGGCCTACAAGGCAACACCACTAGGGAAAAGTGTCTCATTGACAGGAAACAAAGTCTATGTCCATGTTCCCTTTGGTGCATTGGTTGTAGTATAGTTATCCTGTACTATATAGCTAAAATGCGATTATAAGTGAATAGATGCCATGTGCATCCTTCTGAGTCTGGGTTAGCTCACTCAGGATGAGCTTCTCAGGTTCCATCCATTTGGCTGCAAATTGCATAATTTCCTTGTTTCTGATAGCTGAGTAATATTCCATTCTGTAGATGTACCATCTTTTTTTTTTTTTATATCCATTCATCAGTTGAGGGACATCTAGGCTGTTTCCAGTTTCTAGCTATTACAAATAAGGCTGCTATGAACATAGATGAGGCGCCTTCCTTGTGATTCGGTGAGGAGTCATTTGGATGTATGCCCAGAAGTGGTATGGCTGGGTCCTGAGGCAGAGCTATTCCAAGTTTTCTAAGATATTGCCAGACTGACCTCCCTATTGGTTGCACAAGCCTGCACACTCCCACCAGCAATGGAGGAGGGTTCCCCTTTCTGCACAACCTCACCAGCATGTGCTGTCATTTGAGTTTTGAACTTAGCCATTCTGACAGGTGTGAGATGGAATCTTAGAGTCATCTTGAGTTGCATTTCTCTGATGATTAAGGATGTTGAGCATTTCTTCAAGTGTCTCTCAGCCTTTAGGAATTCCTCCTTTGTGAATTCTCTGTTTAGCTCTTTCCCCCATTTTTTAATTGGATTATTTGGTTTCTTGGCATTTAATTTCTTGAGTTCTTCGTAAATTTTGGATATTAGCCCTTTGTCAGGTGTGGGGTTGGTGAAGATTTCTTCCCAATCTATAGGCTGCTGTTTTGTTCAAATGACAGTGTCTTTTGCCTTACAGAAGCTTTTCAGTTTCATGAGGTCCCATTTATTGATTGTTGGTCTTTGGTCCTGATCTGTTGGTGTTCTGTTCAGGAAGTTGTCACCTGTGCCAATGATTTCAAGGGTTTTTCCCACTTTCTCTTTGAGTAGATTTAGTGTGACCAGGCTTAGGGTAACTCTAACCAAGCAAGTAAAGGACCTGTACAACAAGAACTTCAAGCCCTTGAAGAAAGAAATTGAAGAGGCCATCAGAAGATGGAAAGATCTCCCATGCTCATGGATAGGTAGGATCAACATAATACAAATGGCCATCCTACCAAAAGCAATATACAGATTCAATGCAGTTCCTATCAAAGTACCAACACAATTCTTTACAGACATGGAAAAATCTATTCTCAATTTCATATGGAACAACAAAAAATCTAGAATAACTAAATCAATCCTGTACAATAAAAAAACATCTGGAGGTATCACCATCCCAGATTTCAAGCTGTACTACAGAGCAATAGTAATAAAAACAGCATGGTACTGGTATAGAAACCAGTGGAATCGAATTGAAGACCCAGAAATGAACCCACACACTTATGGCCACCTAATCTTTGACAAAGAGGCCAAAACTGCACAATGGAAAAAGGACAGCATCTTCAACAAATGGTGCTGGTCCAACTGGATGTCCATTTGTAAAAGAATGAAATTAGACCCATACTTATCACATTGTACAAAACTTAAGTCCAAGTGGATCAAAGGATTTTTTTTTCTTAATGAGTATATTGTGTCCTTCCCTATCTCTTCTTATTAGTTTTAGATTTAATTCTATTTCCCCCCCCCCAGATAATAAATTAGGTTTGTCTGCTTGCTACTTGGTTCCCTTTACTTCAAATATCTTTTCCCATCTTTTTACCCTTAGGTAGTATCTGCCCTCGATGGTGAGATGTGTTTATTAGAGATAGCAGAAAGATGAATTACATTTTCTGATCTAATCTGTTCATCTATGTATTTGTATTGCTGAATCGAGACCATTAATAATTACAGTTATTACTGAACAGGGTGTGTGAGTTTGTGTATTTTGTTGTTGTGTTATTGGTGGTTTTTTTCCCTCTTTTGATCAACTGCTCTAAGATTATTTATTCTTTTTATCATCTTGGGCCTCTTCAGACTCATTTTTTTTCCTTCTGCTATCTACTGTAGAACTGTATTGGTCAACATAAATTACCTAAATTTGTTTTTATCATAAATATTTTTCTTTCTCCTCCAATTTTGATAGATAGATTTGTTGAGTATAACAGTCTGGGATGGCATCTGTGATCTTTCTGATGTTATAGAACATCATTCCAGGCACTTCTGGTTTTAAGAGTCTGCACAGAAAATTCCAGTGTTACTGTAATGGGCCTATTTTCATATGTGACTTGGTCTTTCATTAGTTAGCATCCTTTCATTATTTTGTACATCTTGTGTTTTTGTTATTATGTGTTGCAGGAATTCTGTTTTCTGTCTTCGTGGTGTTCTTATAAGCCTCTTGAAACTTAATAGGCATCACTTTCTTTAGATTTATAGAATTTCCTTCCATGGTTTTCTTAAAAATGTTTTCTGTATCTTTGACTTGGGTTCTTTGACTTATGAATACCTATTATTCATAAGTCTGGTATTTTCAGAGTGTTCCACATGCTGTGTACCTAGATTTTTCAGATTTAACATTGTCATTGCCTGAGTTATTCATTTCTTTTACCAAGTCTTCAAGTCCTGAACTTAACCTTAACTCTTCCACATTATTTAATCTGTTGGTGACACATTCCTCTGAGCATTTTGTTTTACTTCCTGAGTTTTTCATTCTGTGTTTTATTTCAGTTTGGCTTTTCTTTTGTCATTCTATTACTTGGTTAAATTCAGTTTTTATGTCTTGAATAGCTTTCTATGTGTTGTCACACAGTCTTCACTGAGCCTTTAATCATATCCTCTTTTAAGGCCCTTGAGCATATTCATAACTGCCATTTCTTGTTTTGTGCAGCAAGCAAATTGCTTTTTTTCAGGGAATATTTCAGTAGAGGTCCTGGTTTTGAAGAGGTTTATTGTCTTTGTTATTCATGTTTGTGATTTTGTGCTGGGGTCTAATCATCTGAAGTTATGGTGTTTGTCTTACATTTGTTAGGTTGGTGTTTCTTTCTTTGGCTGCTGATGCTCCAATCTTTCAGGTTGTGGATCAGCTGAAAGATGCTTGGGTTTTCAATCTTCAGGCACTCTGGTTTTCAAGGTTCAAACTCCAACTGGTCCTGCTCTTAATCTGATGGGTTAAGATTTCAAGAAGTCCCAGATCTGCTCAGTTGGTCAGATGGGAGATAATCTAGCATTGGGGGGAAGAGGAGTTGACTCTGAAGGTCCTTAAATTAGAGTTAGTCACCCAACTTCATGGATGGTGATGGATGAAGAATTCAGGCTGCCATGTGTGGCAGAGATTCCCAAGGGAAACTGGAAGAGTAAAGTGAAGCTGACCCTGGCAGGTGTTGAATTTCCCCAAGGTGACCAGAATGGAGGGTTGAAGGAAGCACAAGTATCCTACCTGGACCCCACAAAGGGTGTTGGCTTTGGGTCTCTACAACACTTTCTGATAAGATCAGTCTATCAGAAATAGTTCTTTAGTGGTGCAAGCTCTAGAACATTCTGTGTGATTACTAAGGTGTACAGTAATGTTTGGAGAAGTAAAGTTCTGGCTGGAACAGATTATACTGAAAAAAAAACAAACAAACGTGTTTTTGTTTTTCTTTTTGTACACAAATAAACATTAAATGTAACACTGAGAAAAAATAATATACTCTTAAAGATCTTGGTTATAACTGCATCTCCTACACATTTCAGTATATATATCTACAATGAATATATTGTTCTTTTATGGCGCAAGAATAATGTAATATATGTATATACAATTTTCAGTCTATACTAACTCAAAATAAAACATTCAAGGGATCCATTAAGCACTTAATTAGATCATCATCAAAGTGCGCAACATTGAAACCATGTGGACAGACAAGTGTTTAGTATTTTTAAGACTTTCATGATCAGTTAAGAGAATTTTATTTTCACACCTCAGTAACTAATTTGACTAAGCAATGTCACATGATGATATGAATCACATCTCTGATGCTTTAACTGGACCACAGTTTCCATCCATGTCTAAACGTGTGCAGCAACAAAACATTAACTGTACTCCTTCATTTCTGCCCTTGGTGGGAACAGTCATACGTGGAGCTATTGTTTGCAACATAGGCATTCAACAATGAGGCTTACAGCTCCACACTGCACTGTGAAAACATTAATACAGCCTGCCATTTCCAAGGGAAATACTTTTGTGAGGCTCATTAATTTAATTGGTCCCTGCCATCTAGTTAAAATGGAGAAAAGAGGAGCATTTTCTGACAAAACCAAAGATGGTTAAAAGTCCCATTAGAGTGTGCAGCACTTTAGACATTTTTGTGTCAGGGAGGAAATTGAATTCAGCATTTTGAACTACCTGACTCTTCCTCCTCCCTCTTCTCTCATACAGTGAATCATGAAATTTCTTACTGAGAAGGAGTTAAGGTTCTTAAATTATAAGAGCTCACACTGATGAATCTCTTCCTCTTAATTGCATGTGAATGCATTTTATCTACTGAGAATAACTGTAGCTTGCACCACATTGCAAATCTCTCTCTAACATCTTGTCAAGCTCCATGCCTGAGACTCAATAAGGTGAATATATATATATCTATATATATACATATCTACATATGTATATATATAGATATATATGCTCTCTGTACTTGGTTCTCTGGGTCCTTCTTTATGGTTCAGTTGGCATTTGACTGTGTAGAAGAAGAAAGAGCCAGAGTTAGGGTTTGCTTTGCATTTGTTGAAGACAATTTTTTTTACTCTTACATAACTGTGTCTCTGCAGGACCTATCTTTATGTCTAGGACTCTACTATTTCTGTCTAGAATTTGCCCATTAGGAGCCTTCTTCTATTATGTTTCAGAGTCATGACCCTTTCAGTTTTTAAACAACACAATTATACTACCTGGAACAGGGGTCAGCACACTACAACCCCTGTACAATTCTGATTTACATCTGTTTGCAGAGTCCACAAGCTAAGAGAGATTTGACTCTATGAGATAGTTGGTTAAAAACAAAACAAAACAAAAACAAAGGAAGAACAAGCTATTATACATGAAAATGTAGACAATCTAAACCTCTGTGTCCATGATCGACTTTCTGTTGGGATCCCTTTAGGTCTTGTTTGTCACTCTGTCTATGCTGTCATGGCAGTGTAGAATAGCTATGATGACTGTAAGGCTCACAGTGTAATTCCAGCAGGCCCTTTGGGTGACAAGCTCCTGTGGTACCTTGATTTGGAACATTACCAACAACTTGGAATGAGTTCCAGACCTCAGGCCAGTAGCAGAGATAGTAAAGGTTTGTGGTGGAAGAGCAATTAAGCTAGTCTCCATGAACAAATAAGATTACAGTGGGGAAATAATGAAGTCACACTTAGAATTTCAAAGCCTCTAATTGTGCCTCCCAACTCCTGCTTCTTTTTCCTCGGGCTTTGATGGTGTTTGTGGTTCAATGGCAAAAATGTTCATTTGGTACCTAGCATGTACACTTAGTGTGACTGGTGATGACTAGCAGTGTTTCATTTAATCCATCCAAAGAGGTAAGTCTTTGAATAAATGGCATCTGTTTCTTCTTATTCTGATTCTGTTTTTGTATTAACAGCGAAAACCAACTTTTGGAGGTGGAACCCTGGCTTAGCGGTTTAGAACACATGTTGCTATTCCAGAGGACACAAGTTCAGTTCCCAGCAGTCTTGTCAGGCAGCTCACAACTGTCTGCACTCCAGTCCTCCCGAGGAGGATCTGATTCCTCTTCTGGCCTCTCAGAGCACCTGTACTCACACACTCATACCACATAAGCATGTGCATGTGCATACACACACATACAAACAAAAAAATATTACCTCATATAATTAAGAATAATGAAAATAAAGTTTAAAAGACTAACGTTAAAGTCCAACCCAGTTTGCTGAATTCAAGTTACAAAGGAAGTGTGCTTTATCTCAGATAAACATCTCACATTGTAATAACTTTATCTCTAAAATACCTCATCCATCTCTAGCAGCTGGGACAGTTAACATGAGCCCCTAGTCCATGAGAAAGCCGGTCATCTTGAAGCCTGGCATTGAATCTCAGCTCATTCATCTGCTCTTTCACCTCTGTCTCCCCGTGGTGGCTTTTGTAGAGACTAAGTGATGTGAATGATCTTGCCACACGCATGATCTAGTCCCTAATTCTAGTCGGCCTAGGTTTAAACTCTACCATATAAGTTATTCAAAACATGAATCAAATCTGCCATATTGTGTTTTCTTAATGGCCCCTGTCTAGGGAAAGTTGGAACTCTTGTAGGCCACCCGAACAGTCTCTTTTACATTTTCATTGCTTTCCTCCCAAAGGAAAATGCACTCAGGGTTGTTGGGCATTCAAGTTGTCCCTTATTGCTGGTCACCTGTGGCTTGTTTAGAAAATGTGGTGAACAGCTGCTGAATCTGAGAAGGCCATTGTTGAGTCACCACCTTATAAAGTATCATCTGCAAGTCCCTTGCCTTTATTTAAGGGGCTTTGAAAATATAGCTGCAAGCTTAGTTATCAGTCTTTCTGCTTCAGCAAGAGGCCTTTCTACTGTAAATTTTCCTAACACTGGCCATGCCTTGTTTCCTTTGTTGTTTGTGATCAAAAGTTGACTTAGTCATTCAACTGCTCCTTTGCTGATTAGCTCTAGAGTTATGAGTTCCTTTTGAATTATTCAAATCAATTTTCTTGTCTATTATCAAACTCACCAATTGTAGGGGATTTCATTCCAATGTCAAAGCCTAACTTCTTCATTATGAGGATACCCTCTCTAACTTGTGGTTCCCTGTCAGCTACAGGGGGATGATGCCTGCACCAGAGTGTTCAGAATGTGTGTGTGTGAATGTGGTCTCATTTTTTTTAAAGTTTGGGTGCATGTGCATGTTCCCCTTCATGCATGCAGGGAATCAGAGGAGGATGTCCTGCCTGCTCATCACTCATCACTTTACTCCACGGGGACAGGATCTCTCACTGCACCTGGAGCCTGCCTGGTGACCAATAAACCCCAGTGATTGTCCTGTTTCCACCCCCATAGCTCGGGGGGTCACAGGCACATGGAACTATGCATGGGTTTTTACATGCGTGCTGGGGATTTGTCTCCTGTTTGTGCAGCTCCTTACTCACTGAGCAATCCCTACAGCCTGAAATGCTCTATTATAAAAGTTTACTCTGGGAAAGTCGGTGGCAGTGCCATACTCCTGTATAAATTCTTGTGACTTTACTATCCTTAGCACCAGAGAAAAGCGAGCCTTTCTGCTTAGTTAGTTAAAGACATTTATTTTTCATTTCCTACCCTGTATAAATAGTATCTACAATGCTGCTGGAATAGCGCCAGACAGGTTTTTT
>CAJQZJ010031983.1:3956200-3975968 GCA_907164525.1 Lophiomys imhausi | reverse complement strand
TGTGTGTGTGTGTGTGTGTGTGTGTGTGTGTGTGTGTGTGTGTGTGTTTGTGTGTAATGCTACCACATAATAGAATACTTTGGCACATTTTTAATTTTGAACTAAAGGAAATTAAACTGTCTAAGTGGGAAGCTCTCTCTTTCTGAACTGTCCCCTAAATAGACCATAAAGAAATCTCTGACCAACCCTGTCTTGACAGAGCTAGGCTGTCGACTTCCCTGCTACCAAGTTTTGTCCTTTTTGGACAGCAGTCTGTCTGCAGTTGAAGCAAGGAGTTTTTACATGTCAAGAGATAGGCTTGCCACTAATTCAACCATCTCACATTGGAGATTCTTCGATGCTTTTCTTCTACTTGGAGTAGAATAGGGGGTGCTGTCAGGAGCTGATATGTCACGATATCAAAAAAAAAAATCTTAATTTAAGACCACATCTTTGAATGCCATATTCTGCAGATCTCTTGGGGTTTTTGAAGATGCCCTATCTATCTCTTGTATTTAGATAAGCAAATGTTGCTTGTCTCTTAACAACTTGATTACTGAGTAGCTTAGAGAATATCTGTGATAGACTGTCTTAGTAGCTAACAAGGTGACATGCATGCATGACTAGGAGTTTGTTTTTCTTAACTATCCTAAACAGTTTAAGACGGTTGGTATCAAGAGGCCAGAACTTCACATTTCATTTTTAAGTATCTCTAAGTACGATACCATTAGGAAGCGTTACCTTAAATTTTGCATCAATATACAAAGATCTATTCAAATGTGGCTAAATATACTCTTAATTTTGTATAAATATACAAAGATCAATGCCTATGCGGCCCAATACAATCTTAATATTGCGTCCATATACAAGGGTCAATACCATTGTGGCCAACTATAATCTTAGTTTTGTATCAATATACAAATATCAATACTGACGTAGACCAATACAATCTTATTTTTGCACAATAAACAATGGTCAATACCACTTTAGCCAAATATACTATTAATTTTGTATCAATATACAAGGGTATAAGGGCATATTCAATAATGTGACCTTTCTTCTTGATCCTTCCTGTGCTGTGTCTCGATTTTTCTCTCGTCCGTGCATTCCTACATAGGAGATAAAGAAGGATACAGAAAAGGGAAAGAAGGAACACCCTGGGTCTAACCTCCAAAACCCATTAAACAGGACCATTTAACAACTTGTAATCTCTTCCCCTAAATAATAGTGTTTTCAGTTGTCCTTCAAATAACCGAAAAAAGGGGGGGCGGAGAAACACCCTCCCCACCCTCTGGGTATGGGACGTCGCTCTCTTAAAATGACTTCCTGCTGATTTGGGTCGTAGTAAACCTGTTTGGGGCCCAAACCAAAATGGAAAAATGGTTAAAAATGTTTATACAATCTTTTTATGTTCAGTCCTTCTGTTCTCAGCTGTTTAGATGACCTAAGGAGTTTGTAGGCAGAAGCTGAACTTCCAGGCTTTACTGAGGTTCTGGCTGGGGCATTGTGTAGGGCTGAATGGTCTTAGCGATATTGAGTTGTTGTGGTTGTAGGCTTTTGATGGAGACATCTATTGAGGGAGTCTGTCAGGCTGAATCATCTGGGTCACTCGTCTTCTTTTGGTGTCTGATTCTGATTTCTGCTGAGGTTTCTGTTGTCCAGTTGTCCCTGGGTTCCTTGAATGGATGCTTTGAATCTCCTGGAATGATAAGAACAGAGCCCTGCCCTATTCCTCACTCAGGGACAATCACCCTCTTTTTTTTGGGGGGGGGGCTGCTCTACAATAAATGTCTGTCAGAGAAACAGGACCAAAAGGCTGAAGACTGATGCTGGAATGTATGGAGAGAAAATGGGAACTGTCCAGGTAGTCACTGGTTTGTCATTTCTTAGTATTGGAAGCTGCAGGCCCTGCACTTCCTATACAATCAGATATATTTATCCTTCTCAGCTCTCTGAGGTGGTTGAAGAATAGACAGCTTGAGTCTCATAGCTAAATTTTGAGTTGTTTAAGAATCAAGAGGGCGTTCTAGATCTAAGAAGATGGTTATAATAGTGATGCAAATTAGTGTGAAAACTAAGTCAGTTATAGAACTTTAAACTCATGGAGATGGTTAGAAGGTAGAAGGTTAAAGTCAGGGGCCAAATATGTATGAACTGGACATTGGGAAGTTACACCGGGCCATTTAACTCTCATAAATGTGGCATATTTAATTCTGCTGTTTTGTATAGAATTTACTGTTATAAGAGAGAGAACCATTTGTTGGAATGAAAAGAGAAGCTGTTGGGGGGGGGTGGGAAGAGGGTGGAAGGGTGGGACAAGAAGGGGGAATAGGGAAGGGTTTGCGACTGAGATGTAACTTGAAAAAAAATAAAGTACTTATTAAAAAACAAACAAACAAACAAACAAACAAAGAAATCTCTGACCTACTTCTTGTAGAAGGACATCATAATAGCCTCATGAGCTCCAGGCCCATAATGAAGGAATAAAGTCAAAGAGAAGATACATAGAGGACAGACAGACATTGTTAGAGCCCCTTCCTCCAATCATGTCATCATGAGGTTTTTACTTTGTCTTTAGATTACACTCCCTCAAAAAAAAAAAAAACTGGACATTTAATGTTCACAAAATGCAGATTTTTCCTTCAGTCTTCATTCCTGAAAGTTCCCCCATCACATAAAATTTCAATAAATAAACATTTTATGTTTTTCTTCGTTCATTTATAATTTTGTTATCAGAGCTACAAGATGAAGAAATGATAACAAAATTTTGCTCTCTTCAGTGTGTGTCAAAACACCAAGGAAGTTTATGTACTCTTCCCAACACATTTGATATTTTTTGCCTCAGTTACTAACTTTTTAATGAACCTGTTATGAGAATAGCTTAGCCAATACAGAAGAGGTAGATAAAATAGGGGAACAGAGGGAAAGAAAATACCTTTGTAAATAATTTCAGCAAGAAAGTGAATATTGAATCTGGAGGATTTTATTGAAACATTTGTCTAAGTGTACATGTATTTTGAAAGGGGAAATACTTTTACAAAACTGTATCATCACATGCATTATAATTGAAAGAAAAATTTAAATGTAACTCTTTAAAAATTTTAATTAGGTAATAAACTGAATAGAAGTAGACATGAATTGCTCCAATGCTACTTAACTAGAACAGATTACTAGACTTAAAAAGTTCTTACAAGCTAAGGTGGTAAATTGAACATGTGAACTTACTATGTTTCTGTAACAAATCCACACTTGTGACAATGCCCTGAAGCCTTGTGGGATAGAAATCAAAGCATTGCTCTGTGGTCTCTCATCCAACATTTTGTCATCTTAAAAATGCAGAGTCTCATAGTTAAATTTTGAGTTGTTTAGGAATCAAGAGCGTGTTATAGATCTAAGAAGATACTCTTAAAAGTGTGTTGCAAGTTAGTATGAATGTTGAGTCAGATATAGACCTTTAAACTCATGGAGATGGTTGGATAGTAGAATGTTAAAGTCAGGGGCCAAATATGTATAAACTGGACATTGGGAAGGTATACTGGGCCATTTAACTCTCATAAATGTGGCATATTTATATCTGTTGTTTTGTATAGTATTTACTGTTATAAGAGAAGGAACCATCTGTTGGAATGAAAAGGGAAACTTCTGGGGGGAAGAGGGTGGAAGGGCAGGATAGGAAGGGGGAATAGGGAGGGGTTTGTGACTGAGATGTAACTTGAAGAAAAAAAATAATAAAGTATTTAAATAAAAAATGCATCAGTTTCCAGAACCAGTCATTTGTTTTATTACACTTTTAAGCAAATTCTTAATTTCTGTTTTACCTTTGGTTGAATATCATGGTCAAAACATTATCATTTTTCTGAAAATGTACTTGTGAATTTTTGTTCTGAATTGCAGGATATTGTCTTTTATTTTACTGATGACTTGACTAGCAAAAAATCTCTCAAATTTCTCTTTGTCTGCCTTTCTTGAATATTTATCCATACAATTGCTTATAAATGGAGTTCACGGTGTCCCAGTCTCTCATGACTGTTTCCATGTGATTCTTGCAACTGTCCCTGATAGTGCATTTTCCCTTACTGATTTTTTTTCATATTGGGTAGGCTTTTTTATGTCTCTTGATACTTCTACGTGGCTTATAGAAACTTCTTTTAATGTCTAAACTTCACGTCAGTCCTTCCTCATTGCTGACACATTCTGTATTCTTTCTCGAAACATTCTGTTAGTTTTCCCCTCTAAAACTCTGTTTCTTTTTTGCATTATTGATTCATTTCTACTTATCCTTTCTCATATTTTACTTTGGAGAGATTATTTAATTTTATTTTATTCACTTATTTTTTGTATGTGGGTGTTTTACCTGGATATGTTTCTGTGCATCTTGTGCCCACAATGCCCAAGGAGGCCAGAAGAGGGTGTCAGAGCCTGTGGAACTGGAGTTAGAGATGGTTGTGAGCCCTATGTGGGTAGTAGGAATCAAACTCAGGTCTTCTGAAAGAGTAGCCAGTGTTCTTTACCACTGAGTCATCTTCTCCAGCCCTAGTTTTCTTATGCTGAACCTTGCTTTTTATAATTTATAAGAGACTGAAGAGATATGTTTGATTCTTAATATTTTCTTGGCTCATTCTTTCATGTTCTCTGTTCTCTGGTTCCCTTTTTCTATGTAGTGTTCTTACACTAATAATACTTCACATTCTACTACATTAAAAAGCACTGGTCTTGATGATTTTTCCAAAAGATGCTTATGTTTTTTGACATCCTGTGATGGACATTTGGAGTGTTTGGTCCTCTGAATTGGGCAGATCCAGTATAAAAGAACTTCCAAGCATAAGTCTTAAAACACTGGGAAGTGGTTGCATTCACAGTGGTGGGTAGAATTTTCCCCACATTTACGTTTTTCACATGAAACCTTTGCTCTTGCCATCTGCTCTAAAAACCTCCTATGGTTTTCCTGTTGTGGTAGGCTCCCTTTCTTTCTTTTGTTTGCTTTTGTTTTGTTGATGTTGTTGCTTCGTGACAAACTGTTTATGAGTGCTCAGGTCAAACTGGTTATAATTTTGCATTTAGCCCTTTCAGCAAAAGGTAATATTTAATGAAAAAAGTATCTTATTCAATTTTCAGGTGAAATAGTGTAAATCTTGAGTTTTCAGGAGACAGTCAATCTTCCTTGGCACCAACAGTGTTTCATATATAGTTGGCTTTTCCTCAGTTGGAAAACTACACTAAAAAACATCTGCCCAGGGTTAAATGTAATAAAATTAATGATGCCTCCTGCTCAGATAGGGATCATGCTAAGTGAACATGGCACATTTTCCCACTTCAATGACTGTGCCATGCCTGCTCCCCCAGTTGGCTTTTCCTTGATTTGGCTCAGCCACCAGCAATTTATATGCCATTGCTTTGTTCAAATGGTTGTTACCTCCAAGAGGCAACATCTCAATATTGTCATGAGAGCAGTTCTCACTTCACACACTGCAAAGATGTTCCCAGGGAATCCCAGGAGTCTATGGGCCTTTTGGGGAATCACTGGTTCCCATAGGCTAAGTAAGAAACAAATCAAGCTTTATGGATGTCTGCCCATGGAGTGAATGGGCCATAAGTAGCAAAAGACACCAGGCTATTTATCTATCTCTTTGTGTTTTAATTGTTTCAACTCCTATGCTGCTTTTTAAAAATTATTTTCAAAACTAAAGAAAAAGAAAAATAACTGCCATCACAATCATCATTAATAATTTATTCTGGCACAAAACAATTATATGCCAACTGTTGTGATGTGTGTCTTAATGTAATCAAATTGTCAAGGTAATTATTGAATAATCATTGAACCTATGATTAGCAAATACTAAGGAATTTATTGTTAATGCTTTCAAGTTATGCACTTTCCACTTTAGGTAAATATTTCATTGATTTATATGATAAGAAATAAAAAAATAAAAACTTAGTCTTTCTATCAGTATATGAATGAATATATACAGTTGAGATCTTAATTTGGTAGTTTAGAAATATGTTTACATTGCTTGCTGCATAGTTAATTTAATAAGTTTCACAAAGCAGGGAGCAAGTTGTTTTTTAGATGCCCCCTAAAGTACCAGGAATACATCTTCATTCAACACCCCGTTCTGATTTTAGTGGCTTTCCTGAGCCACATAGTCACAGGACACACTGGCACACCAATTTGACACCAAGATTACAACTGCCTACATTAGAAACAAACCTATGTATGCCTTGAGTACATCAGCAGCATACTCCTAAGCTTATTTGATTTGAAGAAAACTGGGTTGAATCTCCTCTACATAAACTGATTAAAATTTAATTGCATTTACCGTATTCCTTCTAGATTTGGCTTGGCATAATTAAACCAATTGAACCCTTAACATACTTATTCACAGAAGGTGCCAAAGAAAAAAAGAATTAGGGAAAACTGTATTTTTCACTCACTCGATAGCATCTCCAGGCTTTTCTTTTTGACTAGATTAGGCACCATTGCAATTAATTGAGTGTAATTAAACAGGGAAGCCATGTTGCTGCTGTGGCCACTCAGCACATAGAATAATAGGAAGGATAGGGGACTGCCACTGACAGGCTGTTAATGGGATGTTTTATGTCATTTATCTCTACAGATTCTCATCAGACTCAGGGGTCCAAGGCACAGCTGTGGACACAATGAGTGTTCAAGTGTTAATGAATATTCCATTAATATTAAAGAGGTGTGAATTTAAAACTTATCTCAGCCATGCAATGGAGGTGGGAGGGGCAGCAATACTTTCTGTAACGGCCATGAAGATTACTTCTCTGTGAGGCAGCCAGAAATGGTTCTTAAGTACAAAGTGCAAAGAAGTTTCCCTGACATTGGCTGTAGGTCAGCTCACACATGAAGTGTGCCCAGCTGTGGTTCTCAATACTCAACCCTTATCCTAATGATTGTCAAAAACTACATTCCTAGAAGAAAATGTGGAAGCAGAAGGCAAATGCAAGGCCAGGGAGTGGACTCAGACAAGTGTCCAGAGGGCTGGAGTGGAGATCCTAGCACTGTGTGCTTCCTAGGCAGGCAGAGTGGCTAGTCTATAGTCCCAGCACAAGAATATGAACACAGGACATCTGTGGGGAAAACTGGTTCATCAGGCTAGCCCCATTGAAGGCATCCAGATTCGGTGGCAGGCCCTGTCTCATTATTCACTGTATAAGACTGAGAGTGATGGAGAAAGCTTTCCTAAATGAGCCTCACACCCTCACACAGGCACACCCTTACAAAGGTGCAGGACTTCATAAGGGAATATGCACACCACATATACATACTCAAACAAACAAGCAAATGTAAACAAGAGGAAAATGTATTCTCTACATCTTGAGTTTTCTCTTTGAGACTCTGTGAATTATGACAAAGACAGACTAACATGAGGAAAGCCAGTAAAAGTTTCTTAACTTGCGTAAGGAACTCTAAAGTGTGGTTCAATGTGGACATTTTAGCAAAGAAACAGAAAATGTGATTAGATGAGACAAGGCAGGGAAAACAGACCCGGTATCTTGGGTCAGTGACTTCTACGAAGGCACAGGCATGGGAAATCAAAGGTGGAGTAGAGAGGGCTGGCAAAGAGGGCCGGCTCCAGTGCTATTTCAGGATACTAAGGTCTGAGTGCCCTGGGATGAAGGATGTGCCCTTGCTGCAGAGCTGAGAGGAACGTGACTTTGTACGTTTGTGCTCTGCTTTCAGGCATAAAGGAGGTCGGCAGAGGGCTTTCCATGAGCTTTTAAGTTGGGTTCAGCTGTAAGTACTTACATCAGCTCATTTGGGCTGGCAGATTCTGTTTCTCTCTGTGGGTTTGCTTTTCCTATCAGCAGACCAGCATGTGACTAAGACTATGCCTTAGCACTCAGCCCTCCAGAGAGCAGGCAATAGTGGGACATATCCAGGTCTGTGTTTCCTTGACACGCTGACAAATTCAGAGAGAAGACAAGACATAGTTATATTTCAATTTGTTAATAGTAAACAAATTAATGGAAAATGTGAAACCAATGGTGTAGTGCCCAGTGAGAAGTTTTACTCTCCCTCCTTTTAGAGATTGGTGAATCAAAGACTGAGCCGCCCATGTCCTCTACCAAGGAATTAAAGGGGGAAGCCCCTGAGATGTCCACAGGCACTCCAAAATGCCACTAAATCATCATGGAGGTTTAAAGAACAGAGAGCTGAGATTCACATGAAAACATTTTCCATGCTGTTTGGGAATTTGGACCTGCCCTTATCCTCATTGGCTTTCAGACAAATGGACATCCTTCTGTCCCCTACCCTCTGCTAGTTAGAACTGTTCTTTCCCTCTTTCAAAGATCTGGAAACTTCTTTCCTCTATCAAGAGAGTTTCTAAATTAATGGAATTTCTCTACTTTGAAAGGGTAACTATCAGTAATTTATACAGAGTCTGTATTTTCTAACTACAGAAAATGTTGCTGTCTGTGTTGGCCACTATAAAAACATTCTTCTGATTTCCATAGTGGTTGCACAAGCCTGCACTCCCACCAGCAATGGAGGAGTGTTCCTCTTTCTCCACAGCCTTGCCAGCATGTGCTGTCATTTGAGTTTTTGATCTTAGCCATTCTGAAAGGTGTGAGATGGAATCTCAGAGTCGTCTTCAGTTGCATTTCTCTGATGATTAAGGATGTTGAGCATTTCTTCAAGTGTCTCTCAGCCATTAGGGATTTCTCCTTTGTGAACTCTCTGTTTCACTCTGTTTCTTATTTTTCCATTGGATTATTTGGTTTCTTGGCATATAAGGAATGGATAAAAAAAATACTGTGGTACATCTACACAATGGAATACTACTCAGCCATCAGAAACAAGGAAATTATGCAATTTGCAGCCAAATGGATGGAACTAGAGAAGCTCTTCTTGAGTGAGCTAACCCAGACTCAGAAGGATGCACATGGCATCTATTCACTTATAATCGGATTTTAGCCATATAGTAGAGGATAACTATACTACAACCAATGCACCAAAGGGAACAGGAACATAGACTTTGTTACCCGTCAAGGAGATACTTTGCCCTAGTAGGGCTGCCTTGTAGGCCCCAGTGTATGAGGAGGCTCTTGGCCCTCATATGACTGCTGAAATGGGGTGGGGGACTGTTCTTTAGGGACACTCCACTCTGGAGGAGTGGAATAGAAGGGATAGGGGGTAGAGGGTGGGAGGGTGGGACTGGGAGGGGTAGAAAACAGCACTGTGATGGAGTTGTAACCTGAAGTAATAAATAAACATAAAAAAAGAAAGGAAAAAGAAACATTATTCTGAATTTTCTGAAGACTCCCATTGTAATTAAATCTTTAAAATGAAAGAAATGACAACATTATGTGCTAGGGGAATGTCAGGTCACCTCCCACTCTTGACCCCATGAACATACATACTGCTATTGAGAAACCTAGCTCTCTCCCCTAAAGCCATTAAAATAAAAAAACAAACATGACAGGGCTGTCACACACATGAACTTGCAATGATTACGGTAGCATGGTTAAGACCCCCACAAGATCAAGCCAGCCAAAAATCCCAGCATGGATGGAAGGCCTCATGAAGTCCCAGCCCTCTTAGAGAAGCAATTGACGTCTGCCGGGAGACAGAGAACCAGTTTTCTTAAGGGATGCAGCCCCTAAGTGTCTACAATGCTCAAGTATACAGGGTCCCTACACTCATACACATTCAGGCAGAACTGAATGTGCTTAGCAGTTATTAAACAAAACTTAAAGAAAGAACATGAAGGTGGGAAGGACAAATTGGTGTGGACAGGAGTAATTGGAGAGGAAATAATTGGGAAAGATTTGATCAAAATACATTATTTGCTTGTAGGAATATTAAATAAAATATTTTTAAAATGTAACCCCTAATGTGGGTCTCTGCATCTGTTTTCATCAGCTTGTGGGTGAAGCCACTCAGATGACAGTTAAGTTAGCCTCATGTCTGCAAATATAGTGTGCCCAGTCCTACTAAAACTTGACATGCCAAAGAGGGCTGATATCCATTGAAGGTCCCCCTTTTCTGAGGAGAAGGGGAGGGAGGCAAAAGGGGAGAGGAGAAGAGGGAGGGAGTTCCGAGTGGAATTAATTTATTCATGATAAAGACATAAAAAACAATAAATAAACACATACATAAATAAATAAAAATGAAATCCCTCAGATTTTTCTTGTGTGTGTGTGTGTGTATCTGTCTGTCTCTCCCTGTATGTGTGTATAAATGTTTGTCTGCATGTATGTGTGTCTACTACATGCATATCTGGTGCCAAGAGAGGTCATTACTGGGTACTGGATTGCCTGAGAATGGTTACAGGCAGGTATAAGTTACCTGACAAAGGTTCTAGGAACCAAGCCAGTGTCTTAGGGCAACAAACGCTCTTAATCACTGAGGCATACCTCCAGCTTCACAATCCCTTGGCCTTTAAAACTAGTTGTCAAGGGGAAAACACGGATCAAAGGCGAGAATGCTGGGCTGTGAGGCTGTGTCTGCCCTCATGAGCTGGGTGAACACCCCACCTCCAAGAAAAGATAAAGCGCTTATGGAAACCTTGATTCTCTTATTCTTGCTCAAACAATTTGCTAATTCACATAACAGTTCATCCAAAATAGGTCATTCATCCACTGGCACAATTTCCCAGGTTCAACTGCTAATGTATTTGGAGCTAATGTAAATGTGAACAATTTCCCAGACTACAATTATCAGTTCCTAAGCAACATGCAAAGAAAAAAAAAAAAGAAAAACCACAATTTTCCTAAACTGTTCTTTTTTCTCTCATCAGAGTGAACTATTGAAGCATTTGCCATGTGCCATACTCTACTGGGGACATAAACAGACTGTCATTTGGTGCCTGTCCACCTGTGTGTGAAGCTCAGACACTGAGGACAAAACAGACTGAAGTGAAGCCCCTGTGCACACAAGCAGTCAGCGGTAAATCCAAAACTTAGGTGTAGATGCCCAGTTTACTCCCCCATCCTCCATTCTCAACACAAATGCAGCCACAGAGGAAGTGAAGTCCTTATATTTTCAGCAAACAGATGGAACTAGGAATTATTATCTGAAGTGAAGTATCCCTAACCTAAAAGAGAAGCATAAGATGTATTTTTTCTTATTAATAATTTATTTTTTATTCCTTCAAGTTATATCTCAATCACAATCCCCTCCCTACTCCCTACGCCCCCTCCATTCCCACCCTCCCATCCTCTTCCCCCTCAACCCCCATCCTCTTCCCTTTTTTTAAGTTTAAGGTATATCTTTTCCCCCCAACAGCTCCCCCTTTCAGTCCAACAAATAGTTCTTTCTCTTATAACAATAAATACAATACAAAACAACAGAAATAAATAGGCCACAATTATGAGAGTTATATGGCTTAGCATACATTCCCAATGTCCAGTCCATATGTATTTGGCACCTGACTTTAACATTCTACTATCTAACCATCTCCATGAGTTTAAACATGTAGTGAGTTTAACATGTATTTTTTAATCATATAAAAATCCTAGGTTTTAATCTTTTTAAATATGTGTATGTATTTGGGGGATTGGCATAGGTCATGAAATTTGAAGGGAAATTATGGGAGGAGAAAAAGGTTAGGAGGGAGGGTTAAGAGAATAAAAGGG
Source organism: Lophiomys imhausi (assembly GCA_907164525.1). Lineage (NCBI taxonomy): Eukaryota > Metazoa > Chordata > Mammalia > Rodentia > Muridae > Lophiomys > Lophiomys imhausi. The sequence goes on along the minus strand of CAJQZJ010031983.1, from coordinate 3,964,385 downwards.
GAGACGACATGAATCTGCAGTACAGAATTCAAAGGTACTCCTCCTGGAAAGATTTATTGTATACTACAATTGGGGAAAAGGAGAAAGGGAGGCTGTTGGGACAGACCTCTGCCCCATCCATGCTCCCTCTGTCCCCACTCTACCTCATTACTGCATTCTGGCTCATCTGTCCCACAGGTATCAGCCTCCCAGGCTCCAGTCACATCACACAGAGAACACAGAGGCACCCAGTCACGTGTGTGTGTCGGGGGTGGGGGGGTTAACCCGGTGCCCAGCAGGGCCCCTCGTCCTCTGGACGTGACTTGGTGAAGTGAGACCCCACTCATCTGCTCGTCATGCCTCTTTGCAGAAGTTATGCCTAGACGGGGCGCCAGTTAAGAACCAAGATGAACTGCATTGGACTTGTGTCTTACAGGAGTCTTTTTTATGTCCCCTTAAGTGTTAAAGGGGAGAACTCTGTGTCTTGGGTGGCCACGCTGGCACGAAATGATAAGAAGAAATGAGTAGACATAAAGAGAAAAACTGCGGGGGGGAGGGGGGAGGAAGCATATGGGAAGCTGCTCTGGTCGCCTGCTCTGAACTCTATGCCTTCCTACCTTATTCCTCAGAGTCGCAACAGAGCCTGGACATTCATTCCGACATGAACTTAAGAGAAATTCAGTTCCCTTAGTTTCAACAGAACATTCTCCCCATTCACAAAGGTGTCCAAGTTTCACAGTCTCCACTTGAACTGTGACCTCTGACTCCTGGTCACCGTGCCCGTCACCTTCAAGGGTTCCTCCACAGCTCCACCATTCTCAACAATCTTTTGGGACAGACAGCCTAACAGTCTGGGAAATATTTTCCTAATGTTTGAGACTTCCAGGAACTCTGATTAATGCTCATTCCCGCCAAGAGTTATGTTCCTGAGATGCGGCTCTGCCAGTATATTTTTTCCCTGTAATGAGATTCCCCAAATGATTTTCATACAAATAATGGGTCTTTTAGAGTAAAGAATGATGTGGAATTTGCATGCAAACCTTTATTCAATAAATCACCTGCACTGATGGATACTTTCAATGCTGGCATTATATTTTCTAATGCAAAATTTAAATACTTCACTGTTTTATTGTGGGTTCTTTTCCCCCTCACTATTATGAGACTTCTGAAAGGATATTTTGTTGATTGCCCCACTAAGGCTTATCCTCCTAGATTCCTAGACACATAAATCAAATTCTATCTGCATTAGTAACTGTTCTTGGAAGTGTTTAATAAGGGACAATGACACAGTGCGACTTTGTGTGCCAAGTTCTAAGTGATACCTCTGCAGTCCTGGGAAGGCGAAGAGTGGGACAAAATGTGGGCAGTCTGCAGGACTGTTGTTCCCCTGGAGGGAACAGAGTTTGAGGGGAAAACACTGGAGGCATTGGACTAGAAGGTCAAAGGCTAATAATTCATTAGTTATGCCCTTTGACCTATACACTATTTCAAATGCTGAGAAAGGAATTGTAACAGAGAAAGTTCTCAGAGGCTACCGCAGGGCTCAAACATGGAATGTGAATGCTTCACCCAAGACGGGGAAGTTGTCTGCTGCTGCCTCTGTTTCCACCACATAGAGAAGCCATGTTCCATCACTTATCTCCACATGCATGCTTATTCCCATGTGGAGGCCTACACTTTACCAAGCAGGGTGTCTACTAGCAGAAAGTAACAGGAGATATTTAAACAAGCCATTTCAGGTTCATGAGGTCCCATTTATTGATCGTTGGTGTTAGAGCCTGAGCTGTTGGTGTTCTGTTCAGTAAGTTGTCACCTGTGCCAATGAGTTTGAGGGTTTTTTCCACTTTCTCTTCTATTAGATTTAGTGTGTACGGCCTTATGTTAAGGTCTTTGATCCAGTTGGATTTGAGTTTTGTGCAATGTGACAAGTATGGGTCTAATTTCATTCTTTTACATATCGACATCCAGTTAGACTAGCACCATTTGTTGAAGATGCTGTCCTTTTTCCATTGTATGGTTTTGGCTTCTTTGTCAAAAATTAAGTGACCATAGGTGTGTGGGTCTTCAATTCAATTCCATCAATCAACTGTTCTGTTTCTATACCAGTACCATGCTGTTTTTATTACTATTGCTCTGTAGTATAGCTTGAAATCTTAGATGGTGATACCTCCAGATAGGTTTTTTTTTCCCTTTTCTTTTCTTTTTTTATACAGGATTGATTTAGCTATCCTGGGTTTTTTGTTATTCCATATGAAGTTGAGAATTGTTTTTTCCAGGTCTGTAATAATTGTATTGGTATTTTGATAGGAATTGCATTGAATCTGTATTTTGCTTTTGGTAGGATGGCCATTTTTATTATGTTGATCCTACCTATCCATGAGCAGGAGAGATCTTCCCATCTTCTGATGTCCGCTTCAATTTCTTTCTTCAAGGACTTGAAGTTCTTGTCATACAGGTCTTTCAGACAAAGGACACTGTCATTCGAACAAAATAACAACCTACAGATTGGGAAAAGATCTTTACCAACCCCACATCTGACAGAGGGCTAATATCTATAATTTACAAAGAACTCAAGAAACTAAATGCCAAGAAACCAAATAATCCAATCAAAAAAGGGGAAACAGAGCTAAATAGAGAATTCACAAAGGAGGAATCTCTAATGTCTGATCAACACTTGAGGAAATGCTCCACATCCTTAATCATCAGAGAAATGCAACTCAAGACGACTCTTGAGATTCCATCTCACACCTGTCAGAATGGTTAAGATCAAAAACTCAAATGACAGCACATGCTGGTGAGGTTGTGGAGAAAGGGGAACCCTCCTCTATTGCTGGCAGGAGTGCAGGCTTGTGCAACCACTATGGAAATCAGTCTGGTGATATCTTAGAAAACTTGGAATAGCTCTACCTCAAGACCCAGCCAAACCACTTCTGGCTATATGTCCAAATGATTCCTCACCAATCCACAAGGACATCTCCTCATCTATGTTCATAGCAGCCTTATTTGTAATAGCTAGAAACTGGAAACAACCCAGATGTCCCTCAATTGATGAATGGATTTAAAAACAACAACAACAAAAAAAAAAAACTGTGGTACAGTTACACAATGGAATACTATTCAGCTATCAGAAACAATGAAATCATGCAATTTTCAGCCTAATGGACAGAACTAGAAAATATCCTGAGTGAGTTAATCCAGACTCAGAAAGATGCACATGGCACTGATACTCTAAACTATTGAGAGAAATTGGGGACTGTCCAGGCAGCCAGTTGTCTGTCATTTCTTAGTTTTGGAAGCTGCTGGCCCTGCACTTCCTATTTATTCAGATATATATATATATATATTCTTCTCAGGTCTCTGATGTCGTTGAAGACTGGATAGTTATAGTCTCACAGTTAAATTTTAAATTGTTTAGGATTTAAAAGGATGTTCTAGGTCTAAGAAGATATTTTTAAGCTGGTAATGCAAGTTAGGATGGGAACTGAGTTAGGTATAGAACTTTAAACTCATAGAGATAGGTAGATAATAGAATATTATTATCAGTTGCCAACGTATGTTACACCTTATAGTTTTCATAATTGTGGCCTAATTATTCTTATTGTTTTGTATTGTATTTATTTTTATAAGAAATCTCTCTTGGTCTACAGGTTGTAGCATAGTTATCATTTCTTTAATGGCTTATATCTACTTATAAGTTAATATGTATCATATTTGTTTTTCTCTAGATCTGGGATATCTCACTAGGGATACTTTTTTTTTTAAATAATTCCATTCATTTGCCTGCAAATTTCATGATGTCATTTTTTAAACAGCTGAGTAATGTTCCATTGTGTAAATGTACCACATTTTCTTTATCTATTCTTTTGTTGAGGGCTATCTAGGTTGTTTCCAGTTTCTGGGTATTATGAATAAAGTCACAATAAATATGAGTGAACGAGTATTTTTTTAATGTAGGATTAAGCATCCTTTGGGTATATGCATAAGAATGGGTATAGCTGGGTCTTGATGTAGATCAATTCCCAACTTTCTGAGGAACCGCCATCTTGATTTAGGAATATTCCTTATTCTACATCCTCTCCAGCATGAGCTGTAACTTGTATTGTTGATCTTAGCCATTCTGACAGGTATAAGATAAAGTCTCAAAGCATCTTTTGATTTGTATTTTCTGGATGGCTACAAATGTAGAACATTCAAGTGTTTCTCAGCCATACTGAGAATTCTCTGTTTAGAACTGTACCTCATTTTTAATTGAATTATTTGATTTTTGATATCTAGCTTATTGAGGTCTTTACATATTTTGGATATTAAACCTCTGTCAGATGTGGAGTTGATAAAAAATCATTTCCCATTCTGTGGACTGCCACTTTGTCCAGTGGGCCATCTCCTTTGCCCACAGAAGCTTCTCAGTGTCATGAGGTCCCATTTATTAATTGTTGATCTTAATGCCTGTGTTATAGATATTTTGTTCAGAATGTTGTCTCCTTTGCTAATGCATTCAAGGTTATTCCCCACTTTCTCTTCTACCAGGGTCAGTATATATGGTTTTATGTTGAAGTCTTTTGCCCATTTGGAGTTGAGTTTTGTATGGGATAATAAATATGGATCTATCTGCATTCTTCTACTTACAGACATCCAGTTTGACCAGCACCATTCATTAAAGAGTCTGTCTCTTTTCCAGTGTGTATTTCTGGATTCTTTATCAAAAATCAGGTGTCTGTAGGCTTGTGTATTTATGTCTGGGTCTTCAATTCAATTCCATTGTTCCACATGCCTGTTCTTATGCAAATACCATGAGGTTTTTATTACCATAGCTGTGTAGTACAACTTGAAATTGGGAATGGCTAAACCTTCAGCAGTTCTTTTATTGTTGATGATTTTTTAGCTATCCTGGGATGTTTGTTTTTCCATATGAAGTTGAGAATTGTACTTTCAAGGTCTTTAAAGAATTATGTTGGAATTTTGATGGTGATTGCATTGAATCTGAGGATTGTTTTTGATAGAATGGCCATTTTTACTATCTTATACTATCAATTCTATCCTATCAAGCATGAGATCTTTCCATCTTCTGATATCTTCAATATCTTTCTTCAAAGACTTGGCATTTTTATCATACAAGTCTTTCACTTGCTTAGAGTTACCCCAAGATATTTTATATTATTTGAGGCTATTGTGAAAGGTATTGTTTTCCTGAAAACCATTTGTCATTTTTATAGAAGAGGGCTATTGATTTTTTTAAGTAATCTTGTATCCAGCTACTTTGCTGAAAGTGTTTGTCAACTATAGGAGTTCCCTGGTGGAAGTTTTAGAGTCACTTATGTATACAATCTTATCATCTGCAAGCAACAATACTTTAACTTCTTACTTTGTGATTTGTATCAACTTGATCTCCTTCAGTTTTCTTATTGCTCTGGATAAAACTTCAAGTACTATTTAGAAGAGATATGGAGAAAGTGGACAACCTTGCCTTGTTCCTGAGTTTAGTGAAATTGCTTTGAGTTTCTCTCCATTGAATTTGATGTTGGCTATAGACTTGCTGTTTTATTACTGCTTTTATTTTATTTAAGTATGTCTCTTGTAACCCTAGTCTCTCTAGGACTTTTATCATGAAGGGTTGTTGGATTTTGTTAAGGGCCTTTTATGTATCTAATGAGGTATCATGCCACACAGGAATTTTAATGTAGACACGAAGCGTATAATGAAAACAACTATGGTGGGCTTTGTGGTGACTTATGACCTTTCTGATACACAGATGCGCACACTTAACATTTGCATGTATTTGTCATATTATTGTCATTTTACTACTGTTTGAGTATCTTTAGAGCTATTTTATCACTGACACCTCTTTCAGTTATTTCTATTTTAAGTTTTACTGTGCAGACTTTTACAGGACCATCTACTCACCCGTCCTTTACAGAAAATGATCCATTGTTTTTCTTTCACATATTTTCTTGTGCTGTCTTTGTTTGTATGCTGCCCTGGTTGGTTTGTTTTTGTTTATTTTTTTGTGGAAATGATCTTTCTTCTTTCTGTCCTTCTTTTAACAACACAAGCTATGGTCATCTAAGAAGACAAAACTTCAATTGAGAAGATACTTCCATAATATTGGCCTGTTGGCAAGTACTTGGGACATTTTTCTTGATTCACTATTGATGTGGGAAAATGCATTCCACTGTGGGAGGTGTCACCCTGGGCTGGTGATCCTGGGTGCTGCAATAAAGCAGGCTGAGCGAGCGAAGGGAAGCAAGCCAGTAAATAATATTTTTAATGGTTTCTGCTTCAGTTCCTGCCTTAGGTTCCTGCCTTAAATTTTTTGCCCTGACTTCCCTCGATTGTGGACTATTAACCACAAGAAGAAGAAAATACTTTTCTTCCCTAGTTGCTTTTTGTCAATGTTTTATCACAGTAATATAAACACTAAGGCAGATGATGTCCTTATTCCATTTGTTATTTATTTTAATATAAATAATACCTGCATATTGGTGGGTGATTTCTGCAGGAGGAAGGCAGTCAGGACTGATAGACTACATGTCCAGGTGCTGTCTTCTCACTTCCATGGGAATAAAATCTTTCTTTGGCTAATATGGTGTCTCTGTAGATCCTCCCTGCTACTCTTGTAACCTCAGAACCCTTGGAGGTCTTCTCCATCAGCTCTCAGTGCTCAGTCTTTCTTTTTTTTTTTTCAGTACTTTTTTTTTCTTCAAGTTACATCTCAGTCACAAACCCCTCCCTATTCCCCCTTCCTATCCCGCCCTTCCATCCTCTTCCCCCCAGAAGTTTCCCCTTTCAGTCCAACAGATGGTTCCTTCTCTTATAGCAGTAAGTATTATACAAAACAACAGATATAAATATGCCACATTTGTGAGAGTTAAATGGCCCAGTATACCTTCCCAATGTCCAGTTTATACACATTTGGCCCCTGACTTTAACTTTCTACTATCTAACCATCTCCATGAGTTTAAAGGTCTATATCTGACTCAATATTCATACTAACTTGCAACACACTTTTAAGAGTATCTTCTTAGATCTATAACACCCTCTTGATTCCTAAACAACTCAAAATTTAACTATGAGACTCTAGCTGTCTATTCTTCAACCACCTCAGAGACCTGAGAAGGATAAATATATCTGCTTATATAGGAAGTGCAGGGCCTGCAGCTTCCAAAACTAAGAAAGGACATACCAGTGACTGCCTGGACAGTTCCCATTTTCTCTCCATACATTCCTGCATCAGTCTTCAGCCTTTGGGTCCTGTTTCTCTGACAGACATTTGTTGTAGAGCCGGGATTATGAAGGACTTACCTACCCTGTCTTGGCAGAGTTAGGCTGTCGACTTACCTGCTACCAAGTTTTGTCCTTTTTGGACAGCAGTCTGTCTGCAGTTGGTGCAAGGGGTTTTTTCATGCCAAGAGATAGGCTTGCCACTAATTCAACCATCTTATAGTGGAGGTTCTTCGATGCTTATCTTCTACTTGGAGTAGAATAGGGGGTGCTGTCAGGCGCTGATATGTCTCGATATCAAAAAAAAAAGAAAAGAAAATCTTAATTTAAGATAACATCTTTGAATGCCATATTCTGCAGATCTCTTAGGGTTTTTGAAGATGCCCTATCCATCTCTTGTATTTAGAATAGCAAATGTTGCTTGTCTCTTAGCAACTTGATTACTGGGTAGTTTAGAGAATATCTGTGATAGACTATCTTAGTAGCTAACAAAGTGACATGTTTGCATGACTAGGAGTTTGTTTTACTTAACTATCCTAGACCGTTTTAGACGGTTGGTATCAAGAGGCCGGAGCTTCACATTTTATTTTTAAGTATCTCTAGGTACGATACCATTAGGAAGCATTACCTTTAATTTTGTATCAGTATACAAAGATCTATTCAATTGTGGTTAAATATACTCTTATGTATCAATATACAAAGGTCAATGCCTATGTAGCCCAATACAATCTTAATATTACATCCATATACAAGGGTCAATACCATTGTGGCTAACTATAATCTTAATTTTGTATCAATATACAAAGATCAATACCGATGTAATCCAATACAATCTTATTTTTGCACAATAAACAATGGTCAATACCACTTTAGCCAAATAAACTACTAATTTTGTATCAATATACAAAGGTATAAGGGCATATTCAATAATCTGCCCCTTCTTCTTGGACCTTCCTGTGCTATGTCTATATCTCATTTTTCTCAAGCC